>CM032449.1:15366434-15423934 GCA_019049505.1 Pachyrhynchus sulphureomaculatus | reverse complement strand
GACAGACAGACAGACAGACAGACAGACAGACAGACAGACAGACAGACAGACAGACAGACAGACAGACAGACAGACAGACAGACAGACAGACAGACAGACAGACAGACAGACAGACAGACAGACAGACAGACAGACAGACAGACAGACAGACAGACAGACAGACAGACAGACAGACAGACAGACAGACAGACAGACAGACAGACAGACAGACAGACAGACAGACAGACAGACAGACAGACAGACAGACAGACAGACAGACAGACAGACAGACAGACAGACAGACAGACAGACAGACAGACAGACAGACAGACAGACAGACAGACAGACAGACAGGACAGACAGACAGACAGACAGACAGACAGACAGACAGACAGACAGACAGACAGACAGACAGACAGACAGACAGACCAGACAGACAGACAGACAGACAGACCAGACAGACAGACAGACAGACAGACAGACAGACAGACAGACAGACAGACAGACAGACAGACAGACAGACAGACAGACAGACAGACAGACAGACAGACAGACAGACAGACAGACAGACAGACAGACAGACAGACAGACAGACCAGACAGACAGACAGACCAGACAGACCAGACAGACAGACAGACAGACAGACAGACAGACAGACAGACAGACCAGACAGACAGACAGACAGACAGAGACAGACAGACAGACAGACAGACAGACAGACAGACAGACAGACAGACAGACAGACCAGACAGACAGACAGACAGACAGACCAGACAGACAGACAGACAGACAGACAGACCAGACAGACCCAGACAGACAGACAGACAGACAGACAGACAGACAGACAGACAGACAGACAGACAGACAGACAGACAGACAGACAGACAGACAGACCAGACAGACAGACAGACCAGACAGACAGACAGACAGACAGACAGACAGACAGACAGACAGACAGACAGACAGACAGACAGACAGACAGACCAGACAGGACAGACAGACAGACAGACCAGACAGACAGACAGACCAGACAGACAGACAGACAGACAGACAGACAGACAGACAGACAGACAGACAGACAGACAGACAGACAGACAGACAGACAGACAGACAGACAGACAGACAGACAGACAGACAGACAGACAGGACAGACAGACAGACAGACAGACAGACCAGACAGACAGACAGACAGACAGACAGACAGACCAGACAGACAGACCAGACAGACAGACAGACAGACAGACCAGACAGACCAGACAGACAGACCAGACAGACCAGACAGACAGACCCAGACAGACAGACAGACCAGACAGACCAGACAGACAGACAGACAGACCAGACAGACCAGACAGACCAGACAGACCAGACAGACCAGACAGACCAGACAGACCAGACAGACCAGACAGACCAGACAGACCAGACAGACAGACCAGACAGACCAGACAGACCAGACAGACCAGACAGACCAGACAGACCAGACAGACCAGACAGACCAGACAGACCAGACAGACCAGACAGACCAGACAGACCAGACAGACCAGACAGACCAGACAGACCAGACAGACCAGACAGACAGACAGACCAGACAGACCAGACAGACCAGACAGACCAGACAGACCAGACAGACCAGACAGACCAGACAGACCAGACAGACCAGACAGACCAGACAGACCAGACAGACCAGACAGACCAGACAGACCAGACAGACCAGACAGACCAGACAGACCAGACAGACCAGACAGACCAGACAGACCAGACAGACCAGACAGACCAGACAGACCAGACAGACCAGACAGACCAGACAGACCAGACAGACCAGACAGACCAGACAGACCAGACAGACCAGACAGACCAGACAGACCAGACAGACCAGACAGACCAGACAGACCAGACAGACCAGACAGACCAGACAGACCAGACAGACCAGACAGACCAGACAGACAGACAGACAGACAGACAGACAGACAGACAGACAGACAGACAGACAGACAGACAGACAGACAGACACCGAAGTGATCTTATAAGTGTTCCGTACGGAACACTAAAAAGAATATCTAGATAAATCCAAATACATTCCGAAGAGAAAGAGTAGTTCTTTCGGACCCCATTAATGGTTTCATAAAAAAAATTACCTTTCGATGTAACATAACCTCAAATATCTCGAAAAAACGTGATTTTCGAACTTTTAGGATAGAATATCTCGAAAACTGGAGCCATCAGAGAAATTCTGACCTCGGATTTGAATTTAGCGCATCAAAAACTTTCGGAAAAGTATATTCTGGTTTCTGAGTACAAATATTTGTCGGCCTGTGTAATTTTAAAAAAATATTTAAAAACTTTGAATCAACATTATTTAAGGTTTGTTAAATATTAGACTTCAAGATCGTATTCCTAACATCGAGATTCGAAGAAGATCAATAGTGACAGATGTAATTCAGCGAATAGGTATATTAAGGAGAAATTGAGCGGTACATTTCGCAAGGCTAAATAGGAAACTACAAGTACTCTGAATGATAAACCATGTCTGGAAGATCAAGGAAAACAACTATTCGTGTGGGCAAAGTAACTAACAGAAAAAAAGTTGCAGACGTAAAAAAGAATGCTGCAATTATTGCACGTGAATTACGTAAAGAAAATTCCGCTGATATCAGTAGGAGTCCCGCTTCTCGTAGACCAACAAAAATTGGACTTGTTGGACGTGTTGAAGTAAAAAAAAATAAGAAGGCCAGATTAGAAGTTGCAAAAATACACCAAAATTGGACAGTTGAAGACTGAAAAAAAGTGCTGTTTTCGGACGAAACTAAAGTTCAATTATTTGATCCGACTATCGATGGAATAAGCTAATGACGATGATGATCATGATGAATGTTTTTTGCTTACCAAAACGGTAAATAATAGAAGAGTTTCTAGGCTAAGACGAATTGTGACGGGCTATCCTAGTATTGTACCGTTTTTCGGATCAAACAAGACACTAACTAAAAACGAACTCTTCATATACAAACGACAAAAAGAAAACTATAACAATATAACACTAGGAAACAAGTTTACTCAGCGCGATAGTTTATCTGTACACTTATATTTATACTCGAAAGTTTAAACTTGCCACTGAATAACTAAAGATTGTCCCCTATGGTTCTACTCGTTGCTTATATATCAATTGGGAGTAGTTTCCCGATTACTCTCCGCTCGGCGGAACATCAAGCTGTCCGTCTCGAAACTTCTCTCTTTTACACGTTTCTTCGAGAGGCAACAGAGTGTCACGATCGCTGCTGACTACCCTGCTAGCTTTCGCCAGTCGGATTTCGCCAGGCATAAGGAGAGGTGCGTGCACTTGGTTTAAGGGCAAGAAAAAAGCTTTCCAATATGCGATTCCTGTGGTATGGCGCGAGCAAAAGAACCATAGTGATGATTGTTACTTTTGTTCGTGTAATGTGAAAGGGTATAATTCAAAATGGAAGCAGTCAATTTCATATCCCAATCTGCAATCAGCTATTCGTCCCATCCCTCATGGGACCGAAATACCAGTGCCCAAGGCCCCTGCTACCTTGGAAGAGATTCCAAGTTCTGACGAAGATGGTGCTGTACCTGAACCCGATGACAAGTCAAATTTTCAATTTGAAAATGCTTGGATCAAGGCTCAAAAGCAGGCACTTACTTTTGCCGGGAGTGTCTTCCTCCTGGTTTAGATATCGTGAGAAGCAGTTCACTTCCTACTTTGCCCAAGAGGACGGGTTGGTTTATTGTACCAATATTGAAGGTTTGATGGATATATTTAAGATCTCACACGATCCAGCACAGTGGCGTATTTTCATAGATTCTTCAAAAAGAAGCCTTGAATCAGTTCTGCTTCACAATGGCGGTTTCTATGCTTCCATTCCTGTCGTTCATTCCGTACACCTCAAGGAAACCTACAAGAACTTGGAATTGGTTCTTTGCAAATTAAAATATAAAGACCACGGTTGGCAAGTGTGCGGTGATTTAAAAATCTTGGGCATGTTGCTCGGACAACAATCTGGGTTTACCAAATTCCCTTGCTTTTTGTGTCTATGGGATAGTAGAGACCGAGCAAATCACTGGACCAAAAAGTGTTGGCCTCCGAGGGAGCTTAAAGTTGACGAAAAGAACGTCCTGCATGAAACTTTGGTGCCTCCTTATAAAGTTCTTCTACCACCGCTTCACATAAAGCTGGGATTGATGAAGCAATTTGTAAAGTCACTTCCAAGAGATGGAAATTACTTCAAATACTTAAAATCAAAGTTTCCAGGCCTCTCGGAGGCAAAGTTGAAGGAAGATGTTTTCGTTGGACCAGATATTAGACGGCTTATGGCTGAACCACAATTCATCACAACCATGACGGATCCTCAAAGAGAAGGGTGAATTGCCTTTAAAGACGTCATAGAGAAATTTTTAGGCAATAACAAAGACCCTAACTACAAACAAATCGTCAAAAGAATGTTAAAAGCATTTCAAGCTTTAGGTTGCCTAATGAGTTTAAAAGTACATTTTCTTCATTCCCACCTCGACTACTTTCCAGAAAATTTAGGAGATCTGAGTGAAGAGCAAGGTGAACGATTTCACCAAGATATTAAGGAGACCGAAAAAAGATACCAGGGAAGATGGAGCGTCTCAATGATGGCAGACTACCGTTGAATGCTTCAGAGAGACCTTCCAGATGCTTCCTACAAGCGAAAATGTACCAAAAGGAGTCTCACTGGGAAAAAGAAATGTGTTTAGTGCTTACTAATGAATGTATTTTAGATAAAAAAATAAGTTTTGTTACGCAATTATAGGTTAAAAAAAATTTTTTTAGTCTTTTATCTTTTATTTTAAGATGATAACTTGTTTAACATAGATACCTACATTGTCAGAAAACGTGACGTTCTATGACAAAATGAAAGTCATTTTCGGATTCAGTACACCCAAAAACATAAGAATTATGCAAAAAAAACCAAAACAGCTCTCAATTATTTTTTTTTTGCAGACTTGTGTTATTCATCGCTAACTTGTATATGAATTAGGCTAATCGAAATACTGGCTAATCGAAATTTTTTTGTTCAAAAGACATACAAAACTAAATACTTGAAGTTATAGCATATTTTGTTACGCAAATGCGGTTATTCTTGCTTATTATTCTCGACCGAATATCGACCCTCTCTGTTAGTCTGACTACTGACTTTATAAATAAATGAGTGATGAAAAAAAGAAATATCCAGTTAAATTTTTGTACACTTATACTACTTGAAGAAAGAATGGAATTTTTAAGTTTTTGGTCGATGGTCATTAAGGAGTGATCACTATCTTTTCTTCATTTCCAATTTCATTATGAGAATTTTTGCTTGATTTTTGGTTGAAAATATGACCAAATTTTATTGTAGACAAATATATAAGAGGTTAAAAGTGTAGGGGAGAATGTTAGAGGAGTTATCTCGTACATATCGTATTAGACGTCCTTTTCAGGTCAGGAAATGTGAAAATTTCAACTATTTAATTTTAAACTATAAGGATAGATCAGAAAGCAAATTTTCTTTATTTTTTCTTGAGATAATGAACAAACTTTAAAATTAATTAATGCAAGAGGTTAAAGGGATGGAGAAGGGGGTTAGAGGAGTTGTTTCCTATCTACCACGTTATACAGCCTTTCCAGAATTCTTGGAAAAGCCGAATCAGAGAAAAATGTTAACTTTTACAACATTTTAAAATTAACTACATATCTAAAAAGCGAAACTTGCAGAGTTTAAAAAATATATTTTTCTACATAACTACCGTCTACACTTATGCATTTAGTACAGCATTTCTTGCGTAGTTTCATTCTAGCCGGAAAAAATTTTTTGTTTGCTAGCAATGGAGGCTTTTCACTCTTCATAATCAAAATTTTCTCCCCCTGAGGTTTTTCTTCAGATGTTTGAATAAAAAAAGTTGCGGTAGTCTAAATCTAGACACAGGCAACAAGTAAAAAATTGGAAGCCTTTGAAATGTGGCCATATCGTACGATGCTTAAAGTGTCATTAGTGGGCCTAGTCATGAATGAAAGAATTCTTCAAACGAAAGGAAGGAGGTTTTACTTACCGTCAAGCAACGTAAACTCCAATACCTCGGTCACATTATGAAAAATGAGAGCAGATTCCATCGGTTACAGAATATACTGCAAGGTAAAGTGTGTGGAAAGAGAAGAAGGATTTCGTTGCTTCAAATGCTCAATAACCACCACGCAGCTGGTCAGAGTCGCAGTCAATAAGGTGATGATCTGGAACGGAGAGGAACCGAGAAAAGAAAAAGGCTTTAATATTAATTGGTATTGATATTTCAATTTTTTTTTATAGGTCTAGCACACATGCTGCAGGGAAGTCCCTAAAGTGCTCCAGGAGCGGCATGTGTGCGGAAAAAGCAATTTACGTTGTTCTTAAATCACTGTAAATTGTACTCGGTGGGAAATACAGTGCTGGCCAAATTATTCCAAAGGGATGATGTTCTCCATATAAAAGCCTGCTTCAAAAGCGTTGTACGCGGAGTAACAAGCTGAACTTCATACGGATGTGAAGTATTAGCGCGACGTGTATTTTTAACATGCACCGCTCTGGGAGGTGCATGTTAGAAGGGCGAATATTATGAATATATTGTTATATTGCTCACGATTTTACATTATTCACGAAGTCTTGAGAATATTAAATCGTAACACTTCTAATACTTTTTGTGAACTGTTTCACCTATAAGATTTTTCGGTTCGTGAGTATACCATCTTTGGAACCTAGAGAGGGTTGAGTCTTGATATTGGGAAAACTTATGCAATACCAAGGACTAAAATGTCACAGAATCGATCCAATTCATTTATTTCTATGGCATGATCCGACTCCAATATACTATCCCAATCGACACCAGTCAAATAATCATTTAATCCACCTTTCTTCTATAATATATATAAAATACAACGTCTCTCTGTCTGTCTGTCTGTCTGTCTGTTAGTGACCTTATCACTGGAGAACCACTTATCCGATTTACGTACGTTTTTTTTTAAAACATACTTATGTTCTCTGGCCAGGTTATAGGCTATATTTTATTACGATAGGTAGCATAAGGAATGAGCAGTGACAATAATAGTGAGTGAAGTCGGAAAAAAGTTTGTTGCTAGCGCGTTCCCTTGCAATATACAGCCTAAACCATTAAATATGGAACAATATTATGTAGCAGAGAATATCTTTAATCTATAATCTATAATATATATAAAATGCAATGTCTCTCTGTCTGTCTGTCTGTCCATTAGTGCGTTTATCACGCGAGAACCACTTATCCAATTTATGCGTCTTTTTTAAATTCATACATATATTCTTTGGCCAGGTTATATAATAATAATAATAATATATATCTATAATATATATAAAATGCAGCGTCTCTCTGTCTGTCTGTCTGTCCGTTAGTGCGCTTATCATTGGAGAACCACTTATCTGATTTACATGCTTTTTTTTAAAACATTCATATGCTCTCTGGCCAGGTTATCTATATATAATACATATAAAATGCAACGTCTCTCTGTCTGTCTGTCTGTCTGTCCGTTAGTGCGTTTATCACGCGAGAACCACTTATCCAATTTATGTGTCTTTTTTAAATTCATACATATGTTCTCTGGCCAAGTTATAGGATATATTTTATTGCGTTAGGTAACATAAAGAATAAGCAGTGACGATAATAGTGAATCAAGTCGGAAGAAAGGCTATCGTTAGCGTGTTCTCTTACAATATACTGCCTAAACCATTAAATATGGAACAATATCATGTTGCAAAGAATACAATATATATATATATATATATATATATATATATATATATATATATATATATATATATATATATATATATATATATATACTCGTATATATATATAAAATGCAACGTCTCTCTGTCTGTCTGTCCGATAGTGCGCTTATCACTTGAGAACCACTTATTCGATTTACGTGTTTTTATAAATTTATACATATGATATGTTCTAACATATATAATTCGATATAAGCCTAGATAATGGGAGATAAGGTGAGATAATGGGAGATAAGTATAAATAATGGGAGATAAGCAGAGATAAGTCTAGGTAATGTAAGTTATGGTGAGATAATGGGAGATAAGGAGAAATAATTGGAGATGAGCAGAGATAAGCCTAGATAATGGAAATTATGTAGAGATAATGGGAGATAAGGAGAAATAATGAGAGATAAGCAGAGATAAGTCTAAGTAATGGGAGTTATGGTGAGATAATGGGAGATAACGAGAAATAGTGGGAGATAAGGAAAAATATTGCGAGATAAGTCGAGATAAGCCTAGATAATGGGAGATAAGGTGAGATAATTGGGGATAAATATAAATAATGGGAGATAAGGAGAAATAATGGGAAATAAGCAGAGATAAGTCTAGGTAATGGGAGTTATGGTGAGATAATGGGAGATAAGGAGAAATAATGGGAGATAAGGAAAAAAATGGGAGATAAGGAGAAATATTGCGAGATAAGTCGAGATAAACCTAGATAATGGGAGATAAGGTGAGATAATGGGAGATAAGGAGAAATAATGGGAGATGAGCAGAGATAAGCTTAGATAATGGAAATTATGTAGAGATAATGGGAGATAAGGAGAAGTAATAGGAGATAAGGGGAAATAAGGGCAGATATTTTATTACGTTAGGTAACATAAGGAATGAGCAGTGGCGATAGTAGTGAATCAAGTCCACGCGAGCAGAGCCGCGGGCACGGCTAGTAAAATTATAAAAGACATGTTCATAGTATAGAATAACTTCGACATTATCTGTCAGAACGATAACGCAAAGAGCCGGCCGGATTCATCAACATTTAACCAAAACAGATCGAATATACTATCATTTCAATTTTTAATTTTGTTAAGTTTTTGCAAGTTATGAAAAGAAAATGTCTGTATTGTTGTGGCCGAACAGTAAAACAAACAATTTTTCAGTTACTGGTAAGCACCACATTTATTTTAATATTTCAACATGTTTCGCTAACACTGTAGCTTTATCAAGAGTAAATGAGCAAGTTTGAAAATTTATTATATATAAGATCCCTGCAAGTAAAATGCAATAATTTTGGGAATTCCTTATTATGTGTTATAAAAACTTTATATAATAGGTAACAACTTATTAGGTGCGGTATTATAGAAATATACTTAAAAGGAGTGAATTATTTAATTCTAATTGGTCATTTAACAAATAATTAGTATTTTTAAGGTATTGATTTCCAGAGATTCAAGCAAATTTAATTTATACCCTTTATTTTCAACATGTAAAATTTCAAAGTTTTTATTAAACTGACGTTCTGATTCTATTAAATGGTTAGCGCAATTTAAATCTGATTTATTAGTTGAAAAAGAGGTAAAATGTTCTTTTATTCTTCTTCACAATCGCATTTTCACAGTTATGTTTATAAACACCTGATATTTGCTCTTTGTTTTTGATTTATTATTTTTTATATATTTGCTTAGGGCAGGGGTCGGCAACCTATGGCACGCGTGCCGTCTCTGGCACGCCAAGCAATTTTGAATGGCACGCGTACCTATTCAAACTTTACACATTAATTCTGTAATCTGTGACATGTTTCGAAATTAAGTAAATAATCAAAGACCGTATTACTTTAACGATACAAACAAAAACGATATATTATATAGGTCACTAGGTATTATTACCAAAAACTACAAAATATATATTTTGTAATTTATAATTTTACTGAATGCATAGGTTTGGCTTTAATTTTGGCAAGTTTTAAAGACGGCAAGCCTCAAAATATAAGCCTAGGCAAAAACACAAATAAACGTCCTCAATTCGGATCAAAAGAGCCGCTATAAGGCGGTTTTTGTTTGACTTGACTTCAATCGTTCCGACGCGCGCCGCAACTCTTTTTATATTGCCGAACTTTAGTTTTTGTTAGATTCGACTTCTAGGCGACCCTTTGATTGCAATGGGCGCGTTGTAGATAATAATTCTTGTTCTAAGAAATTTAATAAACGTAATGATTGGAATTTTCTAGAAACATTATTTTTCTATATATAGCAAGCGGCTACACGTTTGGATCATTTAGTATAGAAGTAACATCCGTTCCAGTTAATAGTCGAAAAGTTTAAAAATTAAAATTACGTTGCGTTCTGGCCGCGAAGAAACAGAAGGTAGACGTTCGATCATTTCAAACTTCATGGACAACAGATTACGGTTTTGTACAGCAAAACGATCGGGCCATTTGTGTCCTATGTCGGGAAAGCGTAGTTTTTCGGACATCTAGTGTTCAACGACATTTCCAGATAAAACATGAATCGTCATTTAAAGATAACGCTGAGGCAATACAAAGAGCAAGTAAACAATACGAGAAACAGTCAACATTCTTTAGCAAAGTTTTCCAAGGAAAAAATCAGGTAACTGAATGCAGTTTCAAAATTGCACAATCGTTGGCACAAAAGGGTAGGCCGTTCACTGACGGAGAATTTATGAAGCAAACGTTTTTGAGTACTGGCGAGATTTTATTCGACGACTTGCCCAATAGGAATACAATATTGGCCAGGATTAGGGATATACTGGCATCAGCGCGGACCATCGAGAGACGAATTACCGAAATGACACAAAATGTCCAAAAACAACAGAGAGGCGCTATCAAACGGAGTTTTGTATTTAGTGTAGCATTGAATGAAAGTGTCGATATTAGTGACATTGCCCGTCTGGCAATCGTTGCGCGATACTTCGATGATGGCAGTGTGTATGAGGAGCTTATTTGTCTGCTCCCATTGCAGGGAACTACAAGAAGAGAGGATATATTTTCAGAATTTGTTAAACATTCTGAAAAGCGGAACATTGATTTAAATAAAATTTTTTGCGTAACGACAGATGGCGGTCCTGCTATGTTTGGGAGACATAAAGGATTTGTTTCCCTTCTTATTGAACTCATGGGTCGATCGGTTTTGAATTTTCATTGCATAATTCACCAAGAGAGTTGGTGCGCTAAAATCTCCGCTGGAAGTTTAAAATCCGTGATGGATAGGGTGGTTAAAATAGTTAACTACATTGTCGGTCGTTCTTCACTGATCCATAGACAATTTAAGGCGTTTCTACAGGAATTAGAAAGTGCAATTTCAGATATACCATTGCACAATAATGTGCGCTGGCTCAGCCGTGGTAAAGTGCTCTCTAGATTTGTGCAATGTCTGGGCGAAATTAAATCGTTCTTGTTGGAAAAAAATCAAGTGGATGCTTATCCTGAACTAGAAGATAAGAACTGGATCTTACTGATATCACAAAACATCTCAGTGAACTCAACTTAAAGTTACAAGGTTCAGGCAAAACAGTTCTGGATTTATACGAATCCTGGAAATAATTCAAATTAAAAATAGATTTAATTATCAGCGATATTACCACAAACACATATAAATATTTTCCAAATTTAAAAACTTATATATCCAGTGTCGACGATGGTGCACTAATAGACGAAATTCTTAAATATATGACTAATTTAAAAGAGGAGTTTATCGAGAGGGGTCAGGATTTTGATAAACATGGTCCTATGTTCGCTTTTTTAATCAAACCAGATTTAATGGATTTTTCCAGCAGTTGCTTTGACATATCTCTTTTCTCATGGATGGACATTAATGATTTTGATCTTCAATACATTGATTTTAAAAGCTCCAAGTTATGGAACACGAAATTTGTAGAATTAGGAACGGTATTAGAAGGAGACTGCAAGAACCATTTAAATGAGAGACTCAGTTGTTGGATGAGTTTACCAGAGAAATTTATTTGTCTTAAGAAAGTAGCGTTTGCCATGCTTACAGCTTTCGGATCATCCTATATCTGTGAACAACTTTTTTCCCATATGAGAGTGATTTTAAACCCGTACCGAAGCAGGCTGACAACAGACAACTCGGAAGCATATGTGACACTGAAAATTACCAGACATGACCCGGATATAAGTAATCTATCTAAAGAACTTCAAGCACAGGGTTCACACTAGGTCCTAGGACTAGTATAATAAAATTATTTGTTAAATGTTAAAAATTTTTTCTAATTAAACCTTCTAAAAGCAATATTTTAAGTTAATGTAAGTTAATTTTTGTTAATTTTAGTTGTAGTAAGTACCTATGTCGGCACGCAAAATGTTGTATGGATGAAAACTGGCACCCCTTAGTTAAAACGTTGCCGACCCCTGGCTTAGGGTGTTATCTGTTTTAAATGCTATATTAATATCTAGTTTTTTTGTTAAGACACTTCTAATTTTATTGCTAGTCTCACCTGTATATATAATACCACTATTACATTCTTGATTCATTTTTTGTCTAGGAAAAATTAGTTCTTAAAATTTTATTTATTTTATCTACATTATATCCGTTATTTACTGCAATTTGTTTTATTATGTTTCGTTCTTTAAGAAAATCTTTTTCATTTAATTGAACTGACACAAAAATATATAATAAATCATGTCACCCAATCCAACACAAACTAGCTGCTTTTCATGGCATAATCCATAGATTACTATCAATTGATACTGCACCTGCTTTGTGGGCAAATCCCAATAGAAGACCTGGGTGTTTATGAAAAAAGTAATAGGTAAGTTATTTTACTGATTTTCTTTCAACCTATGAATCCATGTACCACTATTTTCCAAGTTTCTAGTATATATTATCATCTAATCCTAATCAATGTAGAGGGTGGTCCAAATTGGACACTTTTAAAGTTAAACCCCTTTATCTAAGGCGATAAACGAAAACTGATGTCGGTGTCTGAGGCCAAATTTTTATGATAAACTCAACGGTGAAAACCGCATATCGATATCTAGTACCGTTTCAGAAATACAGGGTGCTTTTCAAAAATCTACATTTTGGAAAAATGTTTGTAATTCTTTTCCTATTGAAAATTTTTGGTTTCTGTAAAAACATTCTCAAAGCACTTTTCCACGTGGATTTCAACAGTGTAAGTTACATTTTTTTACAACTAATATTTTAATAGTTATTAACGCAAAAATATATTTTTTAAATGAGATACCCCGTATATTTATCCAAATAGAGCTTTAAATTACCATTCTAAAAATATAACACACTTTATATTTTGCTTAAATCTACTTTAAAATATAAAGGTTTCCAGTTTTTACGCGCGTTTTAAATGCACATTTTGTGAAGTTTGAAAATTGCGAAAAATGAGATATGATAGTGTGTTTCATACAAACTGGAGAAAATTCGGAAGTGGCAAATAATTTGTACCACGAACGATATCCTTCAAGGATATATTTGCTCGGTTGCGACATAACCTAGTTAATAGTGGCCAGTTTGAAAAGAAACGACCCAAAAATTATGCATCAAACAGGGATAAGGAGTTAGAAGAAATAGTAGTTTTAGGAACTATCAGAATACTTCAACCCGACAATTAAAAGACTCCATTGGACTACCAAGAACTAACGTAAGTCGTACTTTGAAGAAGCACAAATTCAGGCCATACAGGACAAGAAAAGTTGATCACCTTAGAAACGGAGATTTTCAACGGCGTATGGATTTTTGCCAATGATTTCTGGAGAATTGTAACCATGTTCCGAATTTTTCATTAAATTGCATTTGGACAGACGAAGCTTATGTAAGCAATGCAGGTATTTTTAACCGTTACAATTCTTATACGTGGGCACAAGAACATCCTCATTTAGTTGTGGAGCAAAGAAATCAAGGCCGATTTGGATTTAAATTGTGGGCAGAAATTTATTTACGAAGGAACATTTACCTCTCAGAGATATTTAGAAATATTAAGGCTGAAAATAGAACCTCTTGTTGATAAACTGCCGTTAATGGACCTTAGAAATATATTTTTTCAACACGACGGGGCACCCCCTCATAACTCTGGAGTTATCAGTAATTTTCGCCAATTTCGACTATATCTCGATAGCCAACCAACATCCGAACCGTTGGCCGGCAAGGTCACCGGATGGACTTCTATCTCTGGGGAAGATTGAAAGAGCTAATTTTTAAATTGCCGGCAAACACCAGGCAAGAGTTAGAAGTCCCAGTGATACAAAGTTTTGCAGCTCTCACTCCTCTTGAACTAATTAACTCGGTAAGAAGTGTCCAGAAAAGGTGCCGCCTATGAGTAAATGAAACTGGTCGACATTTCAAACATCTCTTATAGAAAATTGTTTTGTTTTAGTTTGCTCTACTCGGAATAAATTGTTTTATTGTTGTTTTGTTTTATTTTCTACATAGTTTAAAGTACTATAGCAATTAGTAACTTTCATTTTAGTTATGACTCTTAGAGTTACTTCTGGGAATTTTTTTTTACGATTTGACTTAGAAGTCAAATCGTAAACAATTGATATTGCCGCTCCGTCCAAAGCTTACTTCACAAAATGTGCATTTAAAACTCGCGTAAAAACTGAAAACCTTTATATTTTGAAGTACATTTAAGCAAAATATAAAGGATCTATATTTTTAGAATGGTAATTTAAAGCTCTCTTCGGATAAGGAAAAATATACGGGGTATCCCATTTAAAAAATATATTTTTGCGTTAATAACTATTAAAATATTAGTTGTAAAAAAAAAAATGTAACTTACACTGTTGAAATCCACGTGAAAAGGTGCTTTGAGAATGTTTTTACAAAAATCAAAAATTTTCAATAGGAAAAAGATTACAAACATTTTTCCAAAATGCAGATTTTTAAAAAACACCCTGTATATCTGAAACGGTACTAGATATCGATATGCGGTTTTCACCACTGAGTTTACCATAAGAATTGAGCCCCAGACACCGACATCAGTTTTCGCCTATCTTCTTTAGATAAAGGGGTTTACCTTTAAAAGTGTCTATTTTGGACCACCCTGTACATGCTGAGGAAGGCATAGAGAGCCATGGAGCGACAAATGATCGAAATATCGTTAAAAGACCTAAAAAGAAACGAGCAAATTAGTGGCATAACCAAAATCAGGGACTTCAGTGAACTGACTGCTGAGTTAAAATGGGGATTTGCCGGTCACACGACTAGATCTCAGTAGGAGAGATGAACAAGGACAATATTACAGCGGAGATAATACATCGAAAAGTAAACTAGAGGACGACCACCAATGCACTGAACTGACAACATAAAATGAACGACAGGTCTAGCATGGATAAGGGAAGCGTAAAACAGGAGTACCTGGAGACAGAAAGGAGAGGCCTATACCCGGAAATGGACTGAAAATGGCTAGTTGATGATGCTGATGATGAATCTTAACAGGTACAGAAAATCGCCTAAGTACATTTGTCCTGATTTGAAAGTCAACAATGGGACAAATTGTAGTGTTTTTTTTCTTCCCTTGTTTAAAATCATTTTAAGAAAAAAAAAAAAAATTGGCACTTTGCTCTACACGTACATAGAGATTATTATTCTAAATATACATATTATCAGGATTTTAAATCTCAATTTTCTTACTCATAATCATGAATAAATTTTATATTACACAAAAACACTTGAAATGTCTAAAAGCTTAAGATGACGACTGATCTGCTTGAGATTATTTAATCAGACAAGCCGTTGAATGAATATAAAAGTATATAAATAAGATCTTCACACATACACAATTAATTCAATTAATTAAAGCAATTTGAATTGGGCTATCGATAGCACACAAATCAATATGAAACTTAACCTACTTTTTGGTATTCTATTAGTTACAGTTTTTATTCAGCAGGTATGTATTAAGTTATGTTTTTTGTCATCTAGAATTAATTCATACAGTTTTTAATTGCTTTACTGCTTACATATTACAAAATAAATTGGATGATAGGAACAGTTAGAGTATCAAAAGTGTTTTCCTCACCACCTTAATTGTTGAATACGTAAATAACTAGATCATCGTTTTTTGGGCTTCTCGACGAAGCTAGAGGTATATCATAAATATTGGGAAAAACTAATATGAGGCGTTGCGGATAGTAAGGGCGAACTCAACAAAATGAAGTTTCGAAAAAATTGAATTTATAGAAAAATCTAAATGGCGAACTCAACAAAATATTGGCAAAATTAGGTTTTTATTATTTATTTATAATTTATTAGCTTTTTATTATTTACTTAAGTAGAATAGTGTATTCCGTGAATTTTTAAATGTTTTTTAAATATTTATTTGTGTATTTTTTTTTTTTTCATATTTTACTGTTCGTTTCTGATACTACACTATCACCTAAAATTGACAATACCTGGGAAAAAATTAGACCGGTATTAAAAAATTTTGAACACATTTTATTTAATTTTAAGGTTATTGTTTTAATTAAAGGTTTTGTTATTACAAAATAGTTACTTGATACAACATACAAAACAGTGGAAATATGGTATTGAAACTAACATAAAAAAAACTAAAGAAAAGAAACAAATAATTCGCCAAGTTCAGTTGTAATCTATTTGGTCATCGTCCATAACATCTTCATTTTCGGTGCTCTTATTCGTTGCTGCGTCTTGAGAGGCTATAATGTTAGTAAAGTACCGACTCCAAGGTAGGGGAACATACGGTAACAAGTCCTGAATGTCCTTTAATTTGGGGGCTGGTATTTTAATGGGAGCGCTGTAAAGTCTCGTCAGTGTTTCACTGGCCAAATGAAAATGATCAGGATCATAGTTTTTCACCTTGCCTTTTTGTAGTTTGACTGCCGTTTTGACATCCAAATTGTAAGCAGAATGAATGTAGAAACCTTGCTTAAAGTTATTTGTAAATTCAAAGATCTTTCCATCTTTAAACTTAGCACCAGCCATCTGCATTTTAGTAATTTTCTTTTGAAAATTAGAGAAATTGAAAATCATGTCCTGTCTAAGTTGGACAACGCAAAACTGGTTTTTTCGGCGACAGCTTTCAATCATTAACTTATAGTGATCCATGGTATACACAGTGCTATTCCGTATTTCTCTCTCAATGTTCCCAAAATCCCTATCACAGGGAAGGTATGAGTGCCCAGGTATCATAAAATAGTGTTTAATTTCAGTGAACTGGTCTTTGTGTATAAAGTATAGATTTGCCAAAACAAGATTTAAATTCTTGTTCTGTCCAGAACAGTTATCACTGAACATAATAACTGTTTTAACATTAACATCAACTTTACACAAATAATCGTACAAGCAACTTGCAATCTCACATGATCCACGCCTCCCTGTACTTTCATCCCAAAGGTACATCGTTGAAGAACCGGTTTTTACATTATGGATACAAAAGTTATAGGTCCATAGCTTCCTTTTGTAATACTGAATCCCAGTAGTCAGCTTTGGGGTTGGCAAAGCCTGCTGCAGATCAAAAGCTATGACCAGAAAAAGAGTCATCGGCATTACTCCTTAATCCCTTAAGAAGAGACTGAGCAGCTTTTGCACGGGTCAGATGTAACTGCTTCTCTTGTTTAAGATTCTCGATTTCAGCAACATTTTCGGAATCGTGCATTTGACTACTTTTAATTTTTATGTCTACTTTATCGCAATAATTGCAGGTGTCACTTTTTGGGGGCTCAAAACCAATATTGAACTGCATATTAAACGTATCACGATAATGGTGCTGATTTACCGGGCTGTAACCAGGGTAATTTTCCATAAGCCATTCATTGTAAAGAGAATAGAGCTTTTTAATATTAAGTCCAACAGGTAAGTATTTTCGATGAGGGCTTTTGGCGCGACTGTAATGACTGGTGACAGTAGGTAGTGACATGATGTGTTCTTTTACTTTAGAAAGATCGTCATTTCCTATTTTCTTCGCGGGTTCACACCTCCCCCTTTGATCCGTTGTTCCAGTTCTGCTGATTTTGTCAAGTACGACTCGAACGCACTTTTCAGAGATGCCATGAATGTTATAAAACGCAGTACGACAAACTTCACGATTAGCGTGATCAACAGTCACATTATATTGAATGCGTCTCAGGGTACGACTTGGACGCCCCTTTACGTAAGATCTTTTTACATCATTGCAGATCAACAATTTTGATAAGTAAGCATTCTGTAGATCATAGTTTCCAATTTGCCAAAAAAGAGTCAAAAATATTGGTGACCAGTTCAGCGCCTATTTTCTCAAAACATCCATACTTGCAAGGAGGTCCAATTTTGCGGGCAACAACGTGCCTTTTGTTATTTCTTGAAATGTAAGCACTTCCTGAATTTCGTTTCAACTTACACTCGTTTTTTTGCCAATCATTCATCTTAGCAGGTCTCTTTCGCGAATAACCCGACACAGCACTACCATCTAAATGTTGTACACTTACTTCACTACTAGAAGGTCCAGATTGCGCCATACTTTTCTTAAAAAAAGAAGCAACAAAACCAAACAAAACATAAACGTATTAACTTCAAAATTAACTTGAACTAACACGCAGAAAGCGTAAAATTTCAAGTAAACCTCATTTAGTGACGCAATACCGGCGGTTGCTCCGCGCGAAATTGTTGAGTTCGCCCTTACTACCCGCCCGGCTATCGCCTGTTCGAAATTTTTCATTTATTTGATACTGAAATTTGAAGGCGAAGCAAGGGCGAACTCAACAATTAGACCGGTATATGATGTAGGAAAAGTACTATAAAATAGAATTATATAAAAAAAAAAATTTGACCCAATGTTGAGTTCGCCCTTACTATCCGCAACGCCTCATATGCACTCTCGCACAATTAAGTGAACACTGTAAAATTAACTCTATAAAATACAATAAAATATTTCGTCTAAAAAAAATGTTTGTGGCATGTAGATTGTCCCAAAAGGTGCACATTAAGCTGTTGAAGTTAAAAATAAACCGACCAAGTGCAAGCCGAACTTGCACAATCAATTTTTCGTACAGTGATTGCCTTTAAAATAAAAAATTTTGTTACCCTAAATGAGTTTTCAACAAAGCTTGTTTCCGATCTTTGTTGAAAACTTATGACCGTGAAATTTTTGTTTTTTTTATATACCAGATAAATTATCAAAGATAATGCACTCGTGATATTTTTATTCAACCTTGTGGAGAATATTTCGGAATTTTTTCAAAATTTTTTGATCAGTAGTTTTCGATATACAGGGAGGGAACAGCGATTTTTGGAAATTTTTTAAAAATAATACAAAAAAAAGTGTGCGTAGGTATTACATCATATATATTTTTTTCTCTCGATACTATCAAACGCCTTTTGATAATCTATAAATACCAGGTACAACCTTGAGTTATACTCTGTTGCTTTCTCTATTAAAGTTCTGATAGTTAAGAGATGACCAAAAATACTAAAACTTTTTCTTAAGCCAACCTGTTCTACCGATTAGTTTAATTCCAGCTTGTTTTCCAATCTAATAATTATAATTTTGGTAAACAATTAGTATATTTGTGAAAGCATTATCATATACATATATATATATATATATATATATATATATATATATATATATATATATATATATATATATATACATATATATATACAGGGTGTCCCATTATTCCGTGGACATAGAACTACCACGTATTTTTGGAATGAAAATAAGTCGATTGGACATAATTTACCTCTCTGCTTCGTTTGTCCGTTAGAGGGCATCAAACTAAATACATTAAATAATAATGGTATTTTAGAGAGAGTTAGTTTCAATTTTTTGCGCCGTATTGTTATGTGCAGGAACGAAGGTGGTGGTCATATTGAACAACTTTTGTAAAAAATACTATTACCTGTGTTAAATAAAACTCGCAATAATAATTAATATCATACTTTTTAATTTCACCAACTAATTTTAATTATAAGTAAAATGCTTGTTAGTCTTTTTATTTTTACCTAAATCATTAGCTAGAATAATTTTGTACAAGAGACAAAAAATGAAGTAAATAGAAGGACCTTTTTATGAAAAAAAATTCAGAGTCGTCGTTAAAGTTGCAAAACATTTCTACTTGAATTTATGTAGGGGTGAGGGTAGTTTTCACCCTTCTCGAACCCTTTCGTTTTTTTTGTGAAAGTCAAATATTAGAGCGGCTAGCAAAACATTGCACCCTAAATCTCATTCAAATCGGAATATCGGTTCTTAAAATATCTTAAAAAATGTGTTTATTTTTTTTTACTTTGATGCCCTCTAACGAACAAACAAAGTACTTTTGTATAGAGGTAAATTGTGTTCAATCGACTTATTTTCATTCCAAAAATACGTGGTAGTTCTATGTCTAGGGAATAATGGGACACCCGGTATATATATATATATATATATATATATATATATATATATATATATATATATATATATATATATATATTGTGTTTGTGAATTTACATACATAAAAATTAATAATTAAATCTGTTTCAGGGAGAATCATCACCTAAACTGGGCTCTCAAATCAGAGATGCAATTGTTAAAGTACTAGAAACTGCCGATGGTATTCTCGCTAACGTTTCCGTTACTGCAAACAACTATTTCATTGACAGGTTAAAGAATCACACACAAATTCAAGAATGGTCCGTTGATATACAAACTAACGTCGTTGCCGCCATCACTCAATTTGGATTTGACCTCTTTAATAAATACGCAGACTTCATTTCGTCTCACGACCCGTCTGCACGAGAAACTAAAACTCTGACATGTATTGCTAATCAAGAGGCAGATCTTCTTGTTGCCCTTAAAACCGCTGCCAACCAAAATGGATGGTGCAATAACAGACTTGCAGCCAATCTTACCGAGGCTTTCCAAGATGTAACTGAACATTTAGTTGATATAAGCGATGAACTGGAGAGTGATATCAAATCATATTCTAGCTGCTGGCTTGGTGATGACCTCTGCCTGACCGAATTTGCTGCGAAAGTTGTAGCTTTACTTACAAAAGAATTGACACCGAGTGGTGACACTTTAGTAACTGCCTTAGAAGAAGTTGTTGGAGTTTACAAAATTATGTTTGGTCAGGATGTTCCAAGTTGTAACGAAAAATATTTGTTCCCTCTCATTCTTAAAGGAGTTGAAGCTGCTATTGATAATGCTTCCACTTGTATTAATGCCTAATGTTTACTGTATTTATAGATAAAATAAAAAATATGGATTTAATATCAGTCGTTTCATTACTTGTAACTACGAGGAACGTTCAGCATTAACTGTCATTCATTAACAAATGACAATTAACAAAAAACGATTTATCCAATAAGAAGGAAATCTACACTACTTTTCAACGTTGTATTTATGAATATCTTATCGTTCTGTGAGCGTCCAAATTCATATAGTGTAAAATTGTTCACCTTGCTGTCTGAAACTGTCGTATACACCTTTTTTGACCGCTTCGTTATCTTCGAACTTGGTGAGACGTAAAAACTCAATGATAAATCCACAGATTATTTTATGATCTAGAAACTCATTACCTTCTGTTAAAAACCATCATTAAAATGCTCTTTTTCTTCTTAATTTACCGTCTCCTGATAATGGTTGGCAATCCAAATGGATAGCATAGTTCTAGAAACTGCAGATCTAAAAATATCTTTTTTCTTCTTCTTCTTCTTCTTCTTAAGCCTCTCTAAGTCAATTTTTGGATATAGGCCTTCCCTAAATGTTTCCATCTTTCGCGATTTTGTGCTGTTCTAATCCAGTTCAATCCAACCGCTCGTTTGAAGTCATCATACCAGTGTATGGGTGGACGTCCTCGTCCTCGCTTATGTTCAAACTCCATTCGATGACCTTGCGGTTCCATTTATTTGTATCTTCTCTCGCGTAACTCCACTTTAATTGATCGATTTTGGCACCAACGTCTGTCACTTTTGTGATGGATCTGATCCTTTCGTTTTTAATTTTGTCTTTTCTTGTTATATTTAACATAGATCTCTTCATACTTCGCTGCGCTATTATTATAGTTTCGATGTTGTCCTTTGTTGTTGCCCATTTTTCCGCTCCATACGTCATAGCCGGTAGCACAGATTGGTCGAAT
Organism: Pachyrhynchus sulphureomaculatus; assembly: GCA_019049505.1. Lineage (NCBI taxonomy): Eukaryota > Metazoa > Arthropoda > Insecta > Coleoptera > Curculionidae > Pachyrhynchus > Pachyrhynchus sulphureomaculatus. Next base: position 15,402,121 of record CM032449.1, on the reverse strand, counting down.
ACCTTTGTTTTAAGTCGTTGAGCAATTTTTTTGTTTTTTAAATTAAAAGATAGTTTTCCAAACGTGATCTAACCACTTTTTACCTCAGGTTTTTCACTGTTTCTGCCTAGTTCTATTCTTTGACCGAGATATATATATATATATATATACATATATATATATATATATATATATATATATATATATATATATATATGTATATATATATATATATATATATATATATATATATATATATATATATGTATATACATATATACATGTATATATATATATATATATATATATATATATATATATATATATATATATATATATATATATATATAGCTGGATAACTCCAGAAGTAGTTAAAGTAAAAGATAGGCTTAGATTTTATTTTGAAGTTAAACAGCGGTATCCTACTGAAGGAAATAAAAAGATATATAAAGAGTACAGGGCAGTATACAATAATGTCCTATCAATTTCAAAAAAACAATATTATAAAAATAGGCTGGAGAAAACAGATAATTACAGCAAAACTGTTTGGGATATAATAAATACTGAAACTGGGAGACAAAATAAATTGAAAATTACCCCGGAAAACATATCTGCAAATGAGTTGAATAGTTTTTATATAAATCTTTCAAAATCAAGCATAAATATAAATTCATATCTAAATAAAAAATTAAAACAAACAGACTCCTTGTTCATCGAACCAGTTGATTTCTACGATATAAAACGTATAATAAATAAACTTAAAAATAAGAAGACAGAAGATATCTTTGGAGTGAGTGTTATTAGCATGAAAAGAGCATCTGAATGTTTGATTCCACCAATGGTAGATATTGTGAATGCCTGTCTGGAGGAAGGAACATTTCCATCTCAAATGAAATTAGCATAAATCATTCCACTCTATAAAAAAGGTGAACCGAGCCTTCCCCACAACTTTAGGCAAATATCAATACTACCTGTATTTTCAAAAGTTTTGGAGAGTGTCGTATTCGAGCAGTTTGTTGCCTTTCTAGATAAACATTGTATAATCATCCCAAGACAATTTGGTTTTAGAAAAAATGTAACAACTTCAGATGCTATTTTAACTCTTGTAAAATGTATAAGAGATGCTTTTGAAAAAAGAAATAAATTTATAGGGCTATTTGCAGATTTAACTGCAGCTTTCGACTGCGTAAACCGTAAATTTCTGTTAGACAAAGCATATTTCTATGGAATTAGGGGTGTGGCCTTTAAGCTCTTGCAGTCATATCTTGAGGGGAGATATCAGGTTGTCTGCTGTAATGGTGACAGCATGAGTGCTCCGATGCTTGCGGAGATCGGTGTACCTCAGGGGTCTGTGCTGGGTCCCCTACTCTTCCTCCTTTACGTGAATGATCTTCCACAGGCATTTGAAATTTTTAAAAGAAATATCCAAAATATCGAGAGCATTATTTATGTGGATGATGCAACATTTGGAGTGTCTTTCGAGGGAGGTGAGGATCCGGCTCAGTTGCTTGAGGCAATGACGGATCAAGCTAAACTATGGTTCCTCTCAAATCAACTAGTTTTAAACGACGCAAAGACCGAGTCCATAATATTTGAAGCAAAAACTATTAGCACTGATGTAAAAAACAAAATAAAATTCCTAGGGGTTACTCTAGACACCAACCTTTTATATACCGATCATGTAAACAATATATGTAACAAACTAAACAAAGCAATATATGCTATAAGACGAATTAAAAATACAATAAACGAAGCAGCCGCACTTACAACTTACCACTCTCTTTTTGATTCAATATTGCGTTATGGAATCCTAGTATGGAGTTCTGCGGCAAGCACTCACCTTGAAAAAGTTTTTAGAGTGCAAAAATCTGCTATAAGATGCATTGCAAACTTAAAACAGGATGACTCCAGTCGACCTTATTTTAAGTCACTAAAAATAATGACCCTATATGGTTTGATTATTTACCAAAAACTCATATATGTCCGAAAAAATGTTGCTAGGTATTGTACATTATCGCATATTCATACACATGGTACCAGGAGTCGAGACAATCTGCTCTTGCCCGTAACTAGATTGGCCAGAACAAACATGGAAGAGATTAAATTATTTAATGCTTTGCCTCGAGAGATGAGATTGCAACAGCTCGGTCGATTTAAAAGTAGCTTAAAAAAAATTATAATCAATGCCGCTATCTATAATTTTAATGAATTTTATACACTGACTAGGAATAGAGAGAATTTTAAGCACTACATTTAACTATAGATATAGACCAAACCCTTTAAATGTGTGGAGTTTCTATTTGTTTGTTTCGATCCTTAACATTTAGATGTACAGTATTTTGTGATCTACACTTTTAGTTTTTAAATCTTTTGACGTGTCTGTTAATACTATGTATTTTTTTATGATCAATAAATTATTATTATTATTATCATTACAAAAAGTTCTTCTTTCTCACATTTGATCAATGTGGTTCCATGTTTGGCTGGCCAAGACCAAGTCAGCACAAACGCTATTACCATTCCGTATTAAGGAATGACCTGACAATGTTACATGTCTTCAAAATCACTGACTTCTGAATGTTTCTGTGTATGTCCTTGTTGAGTCCCAATTGCACTAATTGTGGTGTGAATGTTATTGGTGTAAGGCCTGTGGCTGATATAATGAGGGGGACAATGATGACTTTTTCTTGTCTCCATAGCCTTTTTATTTCCGTTGCAAGGTCTGTGTATTTGGAAATTTTTTCTGTGTATTTCGCTTGGATGTTTGTGTCGTTAGGGACAGCTATGTCAATCAGATAGGTGACTTTTCCTTTTTTGCACTGAAAAGTAATATCGGGTCTATTGGCGGAGACTGTTTTATCTGTATGGATACCGATATCCCAGTAGAGCTTGTAATCTTCATTTTCAAGTACGGATGTTGGCGTGTATTTGTAGTAGGGATCTGTGTTTTCTATGAGTCTGTATGTTGTAGCCAGTGCTTGGTGAACCACTTTGGCAGCTGAATCATGCCTGGCTGTGTACTCCGTTTCGGCCAATATTTTACATCCGCTCGTTATGTGTTCGATCGTTTCTTTCTGCTGGTGGCATTTCCTACATCTGTCCTCTGCAATAGTCGGGTCCCTGATGATATGCTTTTGGTAGTTTTTGGTTAATATGACTTTATCCTGGATGGCAAGTAAGAAGCCTTCAGTCTCAGGGAATATCTGCCCATCCCGTAACCAGGTGTATGATTGTTTTTTATTTACGCGGTCTTGTTCTATGTGGTATCTGTGTTTTCCGTGGAGTGTTTTCTCTGACCACGTTTTCTACTTTTCCTGTTGTAATTGGGTGTGACTGTGTGTGTCTGCTGAGTGGTCTGCCCGGGCTAAGTCGAGAGGTGTGTAGTTTTTGTCTGCTTTCACTGTCGCTGTGTGGAGGCTGGTTTGCTTGCTGTGAAAGAATTTCCTAAGTGTTTGTATTTGTTTTGTGTGTAACGATCTGATGTCTATAATTCCTCTTCCTCCTGCCTTTCTCCCGATGGTAAGTCTTTCTTTGCATGCGTTGGGGTGTAATTTCCTGTATTTGGTGAACTGAGATCGTATAAGGATGTGAATATTTTCTATGTCTGTTTGTGACCATTTGATGATACCAAATGAATATGTGAGCATAGGTATAGCGAACGTGTTGATGGCTTTAGTGAGATTTTTAGAGTTGAGTTTTGTTTGCAAAAGTTTCGTCAGTCTGTTTTTGAATTCGGTTCTGAGCTCTGTTTTGATGTGAGTGTGGTTGAGTTTGGTGCTTTGTTGGAAGCCTAGATATTTGTATGTTTCTTTATCGAACATGTTATCGAGCGTTTCATTGTTGATGGTTTCTGTCTCATGGTGGCACTTCCACTGGCCTTTGTTGATGTGGAGCACTTTGCATTTACTTATACCAAATTCCATATTGACATCTAAGGTGAATTATTATTATTATTATATATATATATATATATATATATATATATATATATATATATATATATATATATATATATATGATTTTTGTTATTGAGCTTTCGCTGCCTAATAGTAGCTTCATCTGGATTCTAAAAATGCAAACCAGGTACAGAAAAATAAACTTAAAACGTTCGTTTTTAAAATGTGATTCAATAAATTATAAGGCTGTATGAGAAATTACAAAAATTTAGCAGTTACTTCATCTCTGGTGAAGACAATAAAATTTGCATTTTTGTTAGGCCAGGTAGTAGGTACGATTACAAAAAACATGATAAAAGGACACTTAGAGAGTTAGACAAGTATTAAAAATAAAACGTTGCCAGTAAACATTAATCAAAAACACTTTTTAAAACAGAACACAACTGTAAGAAAGACCATGATGTTGAAATGGTACTCCATTCTAAAAATTTTTTTGACATCGACTTATTTAGTGATATTTGAGTCTGAACGGGATATTGTTGGTAGTCTATGTCGTGATCATGTCGACAAAAACCACAAAAGCATTAAAGTTATGAATGTGGTAAATTTTTAGTGATGCTACTATTAGACAAATTATTTATTATTAATGATATTTATTTTTTAATTTTATAAAATATATATAATTATTATATATAATTTTATTATAATTATTTATATATAATTATATATAATATATAAAGTTATTTATTAGTTATTTATTATTAATTATATTAATTCTTTAATTTTACAACAAAGGGACTCATAGACTAATTTTAAGTATTTAAAAGAGATTATTAATATTGTATGTTATTTATTATTTACCATATTTAACTTTTAATTTTTTAATTTTATAGCAAGAAGACACAGAAAAAGTAATTAGTAATATGTAAAAAACAGGAATAACAAAAAGAGAAAAGAAACGTCAACTTTACTGGAAACTAATTTTTTTTTCCAGTAAAGTTGACGTTTCTTTTCTCTTTCTGTTATTCCTGCTTTTTACGTATTACTAATTACTTTTTCTGTGTCTTTTAGTTATAAAATTAAAAAATTAAAAATTAAATATGATAAATAATAAATAACACCCAATATTAATATACTCTTTCAAATACTTATTAAATTAGTCTATTTGTTATAAAATTGTGTTATAAAATTAAAGAATTAATATAATTAATAATAAATAACTCGTCTAATAGTAATATTCATCAAATTTAAGTCCCTTTGCTATAAAATTAAAAAATAAATATAATTAATAAAAATAATTTGTCTAATAGTAGCATCCACCAAAAATTTACCAGATCCCTAACTTTAATGCTTTTGTGGTTTTTTGTTGACCTGATGACGACATAGATCACCAACAATATCCGGTTCAGACTCAAATATCACTAAATAAGTTACTAAACTCGATGTCGAAAAATTTTTTAAAATGGAGTACCATTTCAACATCATGGTCTTTCTTACAGTTGTGTTCTGTTTTAAAAAGTATTTTTGATTAATGTTTATTGACAACGTTTTATTTTTAATACTTGTCTAACTCTCTAAGTGTTCTTTTATCATATTTTTTGTAATCATACCTACTACCTGGCCTAAGAAAAATGCAAATTTTATTGTCTTCACCAGAGATGAAGTAACTGCTAAATTTTTGTAATTTCTCATAGAGCCTTATAATTTATTGAATCACATTTTAAAAATGAACGTTTATTTTTCTGTACCTGGTTGGCATTTTTAGAATCCAGATGAAACTATTAGGCAGCGAAAGCTTGATAACAAAAATAAAAAGCAGATACTAGAGTATTTAGATCTTTGATAGCTCATCTATTTTCCTTATAAGGGCGTTTCCCAGTAGTTAAACTAACGATTGTTTGTTGCCAGTGCCCTGTTACTGTTCTTCCTCTTTCTTATATATATATATATATATATATATATATATATATATATATATATATATATATATATACTAGCCGGGCCCGCGGCTCCGCTCGCGTGGACTTGATTCACTACTATCGTCACTGCTTATTCGTTATGTTACCCAACGTAATAAAATATCTCCCATTATTTTTTCCTTATCTCCCAATATTTCTCCTTATTTCCCATTATCTCTACATTGTTTCCATTATCTAGGCTTATCTCTGCTCATCTCCCATTATTTCTCCTTATCTCCCATTATTTCTCCTTATCTCCCATTATCTCACCTTATTTCCCATTATCTCACCATAACTCCCATTATTTAGACTTATCTCTGCTTATCTCCCATTATCTCACCTTATCTCCCATTATCGAGGCTTATCTCGACTTATCTCCCATTATTTCTCCTTATCTCCAATTATGTCACCTTATCTCCCATTATCTAGGCTTATATCGAATTATATAGAACATATGTATAAATTTATAAAAACACGTAAATCGGATAAGTGGTTCTCGAGTGATAAGCGCACTAACAGACAGACAGACAGACAGACAGAGAGAGAGACGTTGCATTTTATATATATATTGTATTCTTTGCTACATGATATTGTTCTATATTTAATGCTTTAGGGAGTGTATTGCAAGAGAACGCGCTAGCAGCATAGTTTTCTCCGACTTAATTCACTATTATCGGCACTGCTTATTCCTTATGTCACCTAATAAAATGTAGCCTGTAACTTGGCCAGAGAACATACGTATGGTTAAAAAAAAAGCACGTAAATCGGATAAGTAGTTCTGCAGTGATAAGCACACTAACGGACGGACAGACAGACAGACAGACGGACAGAGAGATATTGCATTTTATATATATTATAGATATTCTCTGCTACATAATATTGTTCCATATTTAATGGTTTGGACTGTGTATTGCAAGAGAACACGCTAGCGGCAAACTTTGTCCGACTTCATTTACTATTATTGTCACTGCTCATTCCTTATGCCAGCTATCGTAATAAAATATAGCCTATAACCTGGCCGGAGAAGATATGTATGTTTAAAAAAAAAAAGTACGAAAATCGGATAAGTGATTCTCCAGTGATAAGCGCACTAACGGACAGACAGACAGACAGAATACGTTGCATTTTATATATATTATAGATGTAATAAAATATATACCTATAACCTGGTCAGAGAACATATGTATGAATTTAAAAAATCACGTAAATCGGATAAGTGGTTCTCGAGGGATAAGCGCATTAACGGACAGACAGACAGACAAACATTGCATTTTATATATATTATAGATATAGATTATTTTTATTATTATATAACCTGGCCAAAGAATATATGCATGAATTTAAAAAAAGACAGGTAAATCTGATAAGTGGTTCCTGCGTGATAAACGCACTAATGGACAGAGAGACATTGCATTTTATATATATTATAGATTATACATATACAGATACATAATATTGTTCCATATTTAATGGTTTAGGCTGTGTATTGCAAAGGCACGCGCTAACGGCAAACTTATTTGCGACATCATTCACTATTTTACGTCACTGCTCATTCTTTATACTACCTATCGTAATAAAATATAGCCTATAACCTGGCCAGAGAACATATGTATGTTTAAAAAAAAAAAGTACGTAAATCGGATAAGTGGTTTTTCAGTGATAGGCGCACTAAAGGACAGACAGACAGACAGACAGACAGAGAGACGTTGCATTTTATATATATTATAGATGTAATAAAATATATATCTAAAACCTGGTCAGAGAACATATGTACGAATTTAAACAATCACGTGAATCGGATAAGTGGTTCTCGAGGGATAAACGCACTAACGGACAGACAGACAGACAGAGAGAGGTTGCAATTTGTTTATATTATAGGTATAGATTATTATTATTATTATATAACCTGGCCAAAGAATATATGTATGAATTTAAAAAAAGACGTAAATCGGATAAGTGGTTCTCGCGTGATAAACGCACCAGTGGACAGACAGACAGACAGAGAGACATTGCATTTTATACATATTATAGATTCTAGATATTCTCTACTACATAATATTGTTCCATATTTAATGGTTTAGACTGTGTATTGCAAGGGAACGCGCTAGCGATAAACTTTTTTTCCGACTTCATTCACTATTATCGTCACTGCTCATTCCTTATGCTACCTATCGTAATAAAATATAGCTTATAACCTGGCCAGAGAACATATGTATGTTTTAAAAAGTACGTAAATCGGATAAGTGGTTCTCCAATGATAAGGTCACTAACGGACAGACAGACAGACAGACAGACAGAGAGACGTTGCATTTTATATATATTATATATATATATATATATATATATATATATATATATATATATATATATATATATATATATTCATCCACTCTTTCAATTTGGGTATCGTCGATTACAATTGCTGTATCCAGGCCAGGATACATAATTTTTCTTCATCTCCAGTCCTACTTTCGCTGACTCTCTGTCAAGGTCGTTAATCATTTCTTGTAAGTCGCTTCCAGTGTTTGAAAGGAGTATGATGTCATCTGCGTAGCGCAAGTTAGTTAAACGCTGTCCGTTCACATTTATTCCCTTTTCTGGTCATTCTATTCTCTTGAACACGTCTTCAAGTGCTAAGGTAAAAAGTTTCGAAGAGAGTGTATCACCTTGTCTTACCCCTCTTTGAAGTGGTACCGGATTAGTTTTTGCGTGTAAGTGTAAGATATAAGTCGCCGTGATCCTTTCGTTTAATTGCTTTATGAGTTGTATGTATCTTTGGTCTATTCGGCTGTTTGTTAATGCGCTATATATTGCCCAGTGTTCGATACTGTCAAACGCCTTCTCGTAATCTATGAAGGCCTTACACACTGGGAATCCATATTCATTTGCTTTTTCGGTTATAATTTTCATGGTTAATAGGTGATTCCTAGTACTATAGCTCTTTCTGAAACCCGCTTGTTCTTGAGATTGATATTTATCTCATTTTCTTGTTAATTTATTAGTATATCTTATTAGCTTATCTTTGTAAGCAAAATTATCACGAGTGCATTACCTTTAATAATTGATCTGATATATATAAAAAAACAAAAATTTCAAGGTCATCAATTTTCAGTAAAGATTGGAAACAAACTTTCTTGAAAACTCTTTTGGGGTGTGTTTTGTGAAATCACTGATCATTTTATACCACCGTAAAAACATTTTTTATTTTAAAAGCAATTAACGTACGGAACACTAATTGTGCAAGTTCAACTTGCACTTGACCGGTTATTTTAATTCCTCCGCTGTTGGTTTATTTGAGTTTCTCTTAATTAGTTGGCTATGGCCACTGCCCGTATTAATCAAGTTTAACACTGTAACGTCATGAATTTTGTGTTTTTCATTTGTCAATATGTAATCTATTTCGTTTTTTGTGTTTCCAAATGGTGACTTCCAGATCCATTTTCGACTAGGCATTATTTTAAAGAAAGAATTCATGGCATGTAGCCTATATTCATTCATGAAGTTTAATAGCATATCTCCTCGTTCATTTCTTTGATCAATTGCAAATTTTCCAATGTAGACTTTGTTCGGCACTTGTTTTTTGCCTAGTTTAGCATTAAAATCCCCCATAACGATATACGATAAAAATATCTATTGATGAGCAATTAACCTATTTTCTATCTTGCCCTACCTATCCTTTGACCAGGAATTTTGACGTCTTCCAACCGATCTTCTTCCTTGGATTTTGCCTTCGATGACCAGTCTCAGCAAGTCATACTGTGCTCCTCTCATTATTTGACCAATAGAACTAGTTTTTCTTTCCTTTCTTTCAGCAATTCTGTGGATTAGCTCATTTGCCTAAGTACTTCATCATTTGTTACTCTATCCAGCCATGATAACCTTAGAATCCTTCTACAAACACACCTTTCGAAAGTTTCGAGTCATTTCTCTGTGCTGGGATCAAGAGTCTGGCCTTGACATCCATATAGGAGTACCGAAAAAACATAGCATCTAATCATACGCACTCGAAGTTCTAGACTAAGGTCGGATCTAGTGAAAAGATTTTTCATGTTCATGAAAGTCCTACGGGCCTGCTCGATTCTCGATCTAATTTCTATTTTTGGATTACACTGGCTACTACTTTGTCCATCAACAATAAGATTCACATCAATGTATACTTTTGAAAACATAACTCGCTTGGTCTAATCTGCTTATAAACAAGACGCTGCTGTATTATGAATGGAAATTCGATAGGTTTTTAGATAACACTGGTCAACACAAGTCTTGTTTCCTTTATTTTTTTTTTCTGTTATTGGGTATTTCTATGACTATGAAAAAAATACTGGGAGATTGCTAACAGCTTTACGTTTTGAAATATACAGTTTTATTATTTTGCCAAAAAAAATACAAAAAAATAATACATTATGTTAACAAAATTTCCATTGAACACTAGCAAATGATCCTTTATAAGATTTCCTTGAATGAACGACTTTAGGTAGATCTCGTTGCAAACTGCCATCATATGTGAGTTCCACCGCCCTTGATAACGCTCTTCCATTGCCCGAAGATCCTGATGAAATCTTTCACCCTGCTCCTCACTAAAATCACCCAGATTTTGTGGAAATCGGTCTAAATGCGAGTGCAGGAAGTAGATTTTTATGCTCATGTTGCACCCTAGCTCTTGCAAGTTCGATAGCATACACTCAACAAGCTCGACATGGTCGTCAGATTTCTTTTTGCCTACTCATAACCAAAACAAATGAATTCCAAGCTTTGGATTCGACTTCAGTCATTGATTTGACAAAATTAGGATCTTTCACGAGTTGCCTAATCTGTGGCCCATCAAAAATACCAGCTTTCAATTTTTCTGAACTTAATCCTGGAAACTTGCGTGAAAGAAAATTAAAACATTCGCCACTTTTGTCAAGCGCCTTCACAAACTGTTTCATTATGCCGAGTTTAATATGAAGTGGTGGAAGTATGATGCGGTCTCGGCTAACTAAAGGCACGTTTATAACATTTTTTTGTACCAACTTTTAGCTCTTCCCGCACTGGCCAAACTTTTTGTGATCAATGGTGTTGTTTGTCACGACTATCCCAGAGACACATGAAACAAGGGAACTTTGTGTACCCCCCTTGTTGACCTAAAAAAGAAAGTTAACCATTTTCAGATCAACACAAATGACCCATTTGTGGTCTTGATACTTAATTTTTTCCATAACCTTAGAAACATTTACGTATTCTTCTTTTAAAGTCGTCGAATGTGCAATAGGTATAGATCCGTACTTGTTACCGTTATGAAGCAAAAACACACTTTAAACTTCTTTTGCTGCTGTCTATGAAAAGACGCCAATCACTAGGTTGGTACTGTTTTAATCCCATCTGCTGCAAAATACCACCAACATCGTTACAAAAAACTAAATCCTTCTCTTGAGAAAAATACGGTAACAGATTTTTTTCTCGGGTACGATAAAATGTAATGTTGGTTTCCGGAGTAAGCAAATTTTTTTCTTTTAAACGAGATGCTAAAATTTCAGAAGCTTCTTTTGGTAAGTTCAGATCTCTTACTAAGTCATTTAGTTCTTTCTGATTAAATGGTTGAGGTTCTGAAAGGCTACGTTTGTAGTCTGAATCAGGGTCTTCACTTGATGTATTTCGTTCGGGTTCACAGAGATTTGGATCATCAGAAGATTTAGATGTGCTGGGTTGTACCTCTTGTGATTTTAATTGAGGTCGTTGAGCAGAAGATAAGTTAGGATATGACCACTTATTTCGATTTCCAGGGTTAATTCCGTTTATTTTCACAACGCAGAAGTAGCAATCGTCATGATGGTTTCGAGGTTCTCGCCAAATCATGGGTGTTACGAACATTATTGCATCTCTTTTTCCACTGGACCATAACCGTAGACATACCACACATTTCTGGCATATAATATGAGGAACCCATGGATTGTCCTGATTACACAATTTTATTTTAAAGTATTGATGATACGCAGTTTTCACAAAGTCCGATATAGGTTTTCGATATTTTACAAATATATATTTACCACAAATATAGCAAAAACAATCGTGATTAAGCACACAACATCTTCTTGACGAAGCCATATCTAAAACAACAACAAAATATATTTTAGTGTCCAATAAAAAACAAAAATCTAAGTAAAAATAGTAAATGAGGGTAGTTAGCTATAACTCAAAAACAAAAGCTGTTAGAGAAAAATTGTTGCCATATTTAAAAAATACGCGTCAATTTGAGATAGAAACAAAAAAAAAATCACAGGAAACAAGCAATTTTCTTTTTTTTGTTGACCAGTGTAATTTGTTTAAATTTATAATATTTTAATAAGAGATAAAATTTATTCGGTTAAATTTTTGGGCGCTGAAAATAACAACATTACGTCTCTGAAATGTGAACGTTTGTCTGTTAAAGAAATATTAAAAAGGTAAAACTTCATTACGCTGGCTTCTCATGTTTTTTTTTCTTGGAATAGGCTTAAAATGGTCTAATTTTGAAAGACTTACGAGAAACTATCGGGGGAAGCCGTTTTTGCACTTTTTTTTGATAAATAAAAATTAACCTATATCACTGACAACTGTTGATAACCACTGATCGATACTGTCAGTTGTTTTCGGAAGAATAGGCTCCGTTCACACTAATGGGTGAAATGTAGAGGTCAGCCTAATCTTTTCAAAAAATTATTAAATTTTTTTCAGTTATAATCTAATCTTATCACAAAATTGTTTATTGTCATTATTTTTGGTAAAATTTCGGTACGCGGGCTTTTCAGGAAAAGGACGATTTTTAAAAAAAAAAATAGGCTTGAAATGGCCAAAATTTGAAAAAATTCTGAGAAAAAATCGGAAAGTAACCGTTTTTGTTAACCTGAACTAACCGAAACTAACCTGAATGAAATAATCAGCAATTAAAAAATAGATTAAATTATGAAAAAAAAAATGTGCTACCTTAATGTGAAAAAAATGATATACGTGCTATATTAGGTTATCAAGAACAGCCTTACCTCGATTTTTTCTCATCAATCTTTCCAAATTAGACCATTTTAGGCCTACTCCAAAAAAACCTTATGATATGAAATAATCAGGCTACGCTACGCAGTGGAACTTCATTCGACCATATCTATATTATTGACTCGACATCGATGTATTCAAGAACTAATATTTTGAAATTTTATTTCAAAGAAATTGAATTTAAAAATATTATTGCAATATAAAGAGAAAAATGCAGAAACGAGGAGGATGATAAACAAAGAAAAGAACGAGAGATGGGAAAAATCGTGCGTACATGTAGAACAGTATAGAGGAGGAACCAGAAGCCCAGAGTCATGGAGAATAATTAAAACATTAAGGACCAACAATAGAGAGAAGATGTATATAGAGTATATCCCAGAAAGCGAGTGGGAAGAATATTATAAGAAGCTGCTAACAGAAGACAGACAAGAATTCCAGGAAGAGAACCATGAAGAAGAACAGAATAAGGAAAAAAAGAGATAGAACTAAGCTATGAAGAAGTGAAGAAGACAATAAAAATACTCAAAAATAATAAATCTGCAGGGCTTGGGGGTGTGGTAAATGAAATGATTAAGTACGGGTCTAATAAATTACATCGAATGCTGAGAAACATGTTCCACAGAGCGATAAATGGAGATAAAATACCAGAGGAATGGTCAAAAGCCTATATAGTATCTATATTTAAAAAGGGAGACCGCAGAAAATGCACAAACTGTAGAGACCTAAGCATAATATCGAGTATGGAACGTTTGTATGGAAAAATTATTAAAAATATCACAGAGGAAAATATAAAAGGAAAAATTGGTGAGGACCAAGCAGGCTTTACGGCCGGAAAATCATGTATAGACCACATATACACTATAAAACAAACAATGAAAAAAAAAAAACTGGCAAAGAATAGAGAAGTTCATCTAGCCTTCATAGACATAAGAAAGGCCTACGACTCAGTACCAAGACAAAGATTATGGAACGCAATGAAAGAAATAGGCATTGATAAAGAACTAATATACGCAGTAAAAGCTCTCTACGAAGACAACACAGTGAACATGAAAATAGGACATAAAATAGGCCAGAGACTCCCAACATTAAAGGGCCTATTACAAGGATGCTCTACATCCCCAACACTATTCAAAATATACCTCGAACAAACATTAAAAAAATGGAAGCAAAAATGTAGTGGAATGGGAGTCCCAATACGAGAAGATTGCTTATATACTCTAAGTTTCACAGACGACCAAGTAATCATAGCGCAAGATGAGGAAGACCTCAGTTATATGGTAAGAAAACTGAAGGAAGAATACACTAAAGCAGGATTAGCAATAAACTTTGATAAAACGGAATATCTAACAACAAAGGAAGGAAACGTGGAGAATCTAGCAGTCGATAACGAAACAATAATCAAAGGAACCGATAAATTTAAATATTTAGGAACCATCATTTCAAAAAAACGCAACATCAGAAGAAGAGATTAAAGCTAGATTAGGATAAACGCGGACATGCATAAGACAATTAAATTCGATCCTGTGGGACAAGCACATTACAAAGAGAAACAAAACACGCATATACAAATCAATAATACAAAGCATAATGACATACGGGTCAGAAACATGGACGATCAACAAAAGAAATAAATCTAAAAAATTAACGCGGTAGAGATGGAGTATTGGAGAAGATGTTGTAGAGTGACACGTATGGAGAGAATAACAAATGAAGAAATAAGAAGCAGAATGAACATCAAAGAGGACGCAATAAACACCATTGAAGAAAAACGATTAAAATAGTATGGACACATAAAACGGAGCGAAGATAGTAGGCGGATAAAGAAAATAACGGAGTGGAGCCCTATAGGGAGAAGAAAAAGAGGAAGACCCAGACACTCGTGAAGAGACGATGTGGACGAGGTTATGGAGGACAGGGGTCTAACAAATGGAGACTGGGAAGATAGAAACGGATGGAACCAAAGGCTGAGAGAAGGAAGACAGCGTCAGCTGTAGAAAATCTTTGATATGTATGTATGTATTGCAATATCCTTTGTAAATACGTTCAAACGACCTAAGCATTGAGGAATAAAAACATTCTGCATATACGGATGCAGCATACATTTATTTTTTTCAAATAAAATAGAAAAATAGGGAAAAAGTTAGCAAGCATACACTGAAACACTTGTATTGGAATAACCGTCATTCCTTCAGAAGTGGGATGGCATATTTTATTAGTATTTCTAAATTAGGGAAATTTTTATACTTGCATAAAAACTTCAAAGCTTATTGGGGAAAAAAATGGGAAAATAACATAGACTCAATTCTAAAGATGATTAAGTATTTATCAATATTCGATGAATATTTTGTTATTTTATCGGAATAAGACATAGCGTATACCTTGATTGTAGATTTACTTTATATGTACATACTAGCAGTGCCCGCGGCTCCACTCGAGTGGACTTAATTCACTACTATCGTCACTGCTTATTCCTTATATTACCTAACGTAATAAAATATCTGCTATTATTTACCCTTATCTCCCATTATCTCTACATAATTTCCACTATCAAAGCTTATCTCTGCTCATCTCCTATTATTTCTCCTTATCTCCCATTATTTCCCCTTATCTCACATTATCTCCCATTATCTAGGCTTATCTCGACTTATCTCGCAATATTTCTCTTTATCTCCCATTATTTCTCCTTATCTCCCATTATCTCACCATAACTCCCACCTTATCTCTCATTATTTCTCCATAATTCCCATTATTTATACTTATTTCCCATTATCTAGGCTTATATCGAATTAATTATATAGAACATATGTATAAATTTATAAAAACACGTAAATCGGATAAGTGGTTCTCAAGTGATAAGCGCACTAACGGACAGACAGACAGACAGAGAGACATGTTGCAAAGAATATAGTATTTTACATATACTATATTCTTTGCAACATGATATTGTTCCATATTTAATGGTTTAGGCAGTGTATTGCAAGAGAACGCGCTAACGTAACCTTTTTTCCGACTTGATTCACTATTATCGTCACTGCTTATTCTTTATGTTACCTAACGCAATAAAATATATCCTATAACCTGACCAGAGAACATATGTATGTTTTAAAAAAAAAGCACGTAACGCCCTAACGGACAGACAGACAGGCAGACAGACAGAGACACGTTGCATTTTATATATATTATAGATAGATAACCTGGCCAGAGAACATATGTATGTTTTAAAAAAAAATCACGTAAATCGGATAAGTAGTTCTCCAGTGATAAGCGCACTAACGAACAAACAGACAGACAGGCAGAGAGACAGGCAGACAGACAGAGAGACGTTACATTTTATATATATTAGAGATAGAAGATTATAGATAACCTGGCCAGAGAACAAATGTATGAATTAAAAAAAAACACGTAAATCGGATAAGTGGTTCTCGCGTGATAAACGCACTGATGGAGAGACAGACAGAGAGACATTGCATTTGAGATAGATATATATATATATATATATATATATATATATATATATATATATATATATATATATATATATATATATATATATATATATATATATATATATATATATATATATATATATATATATATATATATATATATTATATATATTATAGATTATATTCTCTGCTACATAATATTGTTCCATATTTAATGGTTTAGGCTGTGTATTGCAAGGGAAGGCGCTAACGGCAAACTCTTTTGCGACTTCATTCACTATTATCGTCACTGCTCATTCCTTATGCCACCTATCGTAATAAAATATAGCCTATAACCTGGCCAGAGAACATATGTATGCTTTAAACAAAAGTACGTAAATCGGATAAGTGGTTCTCCAGTGATAAGCGCACTAACGTACAGACAGACAGAGAGACGGTGCATTTTATATATATTATAGAAGATTCCCTTGCGAAATATTGATCTTTTCGTGTTGTTTTCCACAAAGAAAATTTCGCCGTAAATGTAGCATAATCATCTCGGCGCATGCGTATAAATGAACCGAGTTCTCCTGAACATTTTCGAATGAGTGTCAATAGCATAGTAGACTTTAGTACGCTTACGTATCAATATTTGTATGCAAAAAAAACGTGCAAAAACGGCCTCCCCCGATATTTTCTTATGTCTTTCAAAATTAGACCATTTTTGGCCTATTCCAAAAAAAAAGCCCGCGTAACCAAGTTTTACCATTAAAAATTATTGGGGAAAGTGAAAAAACACGTACTGATGCTCGAAAGTTAGTGAACAAGTTTGGGGTCGGAAGGACACGGTTAGAATGCTGGAAGGGCGAATTCGGTTGTCTTTATGACTCGAGTCAGATGTCTTGGAACCCATCTCGAACACGCGATAGTCTTGCTTATGATGAGTGCACGGTTCCAGAACTGATATTGCACATTTCAGTATTTGTCAGAATTCGTGTGCCTCTGTCATCCCTGATAAGGTAATTTATGCGATTTTGTAGCGTGACGGTTGAAACTTCTACTGGTTTTCTCGAACGATAAAGATCGTTGATATTTGGTTTGCCTGAATTAAACTATTTGCTCCACTTATACACGTTTCCACGATTTAAATACTTTTCCCCATACTGTTTCAGCATTTTCGAGTAAATTTCGGCCGGTTTCACACATTTGGATAACACAAATTTTATCGCTTCCTGCGTACACACACAAATTTTCAAATGAAAATTCGAATATTTAAAAATAGAATGATAATTGTGGTTTCATGTAATTATTGGCATTTAACAAAAAAAAACCGGTCAAGTGCAAGTTGAACTTGCACAATTAGTGTTCCGTACGTTGATTGTTTTTAAAATAAAAATTTTTGTTAGGGTGGTATAAAATGATCAGTGACTTCACAAAACACACCCCAAATGAGTTTTCAACAAAGTTTGTTTCCAATCTTTACTGAAAACTGGTGACCTTGATTTTTTTTTTTTTTATATACCAAATAAATTATTAAAGGTAATGCACTCGTGATAATTTTCGTTCAATCTATACCTCGTGGAGAATATTTCAGAATTTTTTCAAAATTTTTTGATCAGTACTTTTCGAGGTAAGGTAGGGGACAGCGATTTTTCGCGATTTTTTAAAAGTAATACGAAGAAAAGTGTACGCAAGTATTACATTATATATATATTTTTTACTCGTGTTTTCACAAGCCTTCATTTGACACCACACTCGATGACCTAGTAAAAAAAATTTTTTTTCACTTCCAATTTCACCCCTCAAGACGAACCCCTTAAGTCAAAGTTTATGTTACGGTGGTATAAAATGATCAGTGACTTCACAAAACACACCCCAAATAAGTTTTCTACGAAATTTGTTTCCAATCTTTACTGAAATCTGATGACCTTGAAAATTTTGTTTTTTTTTAAATACCAGATAAATTATTAAAGGTAATGCACTCGTGATAATTTTCGTATCAATCTACCCTCCGTGGAGAATATTCTAGGGTTTTTTCAAAATTTTTTGATAAGTACTTTTCGAGATAATGCGCGGGACAGCGATTTTTCGCGATTTTTTGAAAATAATACAAAGAAGAGTGAGCGCAAGTATTACATTATACATATATTTTTTACTCTTGTTTTCACAACCTTTCATTTGACACCACACTCGATGATCTAGTAAAAATTTTTTTTTTTCACTTCCGATTTCACTCCCCAAAATTAACCCCTTAAGTCAAAATTTAACTTTCAAAACCACATGGCTCTGAAGAGGCCATCAATTCCTATATTATTACCAAATTTCAAGTTTCTATGACAAATAGTTTCAGAGAAAATCGGGGGTGCGACAGACAGACAGGCAGACACCGAAGTGATCTTATAAGTGTTCCGTACGGAATACTAAAAATCAAGAAAGTCCATTCTGTAAACGTCGATGTCACGTCAATATCTTATTTAAATCTGTCAGTGGTCTGATTTCGAGAAGGCATTTTCAAAAATGTTCAGCAAAGAAGAGCGTATTTATTTAATATGATGTTAAGGTATTGGAAATGTGTCTTATCAATACGATAGATCTTTTCCATGAAAAATTTCCTAATAAACCTGTGTCGAAGGGAGCATTATGAAAATTATTAATAAAATTCAATGAAACTGGATCGGTGATGTATGTGAAGAAAGCTAAGAAAACATACGACGAAAATGACGCAGCTGCATTATTAGCATTCCGGTCAGTTTTAGATAACCCGAAATTATCTTTAAGGAAGCGTACACAAATAGTGAAGTTAAGCAAAAGTGAATTGCAAACAATTTTTAAAGAAAACAAAATTAAACCTTTTAAGCCAAAGCTGCGGCATACACTTAAACCTGGAGATGAAGAGAGACGTTTAGAGTTTTGTTTATGGATAGGTGAAAACTACCTTGAAAACCAAAGATTTCACAGATTTATTTTTTTTACCGATGTATCTACATTTTGCAAAAACCGGCACGTATCTTTCCAAAATAGTCGTCATTGGGCTTTTGAGAATCCTAATTATGTAATCAACAAACGAAGTCAACGTTACAAAAAAGTTAATGTATGGTATGGAATTTTTTTTGATCCGATCATTGGCTCATATTTTATAGAGAGAAATTTAAACCATTTTGGAAACATTTGTCTTACCATTTCTTAATACCAGAACTACATAATAACATTTTTTAGCAACAAGACGGCTGTCCTTCTCATTGCACTGCCTTGGTCAGACAATGGTAACATAATCATTTTGGCGCTAGGTGGGTAGGGAGGTTTGGCCCAATCCATTATCCAGCTAGGTCGCCTGATCTTTCATTACTAGACTTCTTTTTGTGGGGTGCCTTAAAACAAAAGGTTTTTTCACATAACCTGCCACATGACAGGGAAATATTAAACGAGCGCATACAAGAAGCAATAGATGAACTGAATGTGCTGCGAATTATTCGTAAAGTGTGTACGGTAAATTTATTAAGTCAGCTGAAAAGTGTGTCGAGGTGGGAGATAGTTATATTGAATAATTTTAAATATTCCTATTTTCGTTTCAAAATTTGTATTTAGACTTTATGTTAGTTTATCAACAACTTTGTTTCATAAAATTTTTGTTAAAGGTGATAAATAATAGTACTTCTTTCTTCAAGTATTTTCATATTCTCCTAATTTATTAACACCTTTTATATCTGATCTAAAATTTTGTAAATTCATTTTCTCAATAAGCAAAACTTTTTATGAAGAATGACTTTTTGTCGTAAAATAAATAATAAAGATTTTTTTTCCCTCTTGTGCACTCCATCCGCTGACATATATATATATATATATATATATATATATATATATATATATATATATATATATATATGTATATACATATATATTTTATTTATATATATATATATATATATATATATATATATATATATTTATGGGTCTAGCACACGTGCTACAGGGAAGTCCCTAAAGCGCTCCAAGAGCGGCATGTGTGCGGCAAAAATGGTTCACGTTGTTCTTGAATCGCTGTAAATTGTACTCAGTGGGAAACACAGTCCTGGGCAAATTATTCCAAAGAGATGATGTTCTCCATATAAAAGACTGCTTGAAAAGCGTTGTACGCGGAGTAACAAGCTGAACCTCATACGGATGTGAAGTATTAGCGCGACGTGTATTTCTAACATACACCGCTCTGGGAGGAATTAAGCAGGCTACATCTTTCTAACACTTTCCAAGAAAATACTTGTAGAACAGACTCAAGTCGCCAACCGTTCTTCGATGTTCCAGCGAATCAAGGCCGCCAGTCAGTTCCGGGTCTCCAATCAGACGAACAGCTCTTCTCTGAACAGAGTCCAACAAAAGCAGTGTGTGTTTAGAAGCGGAGCCCCAAACGTGGGAGCAGTATTCCATAGTTGGTCGAATTTGAGCTTTGTAAAGAATTTAACAGTTGTTGTGGAGTGTAAAGCTTTCTGGTTCGAAATAATATTCCCAACTTTTGAGAAGCCCTCCTTACTATGCCTGCGACATGTTCATGCCAGGACATATTTGCTCCCAAATTAACGCCCAACAAATTGAGTGACAACAGTATGGAGCCTTGGGGCACACCGGCGTTGATAGTGAAGGTGTTAGAAAGAAGTCCGTCGACCGCCACTCGTAAAGAACGCTCTATGAGGAAACATACATACCATAAGAGCGTAGCTTAGCCAATAGTACATCGTGCCAAACACGGTCGCATGCCTTGGATATATCAAGAGCAACCAGTCGAGATTCTCCGAAGTGCTCAATTGCGCTATTCCAAACATGTGTTAAATAAGTCAGAAGATCTCCTGCTGATCTGTGTTTACGAAAGCCATATTGGTGATCGCTAATAATGTTGAATCCTTCAAGATATTTTAGAAGATGCTGATTGATAACCTTTTCCATGACTTTGGATATTCTTGAAAGCAGTGCGACTAGTCGGTAGTTATTTGGCAAGGTCTTCTTGCCTTTTTTAGGTATCGACTGAACTGTGGCACATTTCCAGCAGGAAGGAAACATTCCCTCTCTGTAGGAGAGGTTGAAAAGCCTACAAAAGACTGATGTTAATTCCCTTGCACAGTTTTTGAGAACTATGGCAGGTATTCGGTCAGTGCCAGAAGTTTTTTTGAGATATAGCTTTGTTAAAATACGCTTTGTGATACGCTGTTTGAAGACAACATCGGGTATCCTTGACTGGAATATGGGAGTAGTAGGTGGGTTTTTTCCTTGGAAATCGACAGTAGAATGTGAAGCAAAGAGTTCAGTCAACAAGTTCGCTTTCTCAACAGGTGTCGTTGCAATTGAATTATCTGGTGGTATGAGTGGTAGTATGGTGGATTTGGTGAAATTTTGACTAACTGAATTAGCGACTGACCAAAAAGACCTGAAATTGTCGGGACTATATATATATATATATATATATATATATATATATATATATATATATATATATATATATATATATATATATATATATATATATATATATATATTTATATATATATATATATATATATATATATATATATATATATATATATAGATATATATATACATACATACATACATATATATATATATATATATATATACATATATATATATATATATATATATATATATATATATATATATATATATATGTCCTTACCACACGACATTCTTGCAGTAGCCGATTTGTTTGTTTTGGACAGGATACATTATCAAAAGCAACAGCCAAAAATAGCTCAGTGGTTTTCGTTCTGGAAATTTCGATGTCAAAAAGGTTCCTCGCACTATGACAAAAGACCGGCCTGTCAGTAACAGTGACATGACCAAGGAACTGAACATCCTTCACCGCTTGCATTTCCTCATCTACGTATTTTTTTGGCGGTTTTCCACGTTTCTTGTCTACAACATTGAAGTCACCACTTTTGAAACGTCGAAACCATCGTTCACACATATCTTGCGATGGAGCATGTTCACCATAAGCTTCTCGAAGTAATCGGTATGATTCAACAGCAGTTTTCTTCAAATGAAAACAAAAAATTAATGCTGTCCGCGAATGCTCTTTGTTCGGTATAAATTTCAAAATATTGAACACAACAACACAACACTATGCACCCACTTTTCCAATTTATCACTCGTGCGCGTCTGACACTTGTTGATGATACAACAAAATGGCGCAGTGTCAAATCTTTATAGCCCAAATTGCATTGGTGCATCACCTGTTGTCTGAAATCTGTATTTCATACTTGTACACCTGGTATATATAAATATATATATATATATATATATATATATATATATATATATATATATATATATATATATACAACATTCTTGCAGTAGCCGATTTGTTTGTTTTGGACAGGATACATTACCAAAAGCAACAGCTAAAAATAGCTCAGTCATTTTCGTTCTGGAAATTTCGATGTCAAAAAGGTTCCTCGCACTAGTCGACCAATGAAAAAAGATCGGCATATCAGTAACAAGGACATCACCAAGGAACTGAACATCCTTCACCGAACAGTTTTAAACTTTGGAGAAATGTGGTTACGAAAAGAAGCTGGATGTTTGAGAATGTGACACCCAATTTGAAGCTAAAAAAAATACTCGATATGTGAGTCTCTATAGAAACATAACGAAATCGAGCCTCTTCTAAAGCGGTTATTCACGATTGATGAAAAGTGAATCACGTACGAAAAACCTAGTGATCAAAAAAGACTGACGCTCCACAAACGATCGCAAAGTCTGGATTGACTCCAAAAAAGGTGATGTGTATTTGGTGGGATTGGAAGAGAACTGTGCTTCATGAGCTACTGCAGCCTGGCTAAATAATCGATTCTGTGCTTTACTGTCATCAATTGACAAGACAAGCCATTAAAAAAAATCGGCAGGAACTAGTCAACAGAAATTAACGGATGGTGCGACAAGAGACTTGGTGGTAATCTCACTCATGCCCAGATGTAACTAGGCATATGCTAGATAGGAATGAAAACTTTAAAACTTATCTTACTACGTCGAAAGATTGTACAAAAAGTGATGATACCTGCTTTACCCAATATATTGACAGCATCATTAGTTACATTGAAATAGAATTTGGAGATGGAGATGCTTTGGAGCCTGCCATTGAAGAAGTTACTGGACTTTACAAAATAATATTCGGGGAAGACGTGCCTGCCTCTAACGAGGAGTGTCTATTCCCAGAAATTTTTGCAGGCTTTCGCAGTTCTACCAGTAATATTATTAACTCTTTTACTTCTTAAGTTTTACAATAACAATTATGATCCAATTTTTAGTAATAAACAATATTTTAGAGTTAAAATTCATGAGGCTTTTTATATTATTATTGCTGCTTAAAGCGAGTCTTCGAATGGGAGGCCACAACAAATTTCAGTCCTTTTTATCATTTTTATTGTAATTGTGATTACCTTTGAAAATGTAGTAGACTAGAAAGTAAATAATAAAGTGGTAAGTTAACAAAGTTCATATTTCATATTTAAGATTTATAATGTATTGTTACGAAGAAGGATAAATCTACAGATAAGTTGAATGATACAAAGAAACAAGTTATTTTTTTAAATAATAGAAGAGATAAGATGATCGGTGTCCGCATTCTTTCGAATTATGCAAATACTTCCACTTGAAGTTTGTACAATGCGCAATAATCAAAACCCATAAAGTCATTGAGTAACAATAATTACGTGCAGATAATTAATATAATAGATATAAAAATAACGATGGAAGCTATTTTTTTGAATAGCTTCACTTTGTTGGCACTCCTGTTTTAAGAGGTATGTTTACACATTCTATTGTAATCTTGTAATCAATGATAATAAAACTCTTTAGAAATATATCTTGAACATCACTAACTCAAGTTTCGGCTCTTAAAATTCCATTGATATCATTTTTGTCGCTCGTCCTCTCTCTAATGTAATATATATATATATATATATATATATATATATATATATATATATATATATATATATATATATATAAATATATAGCGGGTGTCCCATTATTCCGTGGACATAGAACTACCACGTATTTTTGGAATGAAAATAAGTCGATTGGACATATGTGAGATTTAGGGTGCCCATGTTTTGCTAAGCGTTTTAATATTTGACTTTCATAAAAAAAACCCGAAAAGGTTCGAGAAGGGTGAAAACTACCCTCACCCCTACATAAATTCTAGTAGAAATGTTTTGCAACTTTAACGACAACTCTGAATTTTTTTTTTTCATAAAAAGGCCCTTTTATTTACTTCATTTTTTGTCTCTTGTACAAAATTATTCTGGCTAATGATTTGCGCAAAAATAAAAAGACTAACAAGCATTTTACTTATAATTAAAATTAGTTCGTGAAATTAAACAAGTAAGTATGATATTAATTTATTTAATACAGGTAATAATATTTTTTACAAAAGTTGTTCAATATGGCCACCACCTTCGTTCTTGCACATAACAATACTGCGAAAAAAATTCTCCAATTCTCTCTAAAATATCATTATTATTTAATGTATTCGCAGCATTTTGAATCCTATCCCATAGTTGATCGGCGTTGTTTATCTGGACCTCGTATACCTTTGTTTTTAACGCTCCCCATATGAAAAAATCGCAAGGATTAAGGTCCGGGGAAAGAGGTGGCCATTGAATTGGAGCTTCTGAACCAATCTATCTACCACAAAAATTCTCGTTCAGATAATTTCTTACAGCACGCGCAAATTGGGGTGGACCTCCATCGTGCATAAAAAAACATGTCTGTTCTTACATTCAGAGGCAGTTCTTCTAATAATTCAGGTAAAGAATACTGTAGAAAATGTAGATAGCTATCTCCGTTTAGGTTATCAGGCAACCTATATGGGCCAACTAAACAGTTACCAACAATCTCCATCCAAACGTTAATTTTAAATTATCGTTGAAAATGTCTTTCTATAACTGCACGCGGATTTTCTTCGGCGTAAACATGTGTATTATGCAAATTTATCATACCATGACGGGTAAAACATGACTCATCAGTAAACAACATTTTTTTGTGAAATAGCCTATTAAATGCTCTGCATTCTAAAACTTTTCGTACAAATCTCAGATGTGAGTGACTATCAATGGGCAACAATTCTTGGACGGGCTGAATGTGAAATGAACGAATGAGTTGTTCATTTAAAATCCGGTTAACAGTGCTTTTTTTAACTCTTTATTCAAGTTCTAACCTGCGAGTGCTGATATCTAGACTTGCTTCGACTACTTCAAGAACAGCTTCTTCTACTAGAGGTGTTCGGGCTTGCCGCAATTTTCCAGCATTGACTCTCAAGGGTTGGAATCGTCCAATTTCTCGAAGTCGACGTTCTATGCTGGCAAAAGTCTGGCGATTTGGAATTTGTCGATTCGGATATCTCTCTTGATACACTCGAACACTTTTCCTACAGTTACCTTCGCAAAAACCAAGTACTAGCAACATATCAGTCTGTTCATCAAAAGAATATTCCATATTCACAGGGAAAACAAGCAACAACAACAACAAATTATCAATCAAAAATAAACCCAAACGTTAATTAATTTAAAATTTATGAAGCTTATTGTCAAAAATCATTTGTGACACTGCCATAACATTCCACCTTTTCGCCAACTAGATTATTATCGCCTACTTGATTTTAACGGTTGATGTGACAAGAAAATTGTTTTGTAGGTGAGCATCGAAAAAACATTTTTTTTCTCAAGAACTATGCGAGGTGGCGTTTTTTTATACAAGAGAAAAAATTAAGTAAATAAAAGGACCAGTTTTTTTTGTGAAAGTCAAATATTAGAGCACCTAGCAAAACATGGGCACCCTAAATCTCATTCAAATCGGAATATCGGTTCTTAAAATATCTTAAAAAAATGTGTTTATTTTTTTTTACTTTGATGCCCTCTAACGGACAAACGAAGTACTTTTGTATAGAGGTAAATTGTGCCCAATCGACTTATTTTCATTCCAAAAATACGTAGTAGTTCTATATCCGCGGAATAATGGGACACCCGGTATATATATATATATATATATATATATATATATATATATATATATATATATATATATATATATATATATATAATCAACTGAAGGCTCTCAAATCTGAAGAGAAGGAAGTAGAGGACGCCCACGAACCCGATGATCTGACGACATCAAAAGACTAGTGGAATACAACTGGATAAACAAGGCCCAAAACCGAAGAAGATGGACGTACTTATGGGAGGCTTATGTTCGACGATAGACTACGTAACTGATGATGATATATATATATATATATATATATATATATATATATATATATATATATATATATATGAGGCATAATTTATCAAGCGGGATACCCTTCCGTTTGGCGATTTTTGAAATTCAATATGGCGTCGCAACATGGCGGCCATAATCAACCAAAAGGTGACTTTTAACAAAAAAAAGTTGCTGAAATTTTTGATAAACATTTAATTTAAAGTGTAAAATGGAAAAACCAGTTTTTTCATATTTTGGGTGTGTCAATTATAAATTCAATTACAAAAATGCAATTTGACATCTATCAACTGCCAAACCCACTGTTAAGACACCCAAAATAACATCAAACCCGAGTTTTACGTTAAATACGGAGTTTACCGAGAATTATTATATTTTCCGGTTACAAATATGATCTGAGAATTACAAAATTGACAGTTACCAACTGCCAAATCCACTGAGTCCACCATGTCCTGCTTGGAACATTTGAAAGAGTTTAAGTTGAATTATTTAGTCTGGCATATTTGAAATACTTAGATAGGAAACTTTACATCAAAATTAGCAGAATTTAAGCCTCATTTTCCAATAGTTAGTTTGGATGTGATTTTAGCAAGTTTATCCTGTACTTCGAATAAGCCTCCTTGCAAAAAAAAATAATTGACAGTGAAATTCGTAATTAATGAAAACGTCAGCTTTTATGTTATTGTGACAGTTTTGAGAATACATTTGGCGGTTGGCAGCTGTCAGTTTTGTAATTCCTATGTCCTACTCACAATATTGGCTTTACCACGTTATAGACAAAGACAACCAAATAACTTACAGTAAAATCCATATTTAACTTGTTGCTAATGTGATTTTGTTAGTATTCACCATTGATTTGGCAATTGTTAGCTGTCAAGTTTGTAATTTTGATATTATATTCGTAAACAGTGGCCCCGAAAACAGGATATTTGTGAGTAAAATTCGTATTCAATTTAGACCCCTCTTCTTTTATTACTTTGGCAGTTTCAGCAGTTGACTTGGCAGTAGGTAGCTGTCAATTTTTTTATTTTGTCAAATTACAATCAATTTATAATAAATGACCTCAAAAACATGATAATTGTGAATAAAATCGGTATTAAACGTAAAACCCGGTTTTCAAGTTATTATGTCAGTTTTGACAGTGGATTTTGCAGTTGGTAGCTATCAATTTTTTAATTCTCAGATCATATTTGTAATCAGTAACTCGAAAATATAATAATTCTCGGTAAACTTCGTATTTAACGTAAAACTCGGGTTTGATGTTATTTTGCAGTGGGTTTGGCAGTTGACAGATGTCAAATTGCATTTTTGTAATTGAATTTATAATCGGCACATTCAAAATTCAAAAAAAAAAAATTCCTCCCCTTAACTCGACAGAATTGAACCGAAGACATAATGTAATAATGAGAAGACTGGCATTGGGACACACCTACTCCACGCATGTATATCTATTAAAGAGAGATCCTCCTCCACTGTCCTAAATGTGACTCCCCCTTATCAGTGTTACATCTAATCGAATCTATTCAACATCAAAACTTGAGAGACACCCACGGCATCCCATCCAACATCACCATCCTCATAAAATCTTTTGTCCCACATAAAGAAAACATAACCAATTACTTAAAAGAATTCAACTTCATAGTCTAATCTATTTATACCAAACTAACTCTAGTGGGCGCTAAATGATCTTAGCTGTCGATGCGCCCTGCCCAACAGAAACAAACAAACAAACAAAAACATTCAAAATATGAAAAAACAACTGGTTTTTCTATTTTATACTTTAAACTAAATGTTTATCATAAATTTAAGCGACTTTTTTTGTTAAAAGTCACCTTTTGGTTGATTATGGCCGCCATGTTGCAACGCCGTATTGAATTCCAAAAATCGCCAAACGAAATTTTAAAGTACACGTCTTGACGAAAATTTTGAGCCCCTACAGATCCTCCCAGCTTAAAATCTGTAATGGAGAGAAGGGTGTCCCGCTTGACCAATAATGCCTCATATATATATATATATATATATATATATATATATATATATATATATATATATATATATATATATATATATATATATATATATATATATATATATATATATATATATATATATATATATATATATATAATATATATATATATATATATATATATATATATATATATATATATATATATATATATATATATATATATATATATATACGTGGGTAAATCAAATATAAACGGTAATTTTGCTATTCTTCCTAGAATGCAGTTCTTAGCTAGATGATGTTGTCTGGAGTAGATGTTTGGTTTGTGAGGAGTGAGGGAACCGGATGGGTGCGCGCGCCAACTCGTCTTTGTCGTCAGTACAGCCATGACCGAGCAAGAGGTACCTTCGTCTGTTGCGCAACCTATTATCATCAAGTTTTTAACCAATGAAGGCGTTAAACCGTCAGAAATTTTAACCCGTTTGAAAGGACAGTTTGGGGACAGTACACTGTCTCAGAATCGTGTGTATACGTGGGCGAGAGAATTTAAGGGCGGACGAAAACGGGTTGAAAACGAAAGTCATGGTCGACGCCCTAGGTCAAGTCTTACGGATGACAATATCCGTGACATTAGACACCTTATCGAAGGTGATCGCCGATTAACCGTTTCCTCAGAAGTGGGTATCAGCTATGGAAGTGTTCAATCCACAATTACTGATCGACTCGGTTTCAAAAAAATTACTGCTCGATGGGTTCCAAGGTTGTTGACTGGAAACCAAAAGCAGGTCAGGTCGGAGATCGCTGAAAGGCTTCTGAATCGATTTCAGCAAGAAGGGGAAACCTTTTTAAAGCGGATAGTGACATGTGATGAGACGTGGGTACATCACTACACTCCCGAGTCCAAAATGGCAAGTAAGAAGTGGCGAAGAAAGAATGAAGGTTGCCCAGTGAAGGCTAAAAGTCGTCTCTCTGCTTGAAAAGTCCTTGCAACGATTTTTTTTTGATTCTAGGGGAATTTTACTGATCGATACGATCAACGTACGGTGAATGCGGCTTACTACTGCCAGTTGTTACGGTTGGCAAAAGCCGCCTATCGAAAGAAAAGACGGGACATGCCCATCAGAGATGTCATTCTCCTCCAGGACAACGCCAGGCCTCACACTGCGGCTTTGACAAGGGATACACTGGAAGAAATAGGCTGGAATATCCTCGAGCACCCTCCTTATAGCCCTGACTTATCCCCGTGTGATTATTTTTTGTTTGCGCCTATGAACGAATCACTGGGAGGACAGCGATTTGGAAGCAATGAAGAAGTCGAGGAACACGTGCGCAATTGGCTTACAACCCGCCCTCAAACCTTTTATGACCAGGGAATACGGAAACTTCCAAATCGGTGGCAAAAGTGTGTAGATCACGCAGGAGACTATATTGAAAAATGTTAAATCAATGATTTGTGTATAAGGTTATTCAATAAACGTATAAAAAAAATTACCATTTATATTTGATTTACCCACGTATATATATATATATATATATATATATATATATATATATATATATATATATATATATATATATATATATATATACATAGGGTGCCCCATATGTATGGAATAATGATTCCACAGTATTTATTAATCAGTGTATCAAAAAAATGTTTAAATAATAGTTATAGAGTGTAATACGGCGTATATGCTAACGTTGACAATAAAATATTTTGAACTGTGAGTTCAAAGAAATTAAATAAATAAGTAAATATATTGCCTGGAAACACCCCTCTTGGGGTAAGGCCACCCTTTTTTTTTTTTTTTTTTTTTTTTATGGGTCTAGCACACGTGCTGCAGGGAAGTCCCTAAAGCGCACAGGAGCGGCACGAGTGCGGAAAAAGCGATTCACGTTGTTCTTGAATCGCTATAAATTGTACTCGGTGGGAAACACAGCGCTGGGCAAATTATTCCAAAGGGATGACGTTCTCCATATAAAAGATTGCTTGAAAAGCGTTGTACGCGGAGTAACAAGCTGAACCTCATACGGATGCGAAGCACCAGCGCGACGTGTATTTCTAACATGCACCACTTTGGGAGGAATTAAGCGGGCTACATCCTTCGAACACTTTCCATGAAAATACTTGTAGAACAGACTCAAGTCGCCAACCGTTCTTCGATGTTCCAGCGAATCAAGGCCGCCGGTCAATTCCGGGTCCCCAATCAGACGGACCGCTCTTCTCTGAACAGAATCCAACAAATGCAGTGTATGTTTGGGAGCGGAGCCCCAAACGTGGGAGCAGTATTCCATAGTTGGTCGAATTTGGGCTTTGTAAAGAATTAACAGTTGTTGTGGGGTGTAAAGCTTTCTGGTTCTAAATAATATTCCCAACTTTTGAGAAGCTCTCCTTGCTATGCCTGCAACATGTTCATGCCAAGACATATTTGTTCCCAAACTAACGCCCAACAAATTGAGCGACGATGCTAGGGGAATGGAGTGCCCCGACATAACTATGTCGGGTTCAGCAACGTTAAGTTTTTTAGAAAATACTGCCGCTTGGGTTTTTGTAGCGTTAAATTCCACTTGGTTACTGTCACCCCAAGATAGAATTTCTTCCAGGTCTTTGTTAAGTTGAACGACCTCCTGCTGTCTGCGGATATTCGCCTGAGCAGCCGATGTCCGAGCGTTCAAGGTGAATGAAGAGACAAGCGTACTGTCATCTGCAAAGCTATAGATTGGATTCCCGGTTTTTTCCAGCAGATCGTTAATGTAAATGAGAAAGAGAGTAGGAGACAGTATGGAGCCCTGGGGCACACCGGCGTTGATAGTGAGGGTGTTAGAAAGAAATCCGTCGACCGCCACTCGTAAAGAACGCTCTCTGAGGAAACATGAGAGCCACAAACAGAACCTTTCAGACATACCATAAGAGCGTAACTTAGCCAACAGTCCATCGTGCCAAACACGGTCGAATGCCTTGGATATGTCAAGAGCAACCGCTCGAGATTCTCCGAAGTGTTCAATTGCGTTGTTCCAAACATGTGTTACATAGGTCAGAAGATCGCCTGTTGATCTATGTTTACGAAAACCATATTGGTGATCGCTAATAATATTGAATCGTTCAAGATATTTTAGAAGATGCTCATTGATAACCTTTTCCATGACTTTCGATATTATTGAAAGCAGTGCAACTGGTCGGTAGTTATTTGGCAAGGTCTTCTTACCTTTTTTAGGTATCGGCTGAACCGTGGCACATTTCCAGCAGGACGGAAATATTCCCTTTCTGTAGGATAGGTTAAAAAGTCTACAGAAAACTGGTGTTAATTCCCTTGCACAGTTTTTGAGAACTATGGCAGGTATTCCGTCAACGCCAGAAGCCTTCTGGGTGTCTAGCTTCATTAAAATACGCTTTATGATGCGCTGTCTGAAGACAACATCGGGCATCCTTGACTGCAATATGGGAATAGTAGGTGGTGTTTTTCCTTGGAAATCGACAGTAGAATGTGAAGCAAAGAGTTCAGCCAACAAGTTCGCTCTCTCAACAGGTGTCGTTGCAATGGAATTATCTGGCCGTGTGAGTGGTGGTATGGTGGATTTGGTAAAATTTTGACTAACTGCCTTAGCGACCCTAAGCTAAGCTAAACCCTTTGGCTTTATGGGTTAATCAGTCCCGTCTTGTTGTATTCCGTCCGGTGCTAGTTACACTTCTAATGTCGTTTCGCTTTGTTCCTTTCTCTCCCTTGCCTTGTTCAGGGGTCCTTTCACTATATCTTCTTGCATTTTCCTTTACACTTTCCGCTCCCTGGTTTTCGTTTTCTTCACTTATTTTCTCTAATTGTTCTAGATTAAATATTTCTCCGTTTATGGTTACATTATTTTAAGTTAATTTTGCCTTATTCCCCTTCTGCTTCTCCCCTCTTATAATTTTCAACCTCTTTCTTTGTTCCTGAACTTCTTTCGGGTATTCGTCATTTATGTATAGTCCTGTTCCTCGTCTATTTTTGCTTTTCATTATTTGATCCTTAATCTTCCGTGACCTCAATTCTATCACTATTGGTCTATATCTGCCTTTTCATGGGTCGCTTATCCTCCTGATTTCTGTGATATCACCTACCCTATCAACATTAACCTCTATTCCCTCTATAATTTCTCTCACTTTATTTCTCAGTTGCATCTCATTTTCACCTTCCATCCTGTACCACGATTTTTCTTTTTCTTATCTCTCTCTCTCTCTCTCTCTCTCTCTCTCTCTCTCTCTATTTGTTCAATTCTCTTTTCTTGCTCATTTACTATGTTCTTCATCTTTTGGTTTTCCATCCTCAGTACTTCATTTTCTTTCTTCAACTTTTTTTGTTCAGTTTCTCTTCTAATTTTATACTGCTATTTTCTATTCCAGCCAGCTGGTCTAGTTTTTTTTGCAGCGTGTCTTCCATTGTTTTATTGTTTCCTGGGTGTTTTATATTTCAACGTGTTGTTTGTTCTCTAGTCAGCAATGTGGTTTAATTCTTTCGTTTATTCAATGTAGGCTCAATTTTATTTAATTCTCTTCGATTTCAATTCAATTTAACTTGATCCAACGTCGCCTGTCGATCCCGTTTGCCACACCGCGCAAAAAACCTTCGGCAGGTCGATCCGTCGGACTTTATCGGTTCTTATCAGTGTGGTTATTTATGTATTTTCGCTTCTT
Organism: Pachyrhynchus sulphureomaculatus; assembly: GCA_019049505.1. Taxonomy (NCBI): domain Eukaryota; kingdom Metazoa; phylum Arthropoda; class Insecta; order Coleoptera; family Curculionidae; genus Pachyrhynchus; species Pachyrhynchus sulphureomaculatus. The sequence goes on along the minus strand of CM032449.1, from coordinate 15,368,936 downwards.
CTAGGTTAATTCAATTTATGTATAACTAGCCGTGCCCGCGGCTCCGCTCGCGTGGACTTGATTCACCTTTATCGTCACTGCTTATTCGTTATGTTTATATTATTATATAGCTCAAGGGACCTTAGAGGCCCATGGCTTGGTTGCATACTTGTCTCCACTTCTTTTTGTCTCCTGTTAGCTTTTCCCAGTGCGGGATTCCGATCAACTCCGGATCTTGCTTTACTGCCTTCTTCCAACCACTCCTCTTATTAGGGCTTGCTTTGCCTGTCTTTCTTCCTTCATACTTGCCACGTGTCCCAAACATCCTAATCCCTGGCTTATTATGATTTGGCTTATAAGGGGTTTCGTATATAGGCATTTTAATTCGTAGTTTGTTCTTCTTCTCCACAGTCCCTCTTCTTTCCTTCCTCCGTAGATTCTTCTCAAAGCTTTCCCTTCCCACACCTCCAACGTCTCCTTTTCTCTTGCATTCAGTTTCCACGTTTCGCATCTATATGTCACCGTGGGTCTGACAACTGTCGTATATATTCTTTCTTTTGCTTTTCTTGATACATTCTTTGATTTCAATATTGGATTCATTGCCCCCAAACATCTCTGTCCTTTCGCTATTCTTTCTTGTATCTCCGCCCTTTCTCCACTCTCTGTTATTGTTACTCCCAGATAATTAAATTTGTCTACTTTTTCAAACATATATCTTTTCCCTAAGTTGTTTATTATATCTAAACTTTTGTTGTTTTTATTATCCTTCTTCTTTGTAATTTCCATGTATTTTGTTTTTTTCCTCATTTATCTTTAGTCCTCTCATCCTTCCCCTTTCTTCTATCCTACTTATGGCTTTTTTGAGGTTCTTTTTTGCTCTTGCAATCACTGCTACATCATCCGCATAAGTCAATCATTGGCAGGTTTGTTGGTATATCGTTCCATTTGTTTTTCTTTCGAACTCCCGGATTATCTTCTCTAATACCAAATTAAATAGACATGTCGACACTGGTTCCCCCTGTCTTAATCCCGTCTTCACCTTAAACTTGTCTGATACTTTGCCCTCAACCAACACTCTATTTTCTGTGTCATTCAGAGTCATTCTCACCATGCGAATCAATTTACTTGGAATTTTTAGTTCTTCCATTATCTTGTAGAATCCTTCTCTATTTACAGAGTCATATGCTTCTCTGAAATCCACAAAGACCAAGTGTAGTGCCAAATTTTGTACTAAGCTATTATCTTGGATTTGCTTAATCGAAAGTATCTGGTCTGTAACCAATCTATTTTTCCTGAATCCACACTGGTACTCTCCCAGAATAGACTCGGCTTTCTCTGCTAGTTTGTTTTTGATAGTCAACACTACTATCTACGACATCCAGTAAGGCTATTGGTCTGTAATTAGCACATATAGTTTTTTCTCCTTTTTTGTATATTGGACAAATGAGCGACTCTCTCCAGCTCACTGGCATCTTTTCTGTTTCCCATATTTATTGCACCAACCAGCATAGTTCATTTTCCAGATCTACTCCTCCAGCTTTTATGAGTTCTACAATTTCCACCCGGGGCCTTATTTTTTTTTGGGTTCTGAGTTTTTCTCTTATTTCTTCTTTGCAGGGTTTATTTGTCGCCTCCTGCCCTTCAGTTAATTTTGCTTCCTATTTCTCATTCAACTCATTTTCATCTCCATTTAGTGTTTCTTTAAAGTACTCTCCCCATCTATTCAGTCTTTCTGCGAAGCTTACTGCCAAACTTCCATCTTTTTTCCTACATATTAGCATTTTGTCTCTGTTTATTCCCTTTGTATTTTATAAAAAAAACACGTAAATCGGATAAGTGGTTCTTGAGTGCTAAGCGCAGTAGTGGATAGACAGATAGACAGAGAGACGTTACGTTTTATATATATTATAGATTTTTTTTTGACATATATTAAATTAAGAATTAAAAAAAAATCACGTAAATCAGATGAGTGGTTCTCGAATGATAAGCACACTAACGGACAGACAGACAGAGAGACGTTACGTTTTATATATATTATATAGATTATTATTATTATTATTATATAACCTGGTCAGAGAACATATGTATGAATTTAAAAAAAAACACGTAAATCGGATAAGTGGTTCTCGAGGGATAAGCGCACTAACGGACAGACAGACAGACAGACAGAGAGACGTTGCATTTTACATATATTATAGATATAGATTATTATTATTACTATATAACCTGGCCAAAGAATATATGTATGAATTTAAAAAAAGACACGTAAATCGGATAAGTTGTTCTCGCCTGATAAACGCACTAATGGTCAGACAGACAGACAAAGAGACATTGCATTTTATATATATTATAGATTATAGGTTATAGATATTCTCTGCTACATTGTACCAAATTTAATGGTTTAGGCGGGGGGGTACTGCAAGGGAACGCGCTAGCGGCAAACTTTTTTCCGACTTCATTCACTATTATCGTCACTGCTCATTCCCTATGCTACCTATCGTAATAAAATATAACCTATAACCT
>CM032449.1:15206434-15361434 GCA_019049505.1 Pachyrhynchus sulphureomaculatus | reverse complement strand
TGCTGAACAGCGAAAGACAAGATATCTCATTTCGTCATGAAAGTCTGTTTTATTACTAGTTTTGTACTTCTGGCGCTCCTATTCCAACAGGTAAGTTGTCCACCAATAAGCATCTTTTCAATAAACCCTGCTTATTAAGATATATGTATATATATATATATATATATATATATATATATATATATATATATATATATATATATATATATATATACTTCACAGCGAATTAGGTCGTCTTCCCAAGCCTTTCGATTATTCCATTCTGCCTTATTAAGGTTTCTTTCTGACATAGCTCTTTTCACTCTTCACTCCCATCTTCCAAATGTTACGAGGTCTGCCTCTACGTTTTGTCTCTGCTGGTGTCTACTGTCTAACTTTATTTGGTATTCTACTCTCATCCATTCTATCCACTACCAACAGTGGGTAGACTGCTGAAATAGGCACCTTCGTCCATTTTACATTGAACCACATATGCCTGAGGAGGCTCCCTCAAAAAATAGGGCTGTCTGCGGTAAAGTACGAGATATGCTTTATATCTTACCATTATTGGCCGTTAGTACTGGTTTAGGTATTAGAAAATTCTGTCCTCTTGTTTATCGAGCCTAGCCCGACAAGAGAACAGTGGGTAGGCTGCTGAAATATGGGTCTTCGTCCGTTTTCAATAATTTTACATATATACATATATATATATATATATATATATATATATATATATATATATATATATATATATATATATATGTATATATAGTAGAATCCCGGTTATCTAAGGTAACGTGGGGGACACCCTCCTCGGATAACTGAAAACTCGGATAATCCGGATTTGTTTTTTATTCATTCAAAAAATAAACACCAATACTTTAAACCGATGTATTAACGTTTTTAACATATAAATAGGTACATTCATTATAAAACAGTAAAATAGGTATCTATGCGCTTCTGTTTCATATTGCATCTTCTTTTTCTCGCTGCAGTGTTTCTCCATCTATTAAGAAGAAGCAAATCCGCTGGGGTTGTCTCTGGTTGTTGTTCGATTTACCTCAAAGCTTTTTCCAAAGAAACAAAACCTTACTGATGAAAGATCTTAGTGGGAGACTGTTCATCCACCGCCGCGTCGTCATCGTCATCGTCATCTGATTTTTCGGTTTCATGAAAGGCAGTTATTATTTCTTCAATACTCATTTCTTCTTCTAAATCATGTGCTGTAATCTATTCAACAACATCTTCTCTTGTCACATTTTCGCAACCTTTTAATTTTTGCATTAATTCAAATAAACTTTTTCTTTTTCTTCTATCTCGCTGTCAAAATTTGAACAGGACATTTCTCCATGGCTTCTCAATTTCAAAGCTAATTCATTTAATGGAGTATCATCTTCACTGTCATTATAGTCCTCAAAATCAATAACTTTTGTCCAAGATTTTTGAATAGTGGTACTACGCACAGAATCTCAAGCTTGACTTACCTAGTAAATAACATTTTTCAGTGTAACCTTTCTCACCCCATTAATAATCCTCCTTTTCTGTGTATTCTAACAGATATTCAAGAAATAAACGCCTATAATTTTTTTTAATGTTTTTGGGGTTGCCTTGATCCATTGGTTGCATTATGCTGATTACATTTAGAGGAAAAAATTTTACAACAATTTCGCCCACATGAAGTCCTTCTGCAGGGTGAGAGGGGGCATTATCCATTAACAAAATTGCTTTAATAGGAAGACGGTTTCTGTTCAAAAATTTAGTCACAGATGGCACGAACTCTTCTTCAAACCAGTTAGTAAATAAGGTCGCATCCATCCATGCGCCCTTCTGACTTTTGTAATAGACTGGTAGGGCTTTAGGTGAGATGTCTTTTAAACCTCTTGGACGTGCAGACTTGCCAATCACCAGCTGTGGGATTTTGTGCTTGCCAGATGCATTGAAACATACCATTATAGTTAAACTTTCCTTACTTCGTTTGAACCCAGGAGCTGATTTTTCCTGTCGAGATGCCAATGTTTTTGATGGAAGCATTTTATAATTCAAACCAGTTTCGTCACAGTTGTAAATTTGATCACATGTGTATCCACAATCTTCGATTTGCTTTTTAAAGTTCTGCTTAAACTTCTCAATTGATGACACATCAGCAGAAAGTTTTTCACCAGATACAGTCAGTTGTCGTACACCGTACCATTTTTTCCAGCGGTCAAGCCATCCATAACTGGCGGTAAACTGATCTATCTCTGGGAATTGCCTACTAATCATTATTGCTTTCTGTTGTAAAATTAGACCTAACAGAGGCACACTTTTTGATCACTGTTGGTTAAGCCACATGAATAAAGCTTCGTTGCCCTTTTCATAGTCGCCGGTTTTCATTGATTTTCTTCCTGAGGACGAGGAGGCTTGGTTTATACACCACTCTTCTATTTTTGTGCGGTTTCTTTTCCAATGTCCAACTCTTACCTCACCTACTCCATAATCTCGTGCAACAACTTTAATTGTCTCTCCTGTTCAATTCTTCTGATGGCTTTTAATTTTTCTTCAATAGGAACGACGATTCTTTTACGCTTGTTTTGCTCCATTATAATACGACAAACAAAAATTCAAACAAAGCAGTTCGTATTAATTACACTTAACTACCAGAACTCCAACCAAATAAATTATGTGAGTATACTCGTACTTCTGCGTAGTAAACGCTATAACGCACTGCATTTACATGCTGAAAGAGTGCAAAAACATAAATAGGGGAACCCCTCACACGGCCCAGGGGGATTCCCCGAAGGCCCCGACGATTTTAAATGGAAATATGTACATACATACTTTAGAAGCTCGGTTAATACGCAGCATAGACGCGCGTACCTCGGATAATCAAGTTCTTAGATTGGCTCGGTTAATCCGGAGCTCGGATAATCGCGACTCGGTTAATCGGGGTTCTACTGTATATATATATATATATATATATATATATATATATATATATATATATATATATATATATATATATATATATATAGTGAAACGTAATACATTAAAATTCCTGGGTTCAATCCGCTCGCCTAACAATGAATTTGCACGACATTTCGCCAAAATCTCATTTGGCATTTCCAAGTGCTATTGCTGCTGCTACTGCTACTCGATACTGTGATCTTGCCGTTCGAAGCTAACTAGTTAACTTCGAGCCGCAGCAGCAGCGTGCAGAGATCGACTAAATGACCCGATCGGCTCGAAACTTTCAGAAAATATGCCTTTTGTTATAGCAAAAACACCCTGAAATTTCGATACAAAAAAATTAATCCTGGTGGGCACAATTTGTTATTTAAAATTTGAATTACTCGCCATTTTATGCCATTTAGTTCAAAATGGAACTTTTTCCAAAATGTAGGTCTCGACGCCAGCTTTCCGATGCCATTAAAAAATTTTCTCGGGGTCATTTTAACTTTACGTTTGTTTATTAATCAAATGCGGTTTTTCGGTTATTTTGAAAAAAAAATTGAAAAGCTTTTGTGACATCTGATAGAGAATCGCGAGAATTTTCTTAAATAAAAATCATTTTTATTCAAAATTTTTTTTCGAAATGACCGAGTAAACGCATAAAAAACGATTAAAATAACTACAAAAAAAATTTTTTTTAATGGCATCGGAAACCTGGTGTCAAGTGCAAAATCTCTGGATATCTTTGCTATAGCAAAAGGCATATTTTCTGAAAGTTTCAAGCCGATCGGTTCGCTTAGTCGACCTGTACAATAAAATGCCGGTTCCTTTCAATTTTGTAGGTTATGTACACACTTGAATGACTTAAAACTAACCAGGATTTGTTGCAAATTTCATTACAAAGAGTTTGTTTTTTTTTTGGTCTCGAACCGACTTATATAACTCGAGTTATTCACACTTTAAGCTCAAAAAACGGGTTTCGAAAACTTCAATTTTTTTACAAACAAGAAAGCACAAGTTTTTCAAGGTCTAAAACTCAGGACAATACTCCTAGTGATACCCCAGAGAGGATAAAATCATAATATTACTGTATCTAAACTATGCCTAATCTCATGATTATTTTGATCTTTTTTTACTGCACTATATCAAGTGAAAACAGTATAAATATAATTTTAGGGTGAATCAACTGTGACCAGAACCATCGTGGAAAAAGTACTCGAAGCATTAAATACGGCTATTGGTACTGTTGTGGAAGAAGCAAACGATTATCTAATAGAAAAACTAAAAAATGAAACCCAAGTTCAAGAATGGTCAGTTAATATTCAAGTTGAAGTAGCAACCGGTGCTACTGAAGTAATTTTCTCTATTTTAAACGTTGTAAAAAATGTAACCGACCTCAAAATTCTTGATTGTATTGCTGACGAGGAATCTACAATACTTGAATCGCTTAAACAAGCCGCAAGTGATAATGGATGGTGCAACAACAGACTTGCTGGTAATCTCACTCGTGCTTTTCAAGATGTAACTAGGCATATGGTAGATAGGAATGAAAACTTTAAAACATATCTTACTACGTTGGAGGATTGTACTGAAAGTGATGATACATGCTTTACCGTATATATTGACAGTATCATTAGTTACATTGAAACCGAATTTGGAGATGGAGATACTTTGGAATCTGCCATTGAAGAAGTAATTGGAGTTTACAAAATAATGTTCGGTGAAGATGTGCCTGCCTGCAACGAGGAATATCTATTCCCAGAAATTTTTGCGGGTTTCCGCAATTCTACCAATAATATTATTGACTGTTTTACTTCCTAAGTTTTATAACAATTATAATGTAGTTTTTAGCATTAAACAATGTTTTAAAGTTAGAATTCATGAGCTTTTTTCTATTATTATTGCTATGTTGGGAATGTGGAATCTTTGGCACAATGACACTACTCAGTCTATATCACCACTACAACAAACACCTTATTTTTGCACTCGACGCGCATTTCGCTAGCCATGTTAGCTTCATCAGGAGCAATGATTGACAGTCAATCAACGTTCCCGATAAAGCTAACATGATTAGCGAAACGGGCGTCGAGTGCAAAAATAAAGTGTTTGGTGTAGTGGTGATATATAGTTACTCCAAAAAAGTCCCCATACCCCACCTGCTTTCTATACTATTTTTTATGTTTAACTAATTAATTGGAACTATGAGAAAAAACATGTTTAAATTAATATCTGAAACTTAACCAACGAGGAATAGTATTACAAACAATTACGAAACACTTTATTTAGAAGTTACATCATTGTTATAAAAATGTAAACAAAATTAATGTCAAAAAAGTTTCCATATACTTAACTATTACCAATAATAGTTTGACGGAGTTTAACGGAAAATAACAAATTCGTCTAAACCAGAGGTTCCCAAACTTTTTTTTCTCGTAGAACACTTTCAAAATTTTACTGGTTTCGGTAGACCCCCTGCTGCTACATTTCTACCATATTCCCAAAACTCGTCAAAAAATGTGAAGATTAGATCTAACGATGGAAATTTGCGTCGTGGCTGAGTTCCAACCCTAAATTCGGAGTGGTAAAAATAAAAAGAAAAATAATACATTTTCTTGTGTTCTATTTATTAAAATAATATGATTACAGACTTAATAGAATTAAAATTAAACAATAATAACGTACCATAACTTCAACAATGCAATTCAACAATTAAAAAAAAATAGTCATAATTTTAATAGGAGGGATGTACTTGATGGATTGACAGCAAATTATCAATATTTGGCTTCAGTTTTGTAAGGAATAACCGCAAATCTCCCCGTTCTGTGATGTTCAATCTGCTCCTTTTTTTTCTTACTAGGTTTGTAACGACACTAAAACTTTTTTCGACAAGGTACAACGAGGAAAACGCTATCAAAAGTTTTCTCGCAATTTCCCACAGTCCAGGATATTTTTCGGGTATTTCTGCCTGCAGCCAAAATGTTTGTTAGCCTTTTATAAATTTCACCTTCAGATCCTCATTGGTGCTAAGCTCGAGTAGCTCCTCTTGTAATACTACATTCGCCACTTCCGTTTCATCAAATGGATTTATGATCCATGGTGGTATTTCCATCGTCAGAATATCTTCAAATCTATTTTTGAAGTCATCATGCAAGGCATTTAAATGTTGAACGTATGTCTGAATATCCTCATCAAGACATTCTGCCTGTGACAAGTTTGGAAACTGGGAGAATTCGCGCCGACTAATATTTTGCTTCATAAATTTCAATTTTCCAAGAAAAGCCGAAATTACACCCTTTGTTTTTATTAAATTTAACTGCAAGTTAATGATATTAAATTTTTTGAACAAATCTGTCTGCTTTCAATTTGATCAGGTTTTCTTTTAAATCTGGATCTTTACTTTCCAGAAACTCTAAAACTGATTCAAAAAGTGAGTAAAATCTTGTTAAACATGCACCTTTCGACAACCAGCGTACTTCAGTATGTAAGAGCAATCGTTGGAAGTCTTCATCATTTTCGTCGCCCACTTGTGCAAATAAACGGGTTTTCAACGCATTGCTTCTTATTTTGTTAACTGCTTTAATCACAAATTGAAGCGATTAGTGCAATCTATCACTCAAATTTTTCGCTACCAGGTGTGTCGGTGGATGACACAGTGAATTGCAGTTACTCCTGGTATAATTCTTTTAAGATGGCTTATAAACCCACGATATCGCCCGAAGATGGCAGAAGCTCTATCTCCTGCCACCGAAATAATGTTTGTAAATGGAATCGATTTTTCCTTAAAAAAAATCACTCAGGACATTAAATATTGATTCGCCTTTAGTGTCCGTCTCCAAAGTTTTCGCGAATAGCAACTCTTCATGGATTTCTTCGTCCATAACAAATCGAACATATGCCAATAATAATGCTTCATTACCAAGTAAAGTTGACTCGTCCAATTGAATAGAAAAATGAGTTGTTTGCAGATAATTACATAAGACGCTTTCAATATCAAAGCTCATTTCATCAATACGTCTTTGTACAGTGTTGTTACTCAAAGGAATTCTTTTGAGTACGTCAAATGGAGGTTTGTGCAGAACAGTTTTTAAAACTTCTTCAACAGCGGGTAAAATTAACTGTTCTCCGATGATGTGGGGTTTTCCAGATTTCGCTATAAGCAGTGAGATATTGTAAGATGCCCGCCAGCCATCATCGTTACTTTGAGATGTTGAAGCGAACATACTGTGCACGGTGGGTCTCTTCATATTTTTCCTTGAATGTTTGAAAATATTTTAAATCTTTACATATTTTATCACGATGACACTTTCTTAGATGATCTTCGAGCTTCGATGGTTTCATAGAGTCATTGCTCAAAACTGTGTTGCATACAAGGCATATGGGCAATCGTTTGTCTGCCTTTGATGGAAGAAAACCAAATTTCAGACAACACTGTACTGTCGACATTTCTCCTTAGATTCAGCCATGTTTCGTATCAGTTGTCTACCTGTAAAGAAAAAAATGTTTGTTTTAGTAATCATAAGGCGACTTTAACAGGATATGGCTATTTTAACAGAATAAAATAGGATTAATTAATTATTGCAATGAAAAAAACCAAAATGCCGGCGGCAAAACTGATTTTAATTATTAAAAGCAATAAACTGCTAAGACCCGTATAGAGGTTTTCACAAAACTGCTGAACCTATTTTAATGTAATATAAAATATTTTTTGATTAATTAAATTTTGATACATTTCTGTAAATTCGGGAGAAAATACTTTTAAAGAATATTTTGACATCAAAACTCCGTGATTTTAATGGTTTATTTATTACTTTGATGTACGTTACGAGTGGTACATAAAGACACGTACAATTTATGAAAATATTTTTAGTCATTTAGCATTAGCAACTACGAGAGCACTGAAATATGTACAAACATGCAGGTCAATCATATATCTCTCCTTTAGTGAATCACCACAGTCGGGTAAATAAATAATTTTGTAATAAAAAGTATTAAAAGTTCAATCTTTCTCGGCTTTTTGTTCTTTTATAGAAGTATCGAATAATGGCCCTGTTCAGTATTTAATTATTATTACGTACCTACTACACGCAAACATAACAAATATAATATTATTACAATATAAAATAGAAGTATGAATAACAAATAGGCAAGTACTTACTTTTTCCGGCACTGGCAAACACTGACATCGATTCACTCACACTTTTCTTTTCAAAATTTCGGAAACAAATGAGTAACGTTTGTCCTTGGCATTCGTATTTATATTGGTAAAGAATCAAACAAGTTCATGCAACATTGCAAGCACAGCACAAGTCGTATTTCGTCCCTCTGCACTTCTGAACGGGTTGCGTTGCTAGCGGCGCTTAGCAAGTTTCGACGCGCGTTGTACTGAATATCGAATATGCAAGTTTTTACAAGTAACAGTCGCTGACCTTCTTAAAATACAGTACTCAAAAAAATTAAGGGAGGTTTTAAAACAAGGAAATTAATGCTAAATAAACTGGCTATCTGATTCATATGCCGGCCTAACTGAAAAAAATTTTTTCAAGCCCGTAGACCAAAAAAAAGCATAATATTTGCAATATTATTTTTTTGCACTATCTGTTAGGATTGCATGAGAACAGTAGCTCCTAAAAAATTTTAGCCAAAAAATCTGAAAATTAGAATCTTAAAGCCGAAATACAGCCTGTCAAAAATCACCGAAAAATTTGTAATTTTTTTTTGCTCCCTTAATTTTTTTGAGTAGTGTATTATCTGCCTACATTGATAGGTAAAGCCAAGCCAACATTTTTGTTCTTTACTATCGAAACCAGATAAATTTTCGTGGACCCCCACTTACAACTTGTGAACCCCCATTTTTTTTTTCACGCCAACGTAGACCCCCGTCGAGTCTCTCGTGGACCCCTGGGGGTCCACCTGAACCACTCTGAGAATCACTGGTCTAAAGTAATATTTAGTGGGACCGCCGTTGGCCTTGATAATCTCCTGTAACCTTTTTGTCATGCTTGCAACCAGCTTTGTAGTAACTTCTGCTGGCATGTTCTCTCCCATTCGTTCAATATTCTGTTTTTTAGTTCTTCTATATTTAAAACATTATGTTTGCGAACGCGCCATTTAAGTTCGCCCGGTATCTTTCGGATCATTGTCCTGTTGGAAAATGTATCTTTTTCGAGTGTTAATTTTTGGACACTTTCTCTTAAATTGTATCTTAAAATGTTCAGATCAACATGCTGATCCATGGTACTATTAATAAAATGTAAGTTTCCAATCCCTCCAGTGGACATGCATCCCCAACGCAGAACACTGCCACCCCCTTGTCTCACCGTGGAACAAATGTTTTTAATATCTAATACGGTATTCTTTTTTTTCCAAACTTTAGTTCTGCCATCAGACCCAAAAAGGTTAATTTTAGTTTCATCGCTAAAGATTACGGATTCCCAATATTCAAGAGGTTTAATAGCGTATTCCCTAGCAACAGCTAACCGCTTTTTGCGATTCGCTTCCGAAATTAACGGCTTCTTCTTGGCTGCACACCCCTTATAGCCTGCCGTGTGTAAACAATTTCTCACTGTTTGTGAACAAACATTTTTCGAAAATAATTCCTGTACTTCTTCTTTTAATTTTGGTGCACTTTTCTTGGGGTCTATAATTATTTGTGTAACAATACTGGCCTCTTCACATGGAGTCAATTTCTTGGGACGACCGAAGCGTGGCCAAATTTTATAGGAACCCATTGATTTTTACTGGCTTACGAGGCTGGTTTGAAAAGTCCGTGCAAAAATAAAAACTACTTATGTGTTTGGGGTAAACCTTTTTTATTTTTCGACATAGTCTCCTTTTAGGCTTATACACTTCGTCCAACGATGTTCTAGTTTGTTGATCCCTTCCGAATAATAGGATTTGTCCAAGTCTGCAAAATATCCATTAGTGTCTGCAATCACCTCCTCGTTTGAATAAAATCTTTGTCCCGCCAGCCATTTCTTCAAATTGGGGAAAAAATAGTAGTCCGAGGGAGCCAAGTCTGGAGAATAGGGGGGATGTGAAACGAGTTGGAATCCTATTTCCATTAATTTTGCGACCACAACTGCTGAGGTGTGTGCTGGTGCGTTGTTGTGATGGAAAAGGACTTTCTTGTGGGCCAATCGCGGGCGTTTTTCTTGCAGCTCGGTTTTCAAACGGTCCAATAACGATGAATAATATTCACCTGAAATAGTTTTACCCTTTTCCAGATAGTCGATGAGGATTATCCCTTGCGAATCCCAAAAGACAGTCGCCATAACCTTTCCGGCCGAAGGAACGGTCTTCGCCTTTTTTGGTATAGATTCCCCCTTGGTAACCCATTGTTTAGATTGTTGTTTGGTCTCAGGAGTATAGTAATGTATCCATGTTTTATCCAAAGTGACGAAACGACGCTTAAAGTCCTCCAGATTCTTCTGGAACAGCTGCAAACCATCCTTGCAACACTTCACACGATTCCGTTTTTGGTCAAGCGTGAGCAATCGCGGCAACCATCTTGCGGATAGCATTCTGATGTCCAAATGTTTATGCAAAATATTATGTACCCGTTCAGTCGAGATGCCCACAGTACTAGCAATCTCACGCACCTTAACTCTTCTGTCATCCATCACCATATCATGGATTTGATCAATGATTTCTGGAGTCGTAACCTCCACAGGCCGTCCAGAACGTTCAGCGTCACTTGTGCCCATATGGCCAGTCCGAAAATTTTGAAACCACTTATAAACTGTTCTAATCGAAGGTGCAGAGTCACCATAATGTTTATCAAGCTTCTCTTTAGTCTCCTGAGGCGTTTTGCCTTTCATAAAGTAATGTTTAATCACCGCACCAAATCCTTTTTCGTCCATTTCTTGAAAATCACTCGACTTCCTTGATTCACACGAATGCCAAACACAAAAAAATAGACCAATATGGCTGAAACTTAGTGTGCGTTCATTCAAGAGATGCTACTAACGAAACATGACCTCGATACGCGCCGGTGGTGCCATCTCTCGGACTTTGCACGGACTTTTCAAACCAGCCTCGTACAATGTACTGAACCGTAGCATGCGATTTTTTAACAATTTTTCCTATATTTCTGCACGATTTTCCATCTTTCCACAAATCAATTTTGATCTTTCCAACTTGAAATGAAATTTCACAAATTCTCTCGCTCATTTTTAGTGTTCCGTACGGAACACTTATAAGACCACTTCGGTGACTGTCTGTCTGTCTGTCTGTCACACCCGATTTTCTCCGAAACTATTTGTCATAGAAAGTTGAAATTTGGTAATAATATAGGAATTGATGGTCTCATCAGAGCCATGTAGTTTTGAAAGTTAAATTTTGACTTAAGGGGTTAGTTTTGGGGAGTGAAATCGGAAGTGAAAAAAAAAAATTTTTACTACGTAATCGAGTGTGGTGTCAAATGAAAGCTTGTGAAACCACGAGTAAAAAAAATATATATATATATATATATATATATATATATATATATATATATATATATATATATATATATATATATATATATAATGTAATACTTGCGCGCACTTTTCTTTGTATTATTTTTAAAAAATCGCGAAAAATCGCTGTCCTTATCTCGAAAGTACTTATCAAAAAATTTTGAAAAAATTCTGGAATATTCTCCAAGAGGTGTAGATTGAATAAAAATTATCCTTTAATAATTTATCTGGTATATAAAAAAAACAAAAATTTCAAGGTCACCAGTTTTTAGTAAAGATTGGAAACAAACTTTGTTGAAAACTCATTTGGGTGTGTGTTTTGTGAAGTCACTGATCATTTTATACCACCGCACATTGGGACCAAAACCCAAAAAGGTGGCTAAAATATGAAGGTGTTATTCGAATTATATGAAAATTTGCATATCTGGTTTTTTGAGGTCGCTGATTAAGAATTTGACATAAAAAAATGTAAATAATAAAATGGCGGCTCCAATATGGCGACCAAATTAATAAAAATTGTCATATTTTCATGAAATTTCGACTATAGGGCTCTTCAAGGTTGCTGATGAAGAATCTGAAATTAAAAATGTGAAAAACAAAATGGTGGATCCCATATGTGGACAAAAATGATAATTTTTGTCATATTTTCATGAAATTTCGACTATAGGGCTTTTCGATGTCGCTGATAAGAATCTGAAATTAAAAATGTGGAAAACAAAATGTTTCAGTTAACTAATGTTAAATGAAAATTAACACGGATTTGAGTATTATGTATTATAAAGATAGATATAATATTATTCATACTTTTTTACATAAAATTTATTGGTTGAACAGTGGGATGTCGTGGGACTTTTAACTTACGTAAAAGTTCTAAAAAAGTGATATTTTAAACGTTACAATAATTAAATAATAATCATATTTTATTGTACTCAATTTATATCGTTTAAATGTACTCATTTTTATTCGGGGAATCCATTTCACCAAATTAAATTCACTTCAAATACAAAACATTTGAGCGCAATTGAATCTGCCTATCTAACTCAAACAGAACAAGCTCAGAATCTGGCCTGCTCGACGCTCTAACAACAAAAGGTGTCAAGAGCCACGGGTGCACACTTAATTATTACCAACCCACATACCTAGAGCCTGAAAAGGCCCTCAATCGAACATTCATTTTAGGGACTTATGGCCACCTTTTCGGCCTTCGGTCCCAATGTGCACCGTAACATTTTTTTTATTTTAAAAACAATTTACGTACGGAACACTAATTGTGCAAGTTCAACTTGCACTTTACCGGTTTTTAATACTACTTTGAAAACCCACTGCAAAATTACTAGCAACAAGTGACAGATTATAAAGTATGGCCGTCAATTATTCATTTGTTTTCAATTTCGTGAGTAATAGATAGCTTGATAAAATATGGCTGATTATAACGTGTTTTTTTCAATGCAATTCTTGAGTATATAAAGACTTTTTTGGCATTAATTTTGTTTACATTGTTATAACAATGATGTAACTTCTAAATAAAGTGTTCCATAGTTGTTAATACTAATCCTTGTTGGTTGAGTTTCAAATATTAATTTAAACATGTTTTCTCATAGTTCCAATAGTATTATTATTGCTGCACTACATGAAACATATTGCTGTCAAAACCATAGAAAGTGAGCGAGTCTTCCAAGGGGAGGCCACAACAAATTTCCGTTCTTTTAAAGAGTTAATTGATTGGTCCGTTACTTTGTGACAATACATTTTAACAATAAAATTACTTATTTACTTCGTTAACTGGCACTTAATATATTTTTGTGTGAAAATTTACAAATGCGTTATCGCGATTTCGTATTACAACTACATTTTCAAACGCTTAACTAAGACTAAAACAATTTTTATTTGTATTCATTTTTATACAATGAAAGGATGTGGGTATCTTAGGTACTATAAAAGTTGGTAAAGGATGGAATTTCCGACATCTACTTGACTAGTAAATTTATATTATGATTCTTTGAATGTATGTAAATTTCTATAGATTTTAAGAAATTAAGTTTTGACCTTTTAGGAGTCGTATGCAAAATGTGATTTTTCACGTCCTATAAGGTGCATTATGTTCTGCAAATCTTGTTTTGAAATTCCGTCTTGTTTGGCCTACGTAACAGCTAGTGCGCTCTTGACACTTAAGTTTATAAACTCCTGCTTTATTATGTTTATAAGTTTTATCTTTGGGACTAAAATACATCAGAGGTACGAATGTTTTTCTTTCTTAGTATCTTTTATGAGATAAATTAAGCTAAAGGTGATTTGCTTTTGTTTACGGCTTATTAGGGTATTAATTATTTTAAATTGAAAGCCGTTATCCCAACCTGTTTTAGTCTAAGTTAAGTGTTTGAAAAAGTAGTTGTACTACGAAATCACGGTAACACGTTTGTAAATCTTTACAAAAATATATTTAGTGTCAGTTAACAAAGTAAATAAATAATTTTATTGTTCTGCACTTTTTATCATTTTTTATTGTGATTGTGATTTCATTTCAAAATAGTTAACAAAGTAAATGTTTCATATTTAAGAATTTATAATCTTCTGTCACGAAGTAACGGACAAATCTACCAATAACTTGAAAGGTACATCTGGTGATAAAAATCATAGATTAAACAACATAAGTAACTTTTTTTGTGACTATCTAAGAATTAAAAAAAACTTCAAGTTATTTTGGAATTAATAGAAAAGATAAGATTATTGGTGTCTGCATTTTTTCCAGTTATGTTTGTACAATGCGCAATAATCAAAACCTATAAAATTCTGCCATTTATTAACAGTAATTACGTTTAGATGATTGATTACTAGTTACTAAGGTAACAATGAAAGGTAGTTTTGTGATTAGTTTTCTTTTATTAGCGCTCCTACTTCAACAGGTATGTTTACATATTAAATTGTAATCTATTATAATAAAACTCTTTAAAAATATATCTTGAACATCATTAACACGTCACGCTAATGCTTCACATCCGTATGAGGTTCAGCTTGTTACTCCTCGTACAACGCTTTTCAAGCAGCTTTCTTATAACTTCTCAAATAAGCTTTCTTAAAACTTCGTTAATAAGAGAGATTGTTATCCTTACCAAGCGAATTCTTAATTTGTTCTATTACTGCTCAAGCTTTAAACGGTGGGTTCCATATATGTCATTGTTATCTTTTAAATGACAACATTTGTTGTAATAAATAGAGGAATAATATAATCATTTTATGACTGCGAATGCTTCTAATAGCGACAGAAACAGTCTTTATTTTTAATTTCTTCCCTTTAATTTTGCGCATCCTTAAAATAAAGATAAGGACAAAGGCGTGCCAAAATAAGCGTTGCAAAATATCTCTGTTTCCTAGTGAAAGGAGTCTGATGTATTCATAAAAAACTAAATACGTACTAATATCAATGTTTTTAGGGCGAATCAACTGTAACCAGAACATTAGTGGAAAAGATACTGGAAGCAGTTAACAATGTCACAGGTGTGATAGCAAATGAAGCGAACGAATATTTGTTAGAAAAACTAAAAAACGAAACACAAATTAAAGAATGGTCAGTTAATATTCAAGTCGGAGTAGTAACCGGCATTGCTGAGTTAGTTTTTTTCAGTAATTGATCTTATAAAAAACACTACCGACGTCAAAATTCTAGAATGCATCGTTGACGAAGAGCCAGCTTTACTTGAAGCTCTACGACAAGCCGCAAGTGACAATGGATGGTGCAACAACAGACTTGCTGCGAATTTAACTCGTGCATTCCAGGATGTAACTAGGCATGCAGTTGACAGAAATAACGAATTTAAAAAAGATCTAGAAGAGTTTAAATCATGCACGTCAGGTGATGACGCTTGTTTTACAAAATACATGGATGAAATTGCTGATTATATTAAAACTGAATTCGGAGATGGCGATACTATGGAACATGCCCTTAAAGAAGTAGTGGCAATTTATAAGATAATGTTTGGTCAAGATGTGCCCGCTTGTAATGAAGAATACTTACTTCCGGAAATTTTTGATGGTATCCACACTGCTGCTCAAAATATTTTTAACTGTATGAATTCTACATTGAGAAGATTAGATTAATAATTTTTAATAAATTAATTATGGTATATTGTTTTTTATTTATTTAACTCAATTTATTCTTAATAAACAATGGGAAGAATACTTTTGCTCAAGTCTCAACGGCATATGTAATATTTTTATATTTAACTTAGTATAATGGACTTATCTAAGATTTCGATTTCATAAGAAAAAATAATGATGAAATAGTCGAGTACTAGATAGTTAAATAAAAAAAATAAAAAAAAGTTAAAAAAGAATTCATATCTAACAATAACAACATCAACCAAGACTTAAGGACAATAAAAACCATTCAGAGTAAAACAAAACAAAATGATGTAATCTTTACCAAAGCAGATAAAGGTAACACAGTAATAGCAATAGACAAAATCGACTATATTAATAAAACGTTAGATTTTTTCAAAACAGGAAAGTACGAAATTTTAAATAAAGATCCAACAAATATTTTTCAAAAAGAAATAAAACAACAAACTGAACAGGCTAAAAGTATCATTCACGATAAAGATAAATTTAAATTGATAAATATGAATCCCTAAATCCCACAACTTTATTCACTCATAAAACTACACAAACTTGACCACCCAATTAGACCAATTGTTTCCTATATGTCTGCTCCAGCATATAAGACGTCATCCTTTTTAACTGATTTAATCAAATATCATACCAAATTTGAACCTAAATATAGTATCAAAAACTCACACGAAGTCGTGAATAAAGTTAAGAATATAACAATACCAGATAATTCTAATGTCTTTCGATGTCAAAAACTTATTTCCAAGTGTTCCCCCAGACGAAACAATAATTTTAATAGAGAACCTATTAACCAAAAACAAAGTAAATGAAGTTATATAAATGGGCATAATTAATTTATTAAGAACTTGCCTAAGACAAAATTATTTTTCATTTAAAAATACATTCTACAATAGTAAGGAAGGGTTAATTATGGGGAGTCCATTATGTCCATTATTTGCCGAAATTTTCATGGATAGTATTGAAACAATGATATTTAATAACCATATTAACAATAGTAATAATTGTCTATACTGGTATTGATACGTAGACGATATAATTGTATGCTTTACAGGTACGAACAGACAATAAACTCACTTTTTACAGTATATTAATTCTTTACATAGAAATATCAGTTTTACAATGAAAGAAAAAGTCGAAGGGAAAATCAACTTCCTAAACTTAACAATCATGAAAAAACATGAATTTGCAATATATCACAAACCTTGTCATACAGATACCACAATTCACAATAGTTCTCACCACCCTAACCATCATAAACTCGCAGCTTATCATAGTTTTATACATAGACTAACTAATATCCCCTTATCAGAGGAAAATTTTACTAAAGAATTAAACTACATAAAACAAGTAGCCGTTAACAACGGTTATTCGGTTACTTTAATCAATCATATCGTTAGGAAAAAACTTAGAAACAAGGCAATCTTGGAAATATACCCAAGGACAGAAATACCACATTTAAATGCTTAACCTATTTCGACAAACCAACGGAAAAACTGGGGAAACTTTTAAATCAAAAAAATATCAACATAGCTTACAAGACTAACAATACTATAGGGAAATATCTTAAAAACTACAAACCACAAATCAGTAAAGACAATAAATCAGGGGTTTATCAATTAACATGTGGGTCATGTCCTAAAACATACATAGGACAAACTGGACGTACATTTATACAAAGGATTACAGAACACGAAAAAAGTTTCATCCATAGAAAATCTAATTCAACATATGCTAATCATCTTTTAACAGAAAATCACACATTTAACAAGAATTTCAAAATTTTACATACCCAACAAAAAGGTTTAAAACTAAATCTTTTAGAGACGATGCAAATAAATCGATTAAGGACTACAGGTACTTTACTCAACGACCAGGTAGATTTAAGCAATTCACCATTATTGAATTTATTTTCCCAATTCCAAATCTGTGTGGGTTTTCCAATACTATCAATGTAATTTAATCACATACAATATTATAATTAAGAAATTATATAAAATTGTAAACATTAACATAAACCTAACTTGACAGTGTAAAATGTAGATCTGAAGAAGCTGCATCGACAGCGAAACGCATCATCGCAATATAAATAAACCAGTGGAAATTGACTAAAAACAGTCTTTTATTATATATTTATAATGAATTTCCATCAAGTAGAAGCTACAACCATCCAAAATTTGAAACAATATAGTACCTGGAAATTATCCATGACTACTCAAAGAGTAAAAAATAATAATGTCTTTAGGATCAACACCAGTTTTTTGTAGACTCTTTAACTTATCCTACAGAAAAGGAATATTTCTTTCTTACTGGAAATGTACTACATTTCAACCAATACCCAAAAAAGGCAAAAAGACCTTGCCAAACAACTGCCGACCAGTTGCCGCTCTGCTTTCATTAATATCAAGAGTTATGGAAAGAATTATCAATCAGCATCTTCTAAAATATTTAGAAGGATTCAATATTATTAGCAACCATCAATATGGCTTTCATAAGAAAAGCTCAACAGAAGATCTTCTAATTCTTGTCACATATATTTAAAGGAACGTAACTGAACATTTTGGAAAATCTAGAGCGGTTGCACTTGATATATGTAAGGAATTCGACCGTGTTTGGTGTAACGGTGGTGCTAGCTAAGCTACGGTCTTATGGTATGTCTTAAAGGTTTACGTTTATGGCTCTAGTATTTCCTTAGAGAGCGTTCTTTATAAGTAACAGTTACGGATTTCTTTCTAATACCTTGACTATCCACGCGACTCTTTTTAAATTTTTTTAAAAATATTCTCAACCCCCCTTTCCCATCCGCCATATTGGCAACAAAAAATAAAGGGTTTGAAAAAATATATTTTTGGACTTAACAGTGATATTTTTTATAAAGTATTAATTATGAAGTATTAATGATTAATGTGATGATTGAGTTTGCATCTTTTTTTTTATAGGTCTAGCACACGTGCTGCAGGGAAGGCCCTAAAGCGCTCCAGGAGCGGCATGTGTGCGGGAAAAAGCAATTCACGTTGTTCTTGAATCACTATAAATTGTGCTCCGTGGAAATACAGCCCTGGGCAATTTATTCCAAAGGGATGATGTTCTCCATATAAAAGACTGCTTGAAAAGCGTTGTACGCGGAGTGACAAACTGAACCTCATACGGATGTGAAGTATTAGCGCGACGTGTATTTCTAACATGCTCCGCTCTGAGAGGAATTAAGCGGGTTACATTCTTCGAACACTTTCCATGAAAATACTTGTAGAACAGACTCAAGTCACCAACCGTTCTTCGATGTTCCAGCGAATCAAGGCCGCCAGCCAGTTCCGGGTCTCTAATCAGACAAACAGCTCTTCTCTGAACAGAATCCAACAAATGCAGTGTATGTTTGGGAGCGGAGCCCCAAACATGGGAGCAGTATTCCATAGTTGGTCTAATTTGAGCTTTGTAAAGAATTAACAGTTGTTATGGAGTGCAAAGCTTTCTAGTTCGAAATAATATTCCCAGTTTTTGAGAAGCTCTCCTTGCTATGCCTCAACATGTTCATGCCAGGACATATTTGCTCCCAAATTAACGCCCAACAAATTGAGTGACGATGCTAGGGGAATGGAGTGCCCTGACATAACTGTCGGGTTCAGCAACGTTAACTTTTTTAGAAAAAACTGCCGCCTGGGTTTTTGTAGCGTTAAATTCCACTTAGTGAGAGTCAGAGAGAATTTCTTCCAGGTCTTTGTTAAATTGAACGACTTCCTGCCGTCTGCGGATATTCGCCTGAGTAGCCGATGTCCAAGCGTTCAAAGTGAATGGAGAGGTAAGCGTATTGTCATCTGTAAAGCTGTAGATTGGATTCCCGGACTTTTGCAGCAGATCGTTAATGTAAATGAGAAAGAGAGTAGGAGACAGTATTGAGCCTTGGGGTACACCGGCGTTGATAGTGAAGGTGTTAGAAAAAAATCCGTCGACCAACACTCGTAAAGAACGCTCTTTGAGGAAACACGAGAGCTACAAACAGAAGTTTTCAGACATACCACAAGAGCTTAGCTTAGCCAACAGTTCATCGTGCCAACACGCTCGAATGCCTTAGATATGTCAAAAGCAACCGCTCGAGATTCTCCAAAGTGTTCAATTGCGTTGTTCCAAACATGTGTTACATAAGTCAGAAGATCTCCTGTTGATCTATGTTTACGAAAGCCATATTGGTGATCGCTAATAATGTTGAATCGTTCAAGATATTTTAGAAGATGCTGATTGATAACCTTTTCCATGACTTTCGATATTATTGAAAGCAGTACGTCTGCTTTTTTGCCTTTTTTTGTATCGGCTAAACTGTGGCCCATTTCCAGCAGGAAGGAAATATTCCCTTTCTGTAGGATAGGTTGATAAGTCTACAGAAACTTGGTGTTAGTTCCCTCGCACAGTTTTTGAGAACTATGGAAGGTATTCCGTCAGCGCCAGAAGCCTTTTTGATGTCTAGCTTCATGGTGTTTGCTTAACAAGAGTTATAATTCTTGGTTGAGTTTTTATCAAGGTCAGTATCATATCATCTTGAACATCCAGCTTATTTCTGGCTTTTGTCTTGATCTGTAGGAGAGTTGAAAATCCACTTTTGCAGATGTAAGTAGAAGCAAATGGCACTAATATTCAAAAAGAAACCATGGAAACTTTAGGATACGAATGACGCATAATACACCAAAATTGAGGTAACGATTTTTCCTGAAATAAATCATGCCTTGAGAAGTCATTTCGCAGCTCCAAAAATTAATTCTACACTTCATCTAGAATGTCGGTAACATCTAAAGATACATGAAATGAATTTCGTACTAATGCAGCTTCGTGTTCAGAGAACTCCGGGAAATAACTTTGTATTTCAGATTCAAGGGCTTGAAAGTGGTTATTAATTTTCTCTCTTAAATTATCTACAATTCCCGTCTCCGATTCTTCAGTCTTGATGCAAAGGTGTTCAAACATGGTTTGATTTACTTGCACCAGTTTTGCAGGCTTTGGAAGAGTACTTTCCCGATTATTCTCAGTTCGGATGAACGTCAAGCTGTCCGTCTCTAAACTTCTCTCTTTTGCACGAAGGGTCGCGATCGCTGCTAACCACCAAGCTAGTGTGCCCCAGTCGGATTTCGCCAGGCATAAAGAGAGGTGCATGCGCCAGCCGTCCACTGATTACGTCGCATATCTCGTGGTTGCCCAGCATAAATAAATTATTAACATTTTAACACCTGCCTTTAAATTTTAACATTTAATTTTGGTGTTTAAAATTGATAACCGACCACCCTCCAAAAAAGCCAAGGCGACCCTCTTGTGGGTCGCGATCCGCCAGTTGGGAACCAATGATTTACATGAACGATCTATTGGAAATCACCAGGAATTCAATCTACAGATTTGCAGATGACAGTACGCTTATTTGTTCATTCACTTTAAACGCTTGAACATCGGCTACTTATACAAATATCCTCAGACAGTAGGTAACAAAGACCTGGAAGAAATTCTATCTTGGGGTGACAGTAATTAAGTAGAATTTAACGCCACAAAGACCCAGCAGTGAACATGTTACATGCATAGCAAAGAGAACTTCTCAGAAGCTAGGAATAGGATTTTAACTAGAAATCGCACAACGTTAATTCTGTATAAGGCTCAAATTTGACAAACGATCGAATACGTTTCCCATGTTTGGGGCTCTAAAATATGGGAGCAGAGCCTCTTATTTGGGAGCAGTGTCCATAATTAAAAGATAAATATTCATAATTATATATTATACAACATTTCTAATATGATTCCATTTATTTTTAAGTATTACTTGATTTAAAGGAAAGCTGACTAAACGATGAATCGAAAGTGTAATGTGGCAAGTTTATGTTGGTTATAGAATCTTTAGGAATATGTCTATCTATTACGGTGTCTTTCCTAAAGATGTCATATCCTAATTTATTATTATTTTCAATAACGGATACATGTCGCACTAATACATTGTATTCGTCTTAGGTTGAGCGTGTTACTCCTCGTACAATCCTTTCAAAACAATGTCTTCATATGGAGAACCTGATCCCTTTGGAATAATTTGTCCAGAATTATGTTTCCTACCAAGTATAATTGGCAGCGATTTAAGATCAACGTGAATCGCTTTTTCCGCAGACGCGCTGCTGCTGTAGCGCTTTAGGAACTTCCCTGAGGCACGCGTGTTATTCTCATATCAAAATATGAAATTTTTATGCTCAATACTATTTTAGTTGTTGAGCATTACCCGGTTTAGTTATACAAGTATACCTTGATAGACGAAAGAATGGTAGATTTAATATTGTATATGTTGTACTCTCATCAAATTGTCAGGAAACATTCAGTTCCCTGACAATTTGGTGAGAGTATTAATATTATTAGTTTACTTCTCTGGATATTTCTTATTTTCCATTTCATTTATTGGCAACTAGCTAGTCATCACTATAACTATTACACCATGACATGATAGAGCATGATCAACAATTTAGATATTAAGATATATACATGGCAGGGACCTAATTAACTTGGCCTAGGTAAGGAATTTATATAAGTTTATTGAGAGACCTTAAGATATTTCAACTTAAGATATTTTATGAATATAAACTTAAAATTAAACTTAATCTTAATTAAGGTTAACTTAAGCTAATCCGGACGCAGGGGGTCGCCGGGTCTTGACTCACCGCGATGGGCATGACGTGAAGGGGGCGGTAGGCGGTCCTGTCAGGGGTACATGTAAATTGCCTCCCGAGATAAAACTGGACCCTAAATAATAAGTAAATTGCCTGCCATAAATTTTAGCTACCTGATATAGTCGTATAAAATGGGTCCCGGTTAATCTATAATATATATAAAATGCCACGTCTCTCTGTCTGTCTGTCTGTCTGTCTGTCTGTCTGTCCGTTAGTGCGCTTATCACTGGAGAATCCCTTATCCAATTTACGTACTTTTTTTTTTTAAAAACATACAGGCCAGGTTATAGGCTATATTTTATTACGATGGGTAGCATAAGGAATGAGCAGCGACGTAAAATAGTGAATGAAGTCGGAAAAAAGTTTGCCGCTAGAGCGTTCGTTTGCAATACACAGCCTAAACCATTAAATATGGAACAATATTATGTAGCAGAGAATATCTATAATCTATAATATATATAAAATGCAATGTCTCTCTGTCTGTCTGTCCATTAGTGCGTTTATCACGCGAGAACCATTTATCTAATTTATCTGTATTTTTTTAAATTCATACAAATATTCTTTGGCCAGGTTATATAATAATAATAATAATAATAATCTATATCTATAATTTATAAAATGCAACGTCTCTCTGTCTGTTTGTCTGTCCGTTAGTGCGCTTATCCCTCGAGAACCACTTATCCGATTTACGTGATTTTTTAAATGCATACATATGTTCTCTGACCAGGTTATAGATATATATTTTATTACATCTATAATATATATAAAATGCAACGTATCTCTGTCTGTCTGTCTCTCTGTCTGTCTGTTCGTTAGTGCGCTTATCACTGGAGAACCACTTATCCGATATTCGTACTTTGTTTTTTAAAACATGCATATGTTCTCCGGCCAGATTATAGGCTATATTTTATTACGATAGGTGGCATAAGGAATGAGCAGTGACGATAATAGTGAATGAAATCGGAAAAAAAGTTTGCCGCTAGCGCGTTCTCTTGCAATACACTGCCTAAACCACTAAATATGGAACAATATCATGTACCAAAGGATATCTATAATATATATAAAATGCAACGTCTCTCTGTCTGTCCGTTTGTGCGGTTGTCACTGGAGAACCACTTATCCGATTTACGTGCTTTTTTTTTTTAAACATGCTAAACCATTAAATATGGAACAATATCATGGAGCAAAGAATATCTATAATATATATAAAATGCAACGTCTTTCTGTCTGTCTGTCCGTTAGTGCGCTTATCACTGGAGAACCACTTATCCGATTTACGTGCTTTTTTTTTTAAACATACGTATGTTCTCTGGCCAGGTTATAGGATATATTTTATTATGTTAGGTGACATAAAGAATAATCAGTGACGATAATAGTGAATCAAGTCGGAGAAAAGTTTGCCGTTAGCGCGTTCTCTTGCAATACACTGCCTAAAGCATTAAATATGGAACAATATCATGTAGCAAAGAATATAATATATATAAAAGGTCTCTCTGTCTGTCAGTCTGTCCGTTAGTGCGCTTATCACTCGAGAACCACTTATCTGATTTACGTGTTTTTTATAAATTTATATATATATATATATATATATATATATATATATATATATATATATATATATGTATATATATATATACATTATATATATATATATATATATATATATATATATATATATATATATATATATATATATATATATGTATATATATATATATATATATATATAAATATATATATATATATATATATATATATATATATATATATATATATATATATATATATACATATAATTCGATATAAGCCTAGATAATAGGAAATAAGGTGAGATAATGGGAGATAAGGAGAAATAATGGGAGATAAGTCGAGATAAGCCTCGATAATGGGATATAAGGTGAGATAATGGGAAATAAGTATAATGAGAGATAAGGAGAAATAATGGGAGATAAGCAGAGATAAGTCTAGATAATGGGAGTTATAGTGAGATAATGGGAGATAAAGAGAAATAGTGGGAGATAAGGAGAAATATTGCGAGATAAGTCGAGATAAGCCTAGATAATGGGAAATAACGTGAGATAATGGGAGATAAGGAGAAATAATGGGAGATAAGAAG
This sequence comes from Pachyrhynchus sulphureomaculatus, assembly GCA_019049505.1. Classification (NCBI taxonomy): domain Eukaryota; kingdom Metazoa; phylum Arthropoda; class Insecta; order Coleoptera; family Curculionidae; genus Pachyrhynchus; species Pachyrhynchus sulphureomaculatus. The sequence continues at coordinate 15,337,156 of CM032449.1, read as the reverse complement.
AAATAATGGGAGATGAGCAGACATAAGGAAATATTGGGAGATAAGGGGAAATAATGGGAGATATTTTATTACGTTAGGTAACATAAGGAATAAGCAGTGACGATAGTAGTGAACCAAATCCACGCGAGCGGAGCCGTGGGACCGGCTAGTAAATAATAAACATGATTCATAAGTTTGATTTTATTGAAGAACAAAAAATGTAGACAACAAATACCTAATTCTAAGTTTTAAGATATAGCCTAAACCTTAAATCTACCTACAATACTAAAGTGTAAACGTACATGATGATATTTCACAAATATATATAATAATAATAAATATACATAATATTCCATACAAACATATAATAATTAATCTTTAGCACCACAGTGGAAAGATATGCAATTAATAAAATGCATTCTGTTAATTTCGTTGTTTTTGTAAAGCTCGATCATTTTTGCGATTTTCAATATTGATATACTTTATCTGTTAAATGAATACTTTGTAATTTCACATAAGTTTCTGTTTGGAATTCTTTAAGCTTTTCTATAAAACCAATCGACATTGTGAAAGATGAAACTGATATCCAACTATTTTCGCTAGTGGCCAAGTTTGTTGAACACCCTTGTGGATACCTTTTTCAAAACCAATTACAACTTTCAAAATTTCTAGTTTGACAAAATTATATTTAAAAATATCCGTTATGAAATTAAATAATTTAATGTACGTCTCCGTCCGTTTATCAGGCAATAACGAAAAAATTAATGGAATATAATGTCGTCTAAATAAATTCGTGAGACCTTTCCCAAAAACTGGATATTTAATTTACAACAAAATACAACTATTTGGTCACTTCTACTGTTAATAAGTAAAAAACGGCTCATCTTTAGATGTTTCGACGTTGATCTCTTCCAGAATTTTAAAAGTATCTTCAATAGTCTTCGGCAGTGCAGGGTGTTTTTTCCGACGAGCGTTGTACATATTTCTTCTAAGCAACGTCGGACGTAGTAACTGTTGACGATAGATTTTTTTGTATTACACGCCGTATATTTTGGTGGGTTTTTCTGACATATCTTCGACAGCTTTTTTTTTTACAGGACGTGTTAACAATTTGACGACGTAATTTTTCTATCTTTACGTCATGGCAATGTTCCTGCACATGTTTTGTAACGACAATATTGTTGTCCACCTCTCCCAAAGTAACAAGGAAAGATTTGCACGTTTTCTTTGTACAAGTCCAACGCTTTTCACCAATTTTTAAACACTTTTGGAAGCTGTATTTATCGTTGTTTAAAAGTAAGAACTGTTTTTCTTTTTCACTTAAAATAATACTGGAATTCATGTTAAGAAAATGTTTCGTGTTTTTACTGATGGAATTTAGAAATCAAATTGACAAGTATTATAAGCTACAGTCCCTGGCCAAATTATTAGACGCACTGTATCTTTTTTAGTAATTTTATGTTTCTTAAGAGTTTTTATGCAATAATGGTATATTTAAACTACAATATTATTGATTTTTATTTAAAAGAATTGTTGTAGACTACATATTTGTATTTATTTTTAACATATGGCAACACTGTGTTGGCAAAGTGATACATGAACGTAAATAAGTACAAACCTGTATCAGTCGCGATCGGAATCGAGTCAGGTACGGACGTGTTTCTGTGGCTTTATGGACTGTGATTGTTTGTTTAACAGTTTTATACTACTCAGTTATTAGTTTATTTTGTATGCAGTGTTTTAAAAAAGTAATTGGACTATTTTCATTATGGGTAGAAAAGGCGATCTTTCACCACGTAAAAAAGCTGAAGTGAAGGCCCTTGTGATTGCGAAAACATTTACAAACCGAGAAATATCACGAAGATTGGAGATTTCTGAAGCTAGTGTACGACGCATAAAAAAGAAAATTGAGTCAGGGAAGGAATTAAGCCAGAAAAGAAAGAAAAGATGCGGTAGAAAACCAATTTTCACTCCACGGTCAGAGAGATGTTTGAAGAAAATTTGTGTAGAAAACAGATTTGCTACCACAAAGGTAATAAAATCACAACTCCAGGATGCTAGCGTAAATGCTTCTGAGCGCACTGTTCGAAGAAAATTGAAAGAATTAGATTTTAAGGCCTGTCGCCCCGCCAGGAAGCCCAAGTTAACAGCTGCAATGAAAGCAAAGCGCCCGAAGTGGGCCAAACAATCGCAAGACAAAGATGTGGACTTCTGGAGATCGGTAAGATACAGCAATTTAATCAATAATTGATACATTGTTATCATTTTCAGTTAAATAAAGCAAATAAACATGGAAGTTTATATATTTTTCCTATTTTTGACAGGTCTGCTTCAGTGACGAAAGCACATTCGAAATTTTGCAGAATAAAGCTCAGTATGTGCGTCGTCGTCATGGAGAAAAGTTTCATCCTGATTGTGTCGTCCCGACGGTTTTAAACATCCCACCAAAGTGATGATTTGGTCAGTCATCAGCGGCAAGGGCACTGGACGTCTGTACGTCGTCAAAGGAATAATGAGGCAAGATCAGTACAAAGAAGTATTACAAAATCGGTTGATTCCGCAGCTCAGATAATGGTTTCCAAATGGGGAACCATTCACTTTCATGCAAGATGGAGCTCCCTGCCACACTGCTCGGTCTGTTAAAGCTTTTTTGGCAGAAAAAAATATCCCTCTGTTGGATTGGCCGGGTAATAGCCCTAATATGAACCCCGTGGGAGCTGATGAAAAGAGAAGTGGCTAAAGATGTGATTACCAACAAAACCCAGCTCCTAGAAAAGATTATTCATGTGTGGGATCATCATCCTCAAATGCAGGAGACAGTACAATCTTGCATTGATAGCATGCCGCGCAGAATTAAAGCTTTGATAGCGGCTAAAGGTGGCTCAACTAAATATTGACTTTCACTAACATTAATTTCACTTTTCTTTAAAACTTAATAAACTTATGCTTTTGTAAATTAATGCTGTTTTATTTATGTCAAATAAATAGGTAATTGATTGGATAATATAAAAATAAAAAACAAATCAATTTAAAATAATAAAACGGTACAATATCACTCGGTAATTAATATTTTACATGAAATCTTGCAGTGCATCTAATAATTTGGCCAGGGACTGTATATATACCACACTTATTTGCATTATTGTATACCTACCCTTAATTATCGGGAAATACTCATTAGGTAGAAGAAAGATTTGGGAGGCAACCTACCTATAAATGAGGCTCATTAAATCTGACCATTTTTACTACTACCTGCGGGGAGGCAATTTACCAACACCCCTGTCAGTGGAGTTGGGGTTTGGTATGGGCGTTGTTGATGAATTGACGGCTTGTAGGCATCTAGAGGTTTCAGTGGAGTTGAGTCTTCTGGACGAACCATGGGGTTTTGGCGATGATGCGGAGGTGCTCGAGACGTTATATATTAGTCCAATGAAAAGAAAAGTCAACCGTGCATTTTGGGTATCATGTGATTTAATGGTGAGGGGCCCAAGGTTAGGTTAAATTTTAGTTTTCGGGGTCGGGGCTGCCATATTAAAAATAAAGGTGTAAATGTTTTTTTTCATATATCTCTGTAACCGTAAGTCTGACCAAAATTTTGTAAAGAACTTTTTTGTAGATTTTATAATAATCCACAACTTTTCGTAATAACTTTGATTGTTACTTTAATAATTGAGAAGTTATAAGTAAAAAATTATTAAAATTTAGGGGATAAAAAAGGATTATTGTTAATACCTTTTTTTCTATTAAATTTATACAAAAAAAAAATGCATCAGTTTTTTTATAGAGAATTTTATAACAAATAATTTGACTTACTATTCTTTATGATTTTGATTATTTTTAAGAGTTTTTCAGCGCTGCAGTGGATGGAAAAAAACAGGTCCTGTCATAATAGCGATAAGAACTTTAAATAACCTCTCTTATAAGTTGTTATAAAAATTTTTGTTCGTGGGCCAATTGTAACATGTAATTTGTCAAAAAGCTTACATATAACTGAAAGTCTTAAAACCTCAAATATAATTTTCCCTTACTAATAACGTTGGGCTAGTTTATCTAAAATTCCTCACCAGGGGCCTGTCAGAAAATTACTACAGGTATTGGGTATAACCAATTACTGTCAGGATAAAAATCAACCCCTCACTGCTCTTGGCCTTCCTGTCAGTAACCCTTCGCGGAGCTAATAATTAGTCCAAAACTCCAATTTAGAAAATACAGTAACTACCGACACGGACCAACACCCAGGTACAACGTTAGATTCTGTACGTTAACTTACTTGAATGCCTACGACCTAAAATTCCTAACTCTATCTCAGGTTTAAGGTTCGATCTCTTGCTTTAATTGTTAATTGGATCCATATTTTTTTTAAAAGCCGGAAGGGGACACTGAAGTTTTATTTCCAATATAAACGGCCCTGTAAGTGTAGTATGTGACCAGAAATAAAAAAACTTGGAAAAAAAATGAAAACGTTTATTAACTGATAGATTATTTTATAAGAAAGCAAATGGAAAATTTATTACAAGACAAAGTATCTATTTTATAAGAAAAGAACTTAATATGGTACAATTCAAAGTAGCTAGTTTAAAAGAAAGAAATTCTAATGGAGTACAAAACAATGTCTCCCACATAAAATGAAAATTGATTAAATTATTGAATGCAGTGGCGTAACCATAGGGTGGCAGGGCGGACAAAATGCTAGGGGCCCCCGGCCAGAGGGGCCGTGAGCACAGGAGGATCCTAACATTTACTATTGCAAAATTTATTAGTATTGTATTCAATAAATTTAGTTACTTACTAAAGTACATACAGAAATTTAACAAAAAAATGTATCAAGATTTAAATGCATTTGTAAGAAAAAGATATCGCCCAGTAACGGAAACCATCCCGTACGTACTAGTAACTCGCCACATGTAGACCCAGCGCTGTAGCTAATGCTGTCAGCTATGAAAGAAATGTTTTGTTTTGTCTATGGTTTTTTTGTTAGTTTATATTTTCGCCGCGGGACTTCTTTCGTGGCGCTATCTCTAGTAATAGTGACACTCGGGGAATCCCCGCTTTCGGTTTTGTAAGTATAAGAAAGGTTCCATTACGCCAGGGGTCGGCAACCTATAGCACGCGTGCAATCTCTGGCACGCCAAGTAATTTTGAATGGCACGCGTAACTATTCAAAGTTTACACATTAATTCTGTAATCTGTGACATATTTCGAAATTAAGTAAATAATCGAAGACAGTATTACTTTAACGATACAAACAAAAACGATATATTATATAGGTCAATAGGTATTATTACCAAAAACTACAAAATATATATTTTGTAATTTAGAATTTTACTGAATGCATTGGTTTGGCTTTAATTTCGGCAAGTATTAAAGACGACAAGCCTCAAAATATATGCCTAGGCAAAAACACAAATAAACGTCCTCAATTCAGATCAAAAGAGCCGCTATAAGTCGATTTTTGTTTGACTTGACTTCAATCGTTCCGACGCGCGCCGCAACTCTTTATATTGCCGAACTTTAGTTTTTGTTAGATTTAACTTCTAGGCGGCCCTTTGATTGCATTGGGCGCGTTGTAGATAATAATTTTTCTCCTAAGAAATTTAATAAATGTAATTATTGGAATTTTCTGGAACCATTATTTTTCTATATATAGCAAGCGGCTACACGTTTGGATCATTTGGTATAGAAGTAACATCCGTTCCAGTTAATAGTTGTCGAAAAGTTTAAAAATTAAAATTACGTTGCGTTATGGCCGCGAAGAAACAGAAGGTAGACGTTCCATCATTTCAAACTTCATGGACAATAGATTAGGGTTTTGTACAGCAAAACGATCGGGCCATTTGTGTCCTATGTCGGGAAAGCGTAGTTTTCCGGACATCTAGTGTTCAACGACATTTCCAGATAAAACATGAATCGTCATTTAAAGATAACGCTGATAAAAGGGAGGCAATACAAAGAGCAAGTAAACAATACGAGAAACAGTCAACATTCTTTAGCAAAGTTTTCCAAGGAAAAAATCAGGTAACTAAATGCAGTTTCAAAATTGCACAATCGTTGGCACAAAAGGGTAGGCCGTTCACTGACGGAGAATTTATGAAGCAAACGTTTTTGAGTACGGGCGAGATTTTATTCGACGACTTGCCCAATAAGGATACAATATTGGCCAGGATTAGGGATATACCGGCATCAGCGCGGACCATCGAGAGATGAATTACCGAAATGACACAAAATGTCCAAAAACAGCAGAGAGACGCTATCAAACGAAGTTTTGTATTTAATGTAACAGGATGAATGTGTCGATATTAATGACATTGCCCGTCTGGCAATCGTTGCGCGATACTTCGATGATGGCAGTATGTATGAAGAGCTGATTTGTCTGCTCCCATTGCCGGGAACTACAAAAGGAGAGGATATATTTTCCGAATTTGTTAAACATTTTGAAAAGCGGAACATTGATTTAAATAAAAATTTTTGCGTAACGGCAGATGGCGCTCCTGCTATGATTGGGAGACATATAGGATTTGTTTCCCTTCTTATTGAACGCATGGGTCGATCAGTTTTGAATTTTCATTGCATAATTCACCAAGAGAGTTTGTGCGCTAAAATCTCCGCTGGAAGTTTAAAATCCGTGATGGATAGGGTGGTTAAAATAGTTAACTACATTGTCGGTCGTTCTTCACTGATCCATAGACAATTTAAAGCGTTTCTGCAGGAATTAGAAATTGCATATTCAGATATACCATTGCACAATAATGTGTGCTGGCTCAGCCGTGGTAAAGTGCTCTCCAGATTTGTGCAATGTCTGGGCGAAATTAAATCGTTCTTGTTGGAAAAAAATCAAGTGGATGCTTATCCTAAACTAGAAGATAAGAACTGGATCTGTATGTTAATGTTTCATACTGATATTACAAACCATCTCAGTGAACTCAACTTAAAGTTACAAAGTTCAGGAAAAACAGTTCTGGATTTATACGAATCCTGGAAATCATTCAAATTAAAAATAGATTTATTTATCAGCGATATTACTACAAACACATATAAATATTTTCCAAATTTAAAAACTTATATATCCAGTGTCGACGATGGTGCACTAATAGACGAAATTCTTAAATATATGACTAATTTAAAAGAGGAGTTTATCGAGAGGGGTCAGGATTTTGATAAACATGGTCCTATGTTCGCTTTTTTAATTAAACCAGATTTAATGGATTTTTCCAGCAATTGCTTTGACATATCTCTTTTCTCATGGATGGACATTAATGATTTTGATCTTCAATACATTGAATTTAAAAGCTCCGAGTTATGGAACACGAAATTTGTAGAATTAAGAAATTAGAAGGTGACTGCCAGAACCATTCAAACGAGATACTCAGTTGTTGGCTGAGTTTACCAGAAAAATTTATTTGTCTTAAGAAATTAGCGTTTGCCATGCTTACAGCTTTCGGATCATCCTTATCTGTGAACAACTTTTTTCCCATATGAGAGTGATTTTAAACCCGTACCGAAGCAGGCTGACAACAGACAACTCGGAACCATGTGTGACACTGAAAATAACCAGACATGAACCGGATATAAAAAAACTCTCTAAAGGACTTCAAGCACAGGGTTCACACTAGGTCCTAAGACTAGTATAATAAAATTATTTGTTAAATATTAAAATTTTTTTGTAATTAAACCTTCTAAAAGCAATATTTTAAGTTAATTTAAGTTAATTTTTGTTAATTTTAGTTGTAGTAAGTACCTATGTCGGCACACAAAATGTTGTATGGATGAAAACTGGCACCCCTTAGTTAAGAGGTTGCCGACCCCTGCACTACGCATACATCATTTGATTGGAGAATTGGTTGTTTGTGGCATAGATTTTTTTTCTTTAATTCATATGGTTTTTGTCTTATCGATTTATCGGATCCACGATAAGTCGCAAAGTTAATTAGTTAATTTTGGAAATCAGATAACAATAAGTCTAGTTCTAGAAAGTATTTAAGTGGGAGCGAAAAATGAAAGAGGAAGGAGTCTGAAGAAAAAAATAAAAAGTTGCCTAGAATAAGTCAGTACTTTAAGAATGAAGATTTTATTGACGAAGAATCAAATGAATAGTGCGGCGGAAATGAAGAAAATGACGTTACTAAAAGTGGCACTATTGCAGAGCCCGAAAACAATGAATATCTAGATCCAAAGCAACCACAACCAGGTGAATCATCTTTGATATGGAAAAAATTACATCTTTGCCATATGTTACTGATAAGGGTAATTTTAAATAACTAAATGATCAAGTGAAACGGTTTGTGATCGAAAACGGGCACTGTAAACCTGAAGGCCCCTTTTTAAAAGACAGTGACAATAAATCCTTCTTAGAAAAATATTATTATATTGTTTCTAAGTCTGGCATAAAACTAGAACGTACATGGCTGTCCTATTCTCTATTGCTTCAAAAAGCATATTGTGAACCACGTTGGTTATTCGCAAATAGGGCATCTAAACATATACAAAATGTTTGGATAGAAGGCTATGACGATTGGAAACATATTGTGGAAGCCATAGAAAGACCCGAGGCATCGAAAAATCATTTGCATTCTTGTCTTGTATATCAACAATGGCGGTTACATAGAACACTAGATGAAGAGCAAGAGTCCATATTCAAGAAAGAAAAATCTTTTTGGCGCCAAGTACTCACCAGACTCCTTGATCTTACTCTGACACTTTCAACCTGTAATTTAGCTTTTCGTGGCCATAGAGAAAATGCATACAGCAATGATTCAAATCCACGAGGAAATTTTTTGAGTATTGTTGAGTTATTAGCTAAATACGATCCTGTTTTACAAGAATCGTTAAGTAAGCCAAAGGATCAAACAAAATACTTCCAAAAATACAAAATGAGCACATCGCTGTTCTGGTTCAAAAAGTGGAAAATGCTGGTAAATGAAATAATAACTGCACCAATTTACTCTATTATGTTTGATACGACTCGAGATATTTTTAAAACAGATCAATTGTGTGAACTTTACCGTTACTGTGTGATCGAGAAAGATGAAAATGGAACTCCAAAGGCGCTCGTAATTAAAGAGTCATTTTTAGGATTTCATGAAGTTAAGGATCAAACTGTTTTAGCAATGTCCAATCAGATTATAGAATTCATAAATGACAAAACTATTCCTCTGAATAAGTGCCGTGGACAAAGATATGATGATGCTAATAACATGAAAGGCACTTATGGTGGAGTTCAAAAACTCATAAGAGATGACGAGCCAAATGAGGTGTATGCCCATTGTGCTGCTGATAATTTAAATCTGGTAGTAAAAGAGGTTATAGAAATGCAAACATTTTTTGAAACCGTGCAACAAATTTATAATTTTTTTGGGCATAGTATCAAAACATGGAATATATTATCAAGTTTTATATCTAACTAGCAGGGCCCGCGGCTCCGCTCGCGTGGACCTGATTCACTACTATCGTCACTGCTTATTCCTTATGTTACCCAACGTAATAAAGTATCTCTCCATTATTTCCCCTTATCTTCCAATATTTCTCCTTATCTTCCATTATCTCTACATAATTTCCATTATCTAGGCTTATCTCTGCTCATCTTCCATTATTTCTCCTTATCTCCCATTATCTCATCCTAATTCCCATTATCTAGGCTTATCTCGACTTATCTCGCAATATTTCTCCTTATCTCCCATTATTTCTTCTTATCTCCCATTATCTCACCATAACTCCCATTATCTAGACTTATCTCTGCTTATCTCCTATTATTTCTCCTTATCTTCCATTATTTAGACTTATCTCCCATTATCTCACCTTATCTCCCATTATCGAGGCTTATTTCAACTTATCTACCATTATTTCTCCTTATCTCCCATTATCTAGACTTATATCGAATTATATAGAACATATTTATAAATTTATAAAAACACGTAAATCGGATAAGTGGTTCTCGAGTGATAAGCGCACTAACGGACAGACAGACAGACAGAGAGACGTTGCATTTTATATATATTATATTCTTTGCTACATGATATTGTTCCATATTTAATGCTTTAGGCAGTGTATTGCAAGAGAAAGCGCTAGCGGCAAACTTTATCCGACTTGATTCACTATTATCGTCACTGCTTATTCCTTATGTCACCTAACGTAATAAAATATATCCTATACCCTGGCCAGAGAACATACGTATGTTTAAAAAAATGCACGTAAATCGGATAAGTGGTTCTCCAGTGATAAGCGCACTAACGGACAGACAGACAGACAGACAGAGAGACGTTGCATTTTGTATATATTATAGATATTCTTTGCTCCATGATATTGTTCCATATTTAATGGTTTAGCATGTTTAAAAAAAAAGCACGTAAATCGGATAAGTGGTTCTCCAGTGATAAGCGCACAAACGGACGGACAGACAAAGAGATGTTGCATTTTATATATATTATAGATATCCTTTGCTACATGATATTGTTCTATATTTAGTGGTTTAGGCAGTGTATTGCAAGAGAACGCGCTAGCCATAAACTTTTTTCCGATTTGATTCACTATTATCGTCACTGCTTATTCCTCATGTTACCTAACGTAATAAAATATAGTCTATAACCTGGCCAGAGAACATATGTATGTTTAAAAAAAAAGCACGTAAATCGGTTAAGTGGTTCTCCAGTGATAAGCGCACTAACGGACGGACAGACAGACAGACGGACAGAGAGACGTTGCATTTTATATATGTTATAGATATAGATTATTATTATTATATAACCTGGCCAAAGAATATATGTATGAATTTAAAAAAGACACGTAAATCGGATAAGTGGTTCTCGCGTGATAAAAGCACTAATGGACAGACAGACAGACGGAGAGACATTGCATTTTATATATATTATAGATTATAGATATTCTCTGCTACGTAATATTGTGCAATATTTAATGGTTTAGACTGTGTATTGCAAGAGAACGCGCTAGCGGAAAACTTTTTTCCGACTTCACTCACTATTTTACGTCACTGCTCATTCCTTATGCTACCTATCGTAATAAAATATAGCCTATAACCTGGCCGGAGAACGCATGTATGTTTTAAAAAAAAAAGTTAGAAAATCGGATAAGTGGTTCTCCAGTGATAAGAGCACTAACGGACAGACAGACAGAGATACGTTGCATTTTATATATTACAGATGTAATAAACTATATATCTATAACCTGGACAGAGAACATATGTATGAATTTAAAAAATCACGTAAATCGGATAAGTGGTTCTCGAGGGATAAGCGCACTAACAGACAGACAGACAGAGAGAGAGACATTACATTTTATATATATTATAGATTATAGATATTCTCTGCTACATAATATTGTTCCATATTTAATGGTTTAGGCTGTGTATTGCAAGGGAACGTGCTAGCGGCAAATTTTTTTCCGACTTCACTCACTATTTTACGTCACTGCTCATTCCTTATGCTACCTATCGTAATAAAATATAGCCTATAACCTGGCCAGAGAACATATGTATGTTTTAAAAAAAAAGTACGTAAATCGGATAAGTGGTTCTCCAGTGATAAGCGCACTAACGGACAGACAGACAGACAGAGAGACGTTGCATTTTATATATATTATAAATTATAGATAAAGAAGGGTATCTTCAACTTCGGTAACATTAAAAACGCTAAATCCAACTAGATGGGCGGGACGTTTCGATGCAATTTTTGCTTTAAAAGTTCGGTTTGTTGAAGTTCAAAAAGTGCTAACGAACTCTATTCTATTAAATTCCAAAGCATATGAGAGAAACGAAGCTATTTCACTAAAGTAGAAGGTCAAAAACAACTCCGCCTGCAGTGTTGATGGATGGATTGAGTAGTTCATCAACACTGTTGCCGGTCCCAAGCCCGGATAAAGGAGGAGGGTTGTGGCGTTAGGAGTTAGCACCCTAACACACGTAAAACCTAAACTGGGAAATGCTAGTTGTTTTTGAAAAGTAGGATGAAAAATCACAGGATAAGCAAAAATCCCCGGGTGGCAATCCACACCTTCGAAGAAGGGAACCCCATCGGATACGGGGGGGGGGGGGGGCAATTCTACTTCAAAGCGAATAGTTAGCCCAAGCTTAAAACTCAGCCAAACGAAGAAATCTCGAAACAGAATAGCTGCTCTCGGCACCTGGAATATACAGGGATGGAGGACAAAGAACATCGAAGCCATACAAGAGTTTAAGACGATGAACATAGACATTTTAGTAATAAGCGAGACGAAGAAAAAGGGAAGTGGAATAGAAGAAATAGATGAAGTGATGCATTGTTGGAGTGGAGTAAAGAAGGAAGAAAGAGCAAAGGCCGGAGTTGGAATATTGGTAAAAAAGAAGTGGAAAAAGAAAATAACGTCTTGGGAACCCATCAATGAAAGAATCATAAAACTAAATATAACAATGCTAGGAAAAGGCATGGTAAAATTGGGAGTATACGGCCCAACAGAAGACAGCGCTATAAAAGAAAAAGATAATTTCATGGAAGCACTAGAAATAGAAACACAAAAAGTAAAGAAAAACCAAGAATTAATAATAATGGGAGATCTGAATGGGAGAACAGGAAGGAAAACAAAGGACAATACCGTAGGTCCATTCGGAGAAGACATTACTAACGACAACGGAGAGAGACTAATAGAGCTGTGTGAACTAAACGGCCTCAAAATAACAAACGGATTCTACAAACACAAAGACATCCACAAATATACTTGGATACAAGAAACACGAAACTTAAAATCAATAATAGTTTACATTATAATTAAAAACGATACCACTATCAAAATAAAAGACGTAAGAGTAAAGAAAGGGGCAGAATGTGGAACAGACCTTAGACTATTAATAGCAAATATAAAAGTACCGTGGTACAAGACAATAAAGCAAAAAGAAACAATAGATAAAGAAAACAGAAATACTAATGAGATAACAGAAAAAGCAGACAAAGAAATAAAATACAAAATACACTTACTGCAAGACGAAACGATAAGAGACCTATATAGACGACGATTAGATCAAAAATTAAATGAATTTAACTACGACAACCTCCAACAGATGTATGACCACATAAAAGAATGCATCAAACAGGCGTCCCTAGAAGCATTAGGTAAAGAAGACAACGAGAATGAGAAACATAAAATTAGAATCTGTGAAAAAACCAAAGAATCTATAAAGGAGAAAAAAAGACTATACGAAAAATGGTTGAATACAAAATCAGAAGAAGATCTACAGAAATATAAAGAGGAAAACGCAGAAACGAGGAGGATGATAAACAAAGAAAAGAACGAGAGATGGGAAAAATCGTGCGAACATGTAGAACAGTATATAGGAGGAACTAGAAGTACAGAGTCATGGAGAATAATTAAAGCATTAAGGACTAACAATAGAGAGAAGACGTATATAGAGTACATCCCAGAAAGCGAGTGGGAAAAATATTATAAGAAGCTGCTAACAGAAGATAGACAAGAATTCCAAGAAGAGAACCCTGAAGAAGAACAGAATAAGGAAATAAAAGAGATAGAACTAAGCTATGAAGAAGTAAAGAAGACAATAAAAACACTCAAAAATAATAAATCTGCAGGGCCTGGGGGTGTGGTAAATGAAATGATTAAGTACGGGTCTAATAAATTATATCGAATGCTGAGAAACATGTTCCACAGAGCGATAAATGGAGAAAAAAATACCAGAGGAATGGTCAAAAGCTTATATAGTATCTAAGCATAATATCTAGTATGGGACGTTTGTATGGAAAAATTATCAAAAATATCATGGAGGAAAATATAAAAGGAAAAATTGGGGAAGACCAAGCAGGCTTTACGGCCGGAAAATCATGTATAGACCACATATACACTATAAAACAAACAATGGAAAAAAAAAACTGGTAAATAATAGAGAAGTTCATCTAGCCTTCATAGACATAAGAAAGGCCTATGACTCAGTACCAAGGCAAAGATTATAGAACGCAATGAAAGAAATAGGCACTGACAAAGAACTAATATACGCAGTAAAAGCTCTCTACGAAAACAACACAGTGAACATAAAAATAGGACATAAAATAAGGAAGAGACTCCAAACATCAAAAGGCCTATTACAAGGATGCTCTACATCCCCAACACTATTCAAAATATACCTCGAACAAACATTAAAAAAAGGAAGCAAAAATGGGAATGGGAGTCCCAATACGAGAAGATTACTTATATACTCTAAGTTTCGCAGACGATCAAGTAATCATAGCGCAAGATGAGGAAGACCTCAGTTATATGGTAAGAAAACTGAAAGAAGAATACACTAAAGCGGGATTAGCAATAAACTTTGATAAAACGGAATATCTAACAACAAAGGAGGGAAACGTGGAGAATCTAGAAGTAGATAACGAAACAATAATCAAAGGAACCGATAGATTTAAATATCTAGGAACCATCATTTCAAAAAACGCAACATCAGAAGAAGAGATTAAAGCGAGATTAGGACAAACGCGAACATGTATAAGGCAATTAAATTCGATCCTGTGGGACAAGCACATTACAAAGAGAAACAAAACACGCATATACAAATCAATAATACAAAGCATAATGACATACGGGTCAGAAACATGGACGATCAACAAAAGAAATAAATCTAAAATTAACGCGGTAGAGATGGAGTATTGGAGAAGATGTAGAGTGACACGTATGGAGAGAATAACCAGTGAAGAAATTAGAAGCAGAATGAACATCAAAGAGAACGCAATAAATACCATTGAAGAAAAACGATTAAAATGGTATGGACACATAAGACGAAGCAAAGATAATAGGTGGATAAAGAAAATAACGGAGTGGAGCCCTATAGGGAGAAGAAAAAGAGGAAGACCCAGACGATCGTGGAGAGACGATGTGGACGAGGCTATGGAGGACAGGGGTCTAACAGATGGAGACTGGGAAGATAGAAACGGATGGAATCAAAGGCTGAGAGAAGGAAGACAGCGTCAGCTGTAGAAAATCCTTGTTATATATTATATATAGAAGGTCGAAAACTATAACTTTATTATGTTACCGGTTTTCCATTGCAAAATTTTACAGACCATCGACGCGGCCTCTAAAGCACTTCAGTTTAAAGAAATAAATCTTTCAAATGCCTCAAAGCGTTTGCAAGTCTGTTTGGAAGAACTTGAAAAGTATCGACATGAATTTGGAGATTTAAAAACGCAAGCTAATAGTGTAGCAAAAAAATGGACTATCAACCCTGAATTTCCTAAAACTCGTCAGAGGAAGGTGAAACGTCATTTCGATGAAATTTGTGAGGATAGACGTCTCCAAGATCCTGAAAACTTGTTTAAAGTGAACGTATTTTATCGTGTATTGGACATCATCATTAATCAACTGAGATCGCATTTCCTTGGAATGAACGAAATTGTTTCCAATTTCAGTGAAAAAGGCTTTAGAATTTGTTGATTTTTATAAAAAAGACATATCTGTCTCGTTTGCCAAGGAAATTCTCAGGTTTTGATCTACTTTTACACACGAAATAGAAAAGTCATCTTCTATAGGAGAATTTGCGGATTTATTAATCATAAAGTATTTTATGTCTTCAAGCTTTCCTGAAGTGTGCACTGCATTTCTGTTATTTGTAACCATTCCTGTGACTACGGCTAGTGCCGAGCTATCATTTTCAAAATTAAAATTGATAAAAACTTATTTGAAAAATTCTATGGGACAAGAAAGGTTACGCAACTTAGCTATAATTACATTTTTACTAAAAATAAAATTGTTATTTCAGTCCAATACGCTCTTTAAATTAAAAGTTGCTAGAAAATCAACGAAAAATGTACACAATAATTATAATAGCGTTTGTAGGTACTTTACGTGGTGACTTATTAAAAAGAAACTACAACGTTGGTTGAGCTTCTTTAGATTGTGGGAGGGCTCCGTCCGATGAATTTGCCACGGGCCTCAAGGGTATAGTTACGCCACGCCACTGATTGAATGGTATAGTTGATTTGAATTATTGGTGACTCATCCGCAAATTTTCTAACGATACTAAATTCTAAAACTTAACGTTATAATGTTAACAAAGTAATGTTCTTACAACTAAAAATACGGGTAAAAATATATCGTCAATAATGGTGTTGGAATTTAAAATTGGTAAAGACTGCGAACTACAGGTAATCTGCTACTACTAACCCAAGTTAAGGACACACAATTTCTCTTGTGGTTGGTAGCTTTACGAATAGTAAAATAATAAATTTTACTATAACACTTATCTGAGATTAATTCCGTCTCTTCCCCTAGTGGATGGTACAAGTGGAAGTATGAATGAAAAGACCGAAGAAGATGCCTGGGAGAAGACTATGTCCTGCTGAATAGATGGTGCAAGGACTAAATTTCGAACGCTAGCTCGTGTCGAAAAAAGGAGCAAAATAATTCGAGGGCTTCATCTCGTTTTGCAAAATGAAAGGAGACCAGACGAATCTACTATCGTCGGTCCTTTAGAATCAAATCAATTTAACAACGTGGATGCGGAAATCCTTAGGCAACCAGGTATTTCTATTTATAATTAATT
The DNA here is from genome assembly GCA_019049505.1 of Pachyrhynchus sulphureomaculatus. Lineage (NCBI taxonomy): Eukaryota > Metazoa > Arthropoda > Insecta > Coleoptera > Curculionidae > Pachyrhynchus > Pachyrhynchus sulphureomaculatus. The sequence continues at coordinate 15,320,655 of CM032449.1, read as the reverse complement.
TTAAAATAATTTAATATATAATTTAATTGATGTTAATTTATCTCTATCAAAGAGGATAAAGATCCAAAAGAAAGAAGGATTTTCACAACGACCAATTTGGACCGTAACAAAGTTCCTAAATAAGGGAAATAGTTATCCTTATTTTGTTTCAATACTGCGCAAGCTCCAAATGTTGGGCGCATGCTTTAAATAACGATAACAGCTGAGCCCTCCGATTTAATTTCTTCTTTTTACTACTGCGCAAGCTGCTAACCGTGTGCGCATGCTTCAAATAAAGATAAAAACAGTGGCTTACCAAAATAAGGGTCGCAAAATCTCTCTAATAATAACACAGGGGAACAGCTGTTTTGGTGTCGAGGTTTTTTGAGCTGATTCTACATCAATTTGATGTCTTGAATTCAAATAACGTATTCATTTGTACCTAGGAGCTCAAATTTTTAAGATATACAATTTTAGAGAAATATAAGTTACATTATTGTAACTCAAATCCGTAAGTGTAGTAAACAAAAGTAGATACGAAATTTTTATTTTAGTTATACAAAATACAATATTATGTCGTACTTACAAACAAAAAAAAAACATTGAAGAAATGAAATAGTCACTCAACACTTGGAAAGCTTCTTTTCCGCGACATTCTTGAATGTTTTTTTAAACAGTCCCTTTTTAAACTCCAGCAGTAATCTGCCATCATGTGCATGTCCCATCTTCCTTGGTAGCGGTCCTCCATAACTTTAATATCTTGGTGAAATCTTTCACCTTGTTCCTCACTCATGTCTCCTAAATTTTCTGGAAAACGGTCTAAGTGGCTGTGTAAATAGTGTATTTTAATACTAATATTGCACCCTAAGGATTTGAAACTATTAAGCATCTTGTTAACCATTTCAACATAGTTTTGAGCTTTATGTTTGCCTAGAAAATTTTCTACAACTGCAACAAATGATGTCCAAGCTTCTCGTTCAACTTGATTCATTGAATTTATGAAGGCAGGATCCTTAATTAATTGTCTTATTTGTGGGACGTCAAATATCCCTGCTTTGAGTTTTTCTGTGCTCAACTGATGCATTTTTACCCCTATATATGCAAAACAAGACCCATTCTTATCAAGAGCCTTTACAAATTGCTTCATTAAGCCCAACTTTATATGTAACGGAGGAAGTATGATTTTTCTCTTTCAACCAAAGCGTCGTTAATGACATTATTTTCCCCAACGTCCATGTTTTCTCTATGAGGCCAATCTTTTCTAACCCAGTGGTGTATTTTGTCCCTACTATCCCAGAGGCACAAGAAACACGGATATTTCGTGTAACCACTTTGCTGCCCAAGAAGAAAGTTTACCATTTTTAAGTCTACACAAATCATCCATTGATTTTCGTAATACTTTATCTTCTGCAAGACCAAAGCTATGGTATTATATTCTTCTTTCAGTTTCGTTGAGTGAGCTAGTGGTATTGAACCATATTTATTCCCATTATGTAGAAGGACACATTTTAAACTTCGCTTTGAACTGTCAATAAATAGGCGCCAATCATCTGGAATATATTCAGAAAGTCCCATTTCTTTCATGAGTCCCCTAATTTCGTGACAAAATACAAGATTGTCTTCTTGAGAAAAGAATGGTAGCAGATCTTTTTCTCTTGTACGGTAAAAGGTAATTTTGGTTCCTTGTTCCAGTAAATTTTTGTCGTTCAACCTAGAAGGCAGTACTTCAGAAGCTTTTTTCGCTAAATTGAGATCCCTGGTGAGATCATTTAATTCATTTTGATTGAAGCGTTGAGGAACTGATGACGTCCCCTCATAGTCACTGTTAGTTTCATTAGCATCAGAACTTTTATTAGCATCAGAGAGCGATCAGAGGGAAAATATTCGTCATCAGAGATATGTGGTAGCTGATGAAATGTTGGAATCGGTATTTCATCTGAGTGCGGGATAGGGCGTATTGCCGAGTCTAAATTAGGATAAGTCCACTTACTGCGGTTATTTCGATTGATTCCATTAGTATTTACTAAACAGAAATAACAATCATTGAAGTGGTTTTTTGGTTCTCTCCAAACCATTGGTACGCCGAATTTTAGACATTTTCTTTTCCCGGTAGTCCACTGCCGTAAATGCTCTGTACAAGTTTTACATACGAGATGCGGGGCCCACGTTTTGTCCTGATCACCAAGCTTAACTCCAAAGTATCCAAGATACGCTCGCTTTACAAAGTCAGTAATAGTTTGTCTGTTTTGTTGAAACATGTATTCTCCGCATATATAGCAAAACACATCAGGTTGATTTACACAACTTCTTCTTGAACTGGAACCTGAACTCATTTTAATTCTGTTCAATAACACAAAAACACTCTTTTCTTAACATAAAATAACACGCCGAATTCGATCTACTCTCATTAGTAAGAACGCACAAACTGACGAGACTTACCCGAGTTAGGTGATTAAAAGGGTCAGTTCAGGTACCTGATAGGCAATGGTTCCACTATTTATAGATTTACCTGGAATTTACTCAATTACAGACTGACAATAAAACCATTGTACCTACATTAATGAATATATAATAATTTTAGAACTCTCATAAATGAATATACTGAATAAAAACCACATTGGTAGATAAGTTGATGTATCTAAAAAAGTAGAGCTGATAGAGAAAAACGGATTGCATGTATAGATTTAGCGTCCCAAATATAGTTAAAATCAGCTCTAAAATCCCAGGCACCAAAACAAAAATATTTTTTTGTTGCCCTGTGTAATCTAAGTGTTTCCAAATGTAATAATTATTTTTGTAATAATAAGCACACATACCTAATACTTCGTCGAAAGCTGACACAGCAGCTTTCAAGCTGACAGAGTGGTTGAAACGGTCAACACTTAAAAGCAGGTAGCGCTTTACCGAGGGGTCTCCCCCCAGGCATATATAATTAATGTAAAACAACTGAAAACGGACAAAAGCCCATATTACAGCAGACTCATTTCGCCGTATCACGGCTCGTCAGTCAGGCTAGGATTGACAAACGAGAGAATAGAATTTACTGGTACTGATCCAAGAAGTTACGGAACACGATGGTAGGATACAACAAATTGTAATAATAAGTACGCATACCTAGCAGCTTTCGACGGAGTATTAGGTATGCGTACTTATTATTATAATTTGTTGTATCCTACCATCGTGTTCCGTAACTTCTTGGATAAGTACCAGTAAATTCTGTTCTCTTGTTTGTCAGTCCTAGCTTGACTGACGAGCCGTCGTATGGCGAAACGCGTCTTAGGATGGATTTGACGAATAAGAGAACAGTGCATAAACTGCTGAAATATGGGCTTTTGTGCGTTTTCAGTTGTTTTACATTAACAATTTTATTTCCTTTTACATTGAAATTATTATATTCTTCTAGGAAATTTAACGTGAAGTTCACGATTGATTACGTGATTATGATTCTCATAGATTCAATATATCTTCAAAGATTAAAAATTACTTTGTTTTATCACAAAATTTTGACTTATTGTCGTCTATTGGTTAATTTATTCCGACTTATTTTTGATAAACAATTTACAGATTATTTCAAATAAGTACCACATGTCATCATTCATGTGATTTTAATTTTAAAATTCAAAGTATTTCCTCGTGATATATTAATCTTAAGTAAAATTTTATTGTTTAGGCAACAGAAGAAACTAATTAATTGATAATTGAAAACTGAAGTACATAAATTAAATAATTATCTGTGGATTCTTTAAAAAAAAAAATAATATACTTATAGAGATAATAAGTAATTCAAAAATGGAAAACATAACTTTATTATTTTTAGAATTTTGTTATTTAGAAATGGAGTTTTTCTCATATGCAAGTGGTTGAAGTATTTATATTTTGTAATTTAGAGAATAACAAAGTTTAAAGGTTAAATGGCAAGTAAAGGGTGATTCATTTAGAGGTACTTTTTGTGATGGGGATTTAATTGCAGATTGTGCATGCGTCGTGTCAACTGAAGTGGCATTCCTGTTCAATAGTATTTGACAATTCATAATGGAAAAACTTAGCCCGGCACAGCGTCTACAAATTGTTCAACTTTATTACGAAAATGGGCGTTCTACGAGGAATGTGTATCGGGCGCTTAGAGCAACTTATGGTCCACATAATCGGCCTACCGAACGCACAATTCGCTCTACCATCAATAAGTTTGAGACCCAATTTTCATTATTGGATAATGGAATAGACCACATCCAGCACGTAGTGAAGAAAATATAGGGGCGGTAGCGGAGAGTGTACGCGAAGACCATGAAGTGTCGATTCGTCGCCGTTCTCGACCGCTTGGCCTGTCATATTCAACAACTTGGCGTATTTTACGTAAGGATCTTTCTTTAAAAGCACACAAAATTCAACTAGTGCAACAACTGAAGCCGACCGACCTTCCGAATCGTTTCCGTTTTAGTCGTTGGGCTCTTGACAAGCTTGCAGAAGATCCACTGTTTTCAAGAAAAATTTTGTTCACCGATGAGGCCCATTTTTGGCTTAATGGGTTCGTGAATAAACAAAATGCCCGTATTTGGGGTCATGAACAACCTGAAGAGGTTCAAGAGCTGCCATTAAATCCAGAAAAAACCACTGTTTGGTGTGGTTTATGGGCCGGTGGAATAATCGGTCCATATTTCTTCAAAACAGAGGCCGGCCGGAATGTTACTGTGAATGGTGACCGTTATCGCGCCATGATAACAGACTATTTGATGCCAGAAATTGAAGCCCGTGGTCTCGACGAAATTTGGTTCCAACAAGATGGCGCCACTTGCCATACAGCCCGTGAAACCATGGCTTTACTGCGAGAGCAATTCGGCGAACAGATCATTTCACGCTTTGGACCAGTGAATTGGCCGGCTAGATCATGTGACATCACACCTCTTGACTTTTTCCTTTGGGGCTATGTAAAGTCCAAAGTCTACATGGATAAGCCAGCTACAATTGAGGCATTGGAGGCCAATATTACTCGAGTCATTGGCCAAATACCACTCGAAATACTCACACGTGTCATTGAAAATTGGAACTTCACAATGGACGTTGTTAACCGTAGTCGCGGACATTTGAAAGAAATTATCTTTAAGAAATAATTGTAAAGAATGGTTCTTTTATATGATAATAAAGATTATAAAATAAAATTGTTTTTATTCATTTTTTTTTTATTTAAAAAAAAGTACCTCTAAATGAATCACCCTTTAGATAGATCGCTTTGTCTACAAAAGTATCACATCTTATAATTTTTCCATTGAAATAGATAGTAAGTGATTTAAATGTTAATTTATTTCTATCTATCTAGTTCTATTAAAAGAAAAATAACGGATATAAATTCATTACTCATTTTAACCATATATATATATATATATATATATATATATATATATATATATATATATATATATATATATATATATATATATATATATATATATATATATATCAAGGATTTTCTACAGCTAACGCTGTCTTCTTTCTCTCAGCCCTTGATTCCATCCGTTTCTATCTTCCCAGTCTCCATCTCTTAGACCCCTGTCCTCCATAGCCTCGTCCACATCGTCTCTCCACGATCGTCTGGGTCTTCCTCTTTTTCTTCTCCCTATAGGGCTCCACTCCGTTATTTTCTTTATCCACCTATTATCTTCGCTCCGTCTTATGTGTCCATACCATATTAATCGTTTTTCTTTAATGGTTCTCTTTGATGTTCATTCTGCTTCTTATTTCTTCATTTGTTATTCTCTCCATACGTGTCACTCTACAACATTTTCTCCAATACTCCATCTCTACCGCGTTAATTTTAGATTTATTTCTTTTGTTGATCGTCCATTTTTCTGACCCGTATGTCAATATGCTTTGTGTTATTGATTTGTACATGCATGTTTCGTTTCTCTTTGTAATGTGCTTGTCCCACAGGATCGAATTTAATTGTCTTATGCATGTCCGCGTTTGTCCTAATCTAGCTTTAATCTCTTCTTCTGATGTTGCGTTTTTTGAAATGATGGTTCCTAAATATTTAAATCTATCGGTTCCTTTGATTATTGTTTCGTTATCGACTTCTAGATTCTCCACGTTTCCCTCCTTTGTTGTTAGATATTCCGTTTTATCAAAGTTTATTGCTAATCCTGCTTTAGTGTATTCTTCTTTCAGTTTTCTTACCATATAACTGAGGTCTTCCTCATCTTGCGCTATGATTACTTGGTCGTCTGCGAAACTTAGCGTATATAAGTAATCTTCTCGTATTGGGGCTCCTATTCCACTACATTTCTGCTTCCATTTTTTAATATTTGTTCGAGGTATATTTTAAATAGTTTTGGGGATGTAGAGCATCCTTGTAATAGGCCTTTTGATGTTTGGAGTCTCTTCCCTATTTTATGTCCTATTTTTATGTTCACTGTGTTGTTTTCGTAGAGAGCTTCTTTGTCAACGCCTATTTCTTTCATTGCGTTCCATAATCTTTGTCTTGTTACTGAGTCATAGGCCTTTCTTATGTCTATGAAGGCTTGATGAACCTCTCTATTCTTTGCCAGTTTTTTTCCATTGTTTGTTTTATAGTGTATATGAGGTCTATAGATGATTTTCCGGCCGTAAAGCCTGCTTGGTCTTCTCCAATTTTTCCTTTTATATTTTCCTCCATGATATTTTTATAATTTTTCCATACAAACGTCCCATACTCGATATTATGCTTAGGCCTCTATAGTTTGTGCATTTTCTGCGGGCTCCCTTTTTAAATATAGATACTATATAAGCTTTTGACCATTCCTCTGGTATTTTTTCTCCATTTATCGCTCTGTGGAACATGTTTCTCAGCATTCGATGTAATTTACTAGGCCCGTACTTAATCATTTCATTTACCGCACCCCCAGGCCCTGCAGATTTATTGTTTTTGAGTGTTTTTATTGTCTTCTTTACTTCTTCATAGCTTAGTTCTATCTCTTTTATTTCCTTATTCTGTTCTTCCTAGGGTTGTCTTCTTGGAATTCTTGTCTGTCTTCTGTTAGCAGCACGATTTTTCCCATCTCTCGTTCTTTTCTTTTTTTATCATCCTCCTCGTTTCTGCATTTTTCTCTTTATATTTCTGTAGATCTTCTTCTGATTTTGTATTTAGCCATTTTTCGTATAGTTTTTTTTTCTCCTTTATAGATTCTTTGGTTTTTTCACAGATTCTATTTCTATGCTTCTCATTCTCGTTGTCTTCTTTACCTAATGCTTCTAGGGCCGCCTTTTTGATGCATTCTTTTATATGGTCATACGTCTGGTGGAGGTTGTCGTAGTTAAATTCATTTAATTTTTGATCTAATCGTCGTCTATATAGTCTCTTATCGTTTCGTCTTGCAGTAAGTGTATTTTGTATTTTATTTCTTTGTCCGCTTCTTCTGTTATCTCATTAGTATTTCTGTTTTCTTTATCTATTATTCCTTTGTGCTTTATTGTTTGTACCAAGGTGCTTTTATATTTGCTATTAATAGTCTTTGGTCTGTTCCACATTCTGCCCTTCTCTTTACTCTTACGTCTTTTATTTTTATAGTGGTATCGTTTTTAATTATAATGTAGTCTATTATTGATTTTAAGTTTCGTGTTTCTTCCATCCAAGTATATTTGTGGATGTCTTTATGTTTGTAGAATCCGTTTGTTATTTTGAGGCCGTTTAGTTCACACAGCTCTATTAGTCTCTCTCCGTTGTCGTTAGTAATGTCTTCTCCGAATGGTCCTACGGTATTGTCCTTTGTTTTCCTTCCTGTTCTCCCATTCAGATCTCCCCTTTTTATTAATTCTTGGTTTTTCTTTACTTTTTGTGTTTCTATTTCTAGTGTTTCCATGAAATTATCGTTTTCTCTTATAATGCTGTCTTCTGTTGGGCCGTATACTCCTAATATTACCATGTCTTTTCCTAGCATTGTTATATTTAGTTTTATGATTCTTTCATTGATGGGTTCCCAAGATGTTATTTTCTTTTTCCACTTCTTATTTACTAATATTCCAACTCCGGCCTTTGATCTTTCTTCCTTCTTTACTCCACTCAAAAAATGCATCACTTCATCTATTTCTTCTGTTCCACTTCCCTTTTTCTTCGTCTCGCTTATTACTAAAATGTCTATGCTCATCTTCTTAAACACTTGTATGACTTCGATGTTCTTTGTCCTCCATCCCTGTATATTCCAGGTGCCCAGAGCAACTATTCTGTTTCGGGATGTCTTCGTTTGGCTGAGTTTTAAGCTTCGGTTAACTATTCGCTTTGAAGTAGAATTGCCCCCCCCCCGTATCCGATGGGGCTCTCTTCTTTGAAGGTGTGGATTGCCACCCGGGGATTTTTGCTTATCTTGTGATTTTTCATCCTACTTTTCAAAAACAACTAGCATTTCCCAGTTTAGCTTTTACGTGTGTAAGGGTGCTAACTCCTAACGCCACAGCCTTCCTTTGTCCGGGCTTGGGACCGGCAACAGTGTTGATAAACTACTCAATCATCCATCAACACTGCAGGCGGAGTTTCATTTTAACCAAATAGGGGTATTTCGGTGTGTTATGCGGCAAAAATTATTTTTTTGTTTCTAGATATTTTAAATCGGGTTTTATTTCTAAATATAGCAGTCAAAGCTTTCTGTAGTGCATATTTTGAAGAAAAATACATTTTAAAATTAAAAAAAACAGTATATTGAGAAAAAAAAAATGTTGACTTAAACATAAATTACAAAAATAATTATTCACGATGAAGAATCCCACGTCTGTTTGTCCGCGCCCGAGCTCCATTCCTCGGCTTCCTCTGCAGATTCCTCCACGAATTTCTCTTTTTCTTCAGCAGAAACAAGCATTTATATTGCTTCTTTACTAAACGACATAAATCTTTTTTTTTGAGTTTTGGCCTTATACTAGATATTAAGGGATCTAAACTGAGCAATAATCTGTTGAGGACATCTAAATTGCATTCTTCTCTTGAGAATTTTCTAACAAAATTTTGCCGCAATTAATATTTTATGACCACTCGATACTACTTCCAAAATCACTTTCAAACGATTTATGAGATTGAAGTCGACACCGGTAATTTCAGCAACCACGTCTGGAATGGCAAAAAATCTCCTTGTATTGCCATTATTGGAGGTGAAATTGTAATAATAGGCAAGAAAAGCGACCAACGAATATGCGAAAATTATCGAGGAATTACCCTGCTCAATACCACCTACAAGATACACGAAAAACTAAAATATGTAATAAAAAAAGTAATAGGACAATACCAATGCGGGATTATACAAAGAAAATTTACAGTAGATTCAATACATGTGGTCAAATAAGCATTGGAAAGAGCACAACAGCATGCACTAAACTTGGAATGGCTATTCATTGACTTCAAGCAAGCATTTGATTCGGTTAAGAGAACTGGATTAAATACAGTTCTAAAAGAACTGGGAGAACCGACCAAGATAAGACGACTGTATATGATTACACTGAGGGAGAAATTCGCCAATGTCAAAACATAAAGAGGAAGAACACAAGATTTCGAAATTAACAAAGCAGTTAGACAGGGAGATGCATTATCGGCCACATAATTCAACCTAACACTACAATATGTACTAAGGAATATAAATCACGGTATAATACGAACAAGGGGCAGCCAGATAGTGACGTATGCGGACAATCTAGTAATTTTTGCAAAAAACCAGAAAATAATGAAGGAACTGGCGAAAGAAATAGGCATAGAGGGAGCAAAAATGGGGTTGAGAATAAACGAGGAGAAAAAAAAAATGATCAGGAAATGGAAAGGATTAGAATAAACGAATATACCTTTGAAAGAGTAGAGAAGATTAAGTATTTGGGAAGGACGTTGTATTGGGACGGGAACAAGGAAATGGAAGTAAAGGAAAGATTAATAATAGCAAGCAAGTTGTTCCATAGCAAAAAGAAATTGTTAAGTAGTAATATAACAGAAAGACACAGTAAGATTAGTTAACTAACAATTAACATCGATTAGCTAAAATCTATCTAATATATTTAGTTTTATTAGTTATTAATTGTTAAATGACGTATAGTACTAAAATATTTTCAATAATCAAAAAAGAATTTAGCTATGTCATTTTCAGTTAATTTAAAATAGTTTTTATAATGTAAAGTAAAATGTTACGTTAGTTTTTTCAATTGGTTTGAGGTTTTGAAGTGCTTACAATAACAAAATTTTAAGTGTTATTAATAGAGACCGGATTATATGCAACATAAAAATCTTGAAATATGCATGCAAATATCGATGAAAAATGCTTAAAATATGCATGAAAAGGGTCAAAATATGCATTAAATAGTAATAAAAGTAGTAATTTTTAGTTTTTTATTTCAAAATCAACATAAAATTAACAAGTTATCGACGATGTATAAATTTAATTAACAATTATTTAACATTTTTTAAAATTATTTAACATTTGTATTCTTGTACACGTAAACAATAAGGTATTGTTCCAAATGTTGGGTAGTAAGATTGTGTCTTCGATCACTTAAAATATGGAAATAGTGGAAAAAGACCGTTCCACATCCACTGAGGTAACTGGGCAGTATTTGAATTTGGGTGCTATGTTAGCACTTATTGTTTCTGGCAAAAGTCCACCCGTCCCATTAATAAAACTATCAATTTGACACAAAGGTTCAAAGCCTGGGTTATTGCACAAGATATTTTCAAACTTTTCTTTAACTCTACGCGGGAATACATCCGGCAATGTGGAGTTTATTTGACGGATTTTATTTATTAACTGAATTGATTCGGTCAAAACCAAACCTCGAGTTTCAAGCTTTTTAATACCCGCAGGTATGTGGGGAAAGTGAGTGCTAATGAAAGCTATGTTTTTTTTTTAATATCAGAATCGTTAAATGCTTCCTTGGATTGACGAACTGTCATAGCCTCTGCATTATCGAAGTCATTTACTACACCTTTGATGACCTCGAAATGTTCATTGTAAAATAGTACAGCTTCAATTCATGTTCCCCATCAAGTTACCACTGGTTCGGGAGGTAAAGGCACATTTGGCAGTTTTTCGTTATAGGCGTTATTGCGAGCAGGTGCCTTAAGAAACACTTTCTTTGCTGATGAAATCAGTTTATTTACATTTCCAAACGTGGATCATACTTCTTCAGCGAGTCGATGGACTCCATGAGCAAAGCACGTCACATGAATTAAATTTGGATAAAATACTTGGAGGACTTTGGCTGCCTTGATCATATAGGGAGCAGCATCTGAGAGAAATATAAACACTCTTTCATCTGCAGAAGATTCAGGAAATATTTTTTTAATACCCTCATTCACAAATCTGGCGATCGTAGAATGATTTGTCTTGTCAAGTTCTTTGCAGGCCACCAAATAGGAAGAAGAAGGCTCTAATCTTAATGCACCCACAATTAAATTCGCAATATAGCGACCACAACTGTCGGTAGTTTCATCAGCTGAAATCCAAATAATGTCATCCTTAAGTTCATTACGTTCCAGAACATGTTGGTAAATTGTTGGTATGTAATTTTTACGCAGTGTTGATTCGTCTGGTATTTTTTGATTCAAGCAATATTTTCGCAGAAAATCTTTGAATGTAGGATTTGTAAGTTTGTGGAGAGGAATATTACTTGCAAGCAATGCTTCACATAAATCCATGCTAAAGTGGTTTTTTTGTTTGCCAATAGAAGTGGAATCACTGCTACTTGCTGCTGTTATAAGTTGTTGTCGTTGGCCTTTTTTTGCAATTCTGCGATATGAAGACTTGTCTTGACATGCTGGTCAATTTGAAACTTTTTTGTGCACGAAATATTTTTCTCGCAAACTCGACACTATAAAAAATTTCCGTCGTATGTAAATGGTCCAGGATAATCAGCTACCCACGAAGAGACATTTTTTTTTGCGGGTGGCATGGTACACGTTAAACTTTAACACAACACGTTAAAAATTGCAAAAAGACTACACTGATGCAAGCGCGTCAAAAAAAATATTAAAACTGATATCTTGTATTAAAATAAAAATTCGTCTTCGAGAAAACTGTTCATTTGATCCACGCTCAAACAAATATTCTTAGAAACTAACTACTTATCACTTAATATCCCGACCAAGAAACAAAGGAATAAAATACCGTCGTAATTTTGGGTATTCCCTTGGCACTATAACCTAATCGATGTTTAGCCTATTGCAGGTAATGTCCCGGCGATAAGATCGGTTCCAGACGGCGACATTAATAATACCCTGAGCAATTCAACTGCCTAGTAATACCGAGAAATATTGTAAATATAGGGAAATAATGAATCATTACTAGATTTTGGGTAAAATATGCAATAATCGGTGAGAATGGTCTAAATATGCAAATGCATATGAAAATATGCAAATGCATATAATCCGGTTTCTAGTTATTAACGTGATTTATAAACACTGTTGAATTATTCGTCACACCATATACCTTCAAAAGTTCTAGAGTGATTTGGTAGATATCGTGTAGGGTATTGTAGGGTGAAACAAATACTCAGTTCAGGGCCACTATATTTATATTTTTAACAATGGTTAAAAATAACTAAAACGGATCAAAGAATATATTTTGTCAACTATCATTACTGTTGCCCTTCAAACTGTCGAACTATCTTGGGACGATCCTTTCACAGTATTATAAATCATGAGGGGAGCTAGATTCGACAGAGAGGAGAGTAAAAATATTTTGGACTCATTATAAGAAGCTCTGCTTAATAATTAAAGCGTTCAGGAACCCTTGAGACAGAACAGACCTGTCAGAATTAAATAAAACAATTTTAAAAAAAGATATTATTTTTAATATATTCTCCGTTTAATTTAATGGAACTTTTACAATTAAGTTGGGAATGTGGAATCTTTGGCACAATGATACTACTCAGTATATATCACCACTACACCAAACACTTTATTTTTGCACTCGACGCGCGTTTCGCTAACCATGTTAACTTCATCAGGAGCGATGATTGACTAAAGCTAAACTACAAATCTACCCTATTTATACTTAGCCTAACACTTGAATTACTCAGGCGGAACTAATGACATAAGCAAGGTCATCAGTTCCGGTCAAGTAACCAATAGAAGGGACTATAGAGAATAGGCCCTCTGTATTTATTTAAACTACTTTTACATTTTATAATTTCCATACTTTCGTATGCGTTCAACAATCTCCTATCAGACACATTTTATATTAATCTTAGATTATCTAATATTAGAGTATGATCAGCTTCAAGGGCATGTTCGGCAATGCTAGACTTTTCTGTTCTACTGTATTTTAAGTGTGCTAAATGTTCTTTAAATCGTGTTTTAATTGACCTTTTAGTTTGCCCAACATACTTTTTGTCACAATCATTACAACTAATTTCAAAAATTCCACTTTTCTCACAATTAGGAATCTTATATTTGGGATTTCCTAAAATATTCCTCAGATTGTCTGATGACTTATAGACTAAGGTGAGGCCTACCTTATTAAATGCCTTATTGAGTCCCTTGCTATATTTCGGATTGTATGGTATGGAGACATACTTGGTGTTATTTTCTTTGCGTGTAAAAAAGATGGAATTCTGAATATTAAACCTAAACTTATGTCTATTCATTAGCTTATTTACTAAGTCATCGTCATAACCATTAACTTTAGTTATATTTCTAATACGATTCCTCTCTTTATTAAAGTTTACTCTATTCAGAGAGAAAGTGACCAAACGATTAACTAAAAAATGTAATGAGGCTAATTTATGTTGTTTGCAATGAAATAAATATATCTATCTGTTACTGTGTCCTTCCTATAGATATCGAATTCTAATCTATTATTATTTTTAATAATTAAAATATCTAGAAAAGGCAATTGCTCTTTGTTCTCAACTTCGTAAGTGAATTTAATGGAATCATACCGGCTATTTACTTTAGAAACAAAATCATCAATATTTGCTTTCCTTGTATCAAAAATCGCGAAAATATCATCCCCATTTCCCATGAGTATGGTTAGTGAAACGCGCGTCGTGTTTGGTGTAGTGGATATATACTGAGTAGGAACTTTTACAATGAATTAAACGAATTTTCTTGCTTATTTTGAGGGATAACCTGCAAAACACGTGTACCTCATAGATGGTCTCTACGTCCACGAAAATGTATCTTTTTTTTAACTTCATTTTATTGTTTGGTAATAGTGAAGTAACAGGTGAATACAATAACTGATTAAAGACAAATTCTTGATTTCGTGCTAAAAATTGGCGATAATGAGTCAAATTTGACTTGGTGTTTTATTGGTTAAGAATCAGTAACTACTTAGATCACGATATTCAGGTCGAACACAACGCACTCTGCTCATCAACACTGATACTTCCACGTAGTAAACATCATTGTCAGTTGGAATAAATTTGCAATAAAAAACTTCTTTAATTTCATAGAAAAATATAACTCTTGATTTAACTTTTCATGTTCTTTTGGCTTGCGATGATCATTTTCATTTTGGATTGGATCATGCGATAGCCCTTGAATATTGTTGTCTTAATAATTTTTGATTTTATTTTAAAGTGTGTGGAACTTTTTGCGCAGATCTTCTTTCAAAATACACTCTGTCAAGTTAGAACGAGTCGGCGATAATTCATATTTCGTAGATGCAATTCTAGCGATTCAACACGCATTTTAGTAAAAGAAACAGTCGATTCCGATGTTTCGTCGAAATCATGCAAAATCCAAAATGACTTGTTTGCGCGTCGATTCGAGGCAGTCGTTCTTTATTCCCATCCAAAGAGGCCTAAAATGACACATTCCGCGGCAGCTAAATATATTAAAAAGTCGGTGACTTGCCAAAAGGTGGCTCGGAAGGGAAAGTCACGCCGAAAATCGAATAACGAATAATGCCAGATGTCGAAGAACGTTGAAGAAACTTTTGCTAGACGAAAATCATGTCGCGAGGCGGCTCGCTTGGGACCATGATGAGATATTAGAGTGGCAGTCACAATCGCCGGACGCCAACCTTATTGAAATCGTTTGGTCCCTTGTAAAGAGAAAGCTCAGAGGGAAGACTCCGAGGACTTTGACTTAGCTGTCTCGCGAGATACGAAAAATTTGCAGTGTATGCAGAGATGTCGAGAACATGCCTCGAAGATGCCAGACCATTATTGATGTAAGACGTGATTGGACATCTTACTAAGATAAATGCGCCGTTAGCACACCAACCGCCACATTGATGGCGAAAAATGTTCTGAAAACACGTTTTTTTCAAGAATACGAACGGTCATGTCCTTACTTGACAGACTGTATATAATTTAAAATTTGAACTATTTTTCTATTAATGAATACCTATTCTTTATTTGAAAGCTTTTCGGCTCTTTTAGTCATAATATGTGTATGTTATAACCT
This sequence comes from Pachyrhynchus sulphureomaculatus, assembly GCA_019049505.1. Classification (NCBI taxonomy): domain Eukaryota; kingdom Metazoa; phylum Arthropoda; class Insecta; order Coleoptera; family Curculionidae; genus Pachyrhynchus; species Pachyrhynchus sulphureomaculatus. The sequence continues at coordinate 15,305,333 of CM032449.1, read as the reverse complement.
TGATAATAACAAAGTTCTAACCTCACACCAGCACGGGAAAAGCACTCTACAGAGACCGCAGCGATCGACTTTATAAAGAATATATATAAAAAAACTTGATATAAATGAGAAAGAAGTAGCTCTACTATTTGATCTAACAAGGGCATTTGACACAATAGACCCAAGCTTTGTTGTTAGAAAATTTGAAATGCTAGGTATGGGAGAACTACTAAATAAATGGTTTAATTCATTTTTGAAGGGTAGAAACTTTGAAATAAAAATTGGTAATATTTTTTCTCAAATGACAAACTATGACTTAGGGACCCCTCAAGGCAGTGTCCTAAGTCCTCTAATTTTCTTGTTGTTCATAAACGACTTACCTGTCGAATCGTTTTCATGTTTGCTGACGATACGACCATAGTCATCTCAGCCAAAGATGAGAAACTTTTGGAGAAAAAAATTAAAATAATATTGACTGAGTTCTCAAACTGATGTAAAAAGAATAACCTTATAATAAATCTACTAAAGACCGTGTCTATGGAATTTAAGACAAAAATGCGCAAACCAATAAACCTAAATATTGTATTTAATAATATGAATTTGCCTGTTAGTCATAGTTTAAAGTTTTTAGAAATCATAATAGATTCTAACCTCGAATGGAGTTTGCACATAGATGACGTTTGCTCAAGATTAAATAAATGTTTTTTATGATAAAATCTTTAAAAAACTCATTAAGTGTTCCCAATCTCATAACCGCCTATTACGCTAATGCGTACCCAGCCATGTCCTATGGTCTGGCGGTTTGGGGAAGTGCGAAAAACTGGACAGAGTGCTGGTAATGCAAAAACGAATCATGAGACTAATTTTTAGTATACCATATAACGCATCCTGTAGGGAAGCCTTTAAAAATAGAAAAATATTAACAGTTACAAGTATTTATATATGTAAACTCTTAATGTATATCTATCAAAATCAAGATAGCTTCATGTCGCATAGATCTTTTCATCGTTATCCGACTCGAAACAGAAAAAATTTTTTATATTAAAAAACACAATCATGAATATGTTAAAAAAACTAGTCATTACTTAGGTTGCAGACTGTTTAACTTGCTGCCGGAAAATGTAAAAAGGATTGAATCTATGGCACGTTTTAAAAAACAAAAACTATACTATTAAGTAAAACTTTTTATTCTGTAACTGAATTTGAAAGTTATCTGCTGGGCAGAGTGTGAATGTTATTCTTTATAACATCCTTACTTTATTAAAGCATCTTCAGTATGTATTTTGTTTGTTATAAATTTGTTTGTTATAAATATGTATGTTATGTTTTTTGTTATCTCTTGTATTTACTGTGTATTAATGTCTTTAATAGTCAGATTTATTTTTTTTTTCTATATATTATTTTTGATATTACCTAAGATGGGATCATACATCCCTTTGATGACATGTCTTATCTACAACTTTTGTAGCTGAAAAGATGAATAAATTGTCTATTGTCTATGAAATGTACTTTAAATGAAATTATTTTAGCAAGTTTTAGACTTTTATTTAGATGCACTAATTCAGGGTTTTAGCAAGGTAAAGATGCTTTGTCTATATAAATCTACAGTAAATAAGCTGTAATAATGTGAAAAAGTCGCTAAAATCGTTTAAGCCGTTTTCAAACTACCAGTATGTAAAAAATTTCCTGTGTCGTATTTCAAAGTATGATCGAAATTGGCCTTTGAGAAAATCCTGCTCTCTTTTGGTTGTTTATCGTCTAAATTAACATTATATTAAACTATTTTACATTAAAATTATAATTGGAAATAGCTGATTGGTTCGTTTGAAACGATGATTCAAATGGAAATTAGTTTACTTTTTATTTCATTGTTATTTACATTGATACTTAACATAACCTTTCTTTATTTGACTAAATATCTTATAATTATTACTAATAAAATGTAAGGAACTAGTATATGATTTTCTTCGTGAATTTCTTAGATAAAATTAACAAATATCGTCGAATAGTCGACCATACGAAAGCTTTTTGACTCATTGGTCACTTCTTGTCTTTCTTGGCACTGTAAGCCGGTGATCATGGATGAACAGTATGGCTTTCAGCGTTCTCGGTCCTGTGTATCTAATCTTCTGACATATGAGGATTACCTGTTGGATGCATTTGAGAGGGGCTGTCAGGTTGATACCATATATACTGACTTCTCCAAGGCGTTCGACAAAGTGAACCATCGGTTATTGTTGAGCCAAAATTGGGTCGCTTGTGTTCTACATTCTTCGTTGGCTGGAGAGTTTTTTAATGGGCCGTCAGCGAAGTGTAAGAATAAATAATTATATCTCTAACCTAAGTATAGTGCCCTCGGGCGTTCCCCAGGGCTCTTACTGCGGCCTCCTTTTGTTTCTCTTATTTGTAAATGACTTGAGGGATTTCCTGACCATGTTTGCCGATGATCTGAAATTATTGAAAATTATTTCTAGTCATGTGGACAGTCTTGTTTTGCAAGCGGATGTTGACATATTTTTCCAATGGGCAACTTTAAACGGCTTAAGTCTGAATACTGATAAATGCACCTGTATATCATTTTCCAGATTAAAAAGTCCTATGCAGTTTGATTATAGTAAATATAAATACAACCATTTTAAAACGGGTACGTGAGATTAGGGATTTTCATCGGCCATCAAATGAGTGTGGTGCAGCGAGCCCGTAGGAGTTTGTGTTTTATTGATAGATTTAGTGCCGATTTTTCATGTAATGTGTTTAAATTATTGTATTGCTCGTACGTTCGACCGATTTTGGAGTATGTAAGCCCGGTGTGGTCTCCTTTTTATAATGTCCATATTAATCAGTTGGAGAGTGTCCAAAAAAAATTCTTACGGAACTGTTCTTTTAAACTGAAAATTCCTTTAACTAAGGGACATACCAACTATGACCTGGTACAAAGACTGTTAAATATGTGCAGTCTTCAGGACAGACGAATGCAAGCTGATCTACATTTTTTATTTAAGCTAAATGGGTATATTGACTGTGATACTTACTTAGTAAATTATCTTTTCATACCGTACATCGTACCCGCGCCAGGTCGTTATGTTACCCAGCTAATGTCAGCAGAAACTATGGCTTGCATAGTCCAATCTTTAGAATGCAGCGTAATTTTGATAAATATAATTTGCCAATTGATGGCCCAGTACACCGATTCAAAAATATGGTCAAGCCACTGACCTCGCTATAGAGTTTCTTTAATTTTCGGGTAGTTCCCATTGTTATTATATGTCAATTACTGTTTACCTTTAAAATGATTAATTTAGATTAAAATACCCTGCATTCTGACCTATTAATTTTAGATTTAGCTTTAATTATATTGTTCATTCACTTTGTTTTTTTTCTCTTGCATATTGTCGATGTTTTTTTGTAGAAATGGTGTTTCCGTTGATAATAAATAAATATATCCTATAATTAACAACGGTAATTTGACATTTGCAGGAAAAGTAGGATGACATGTCTTAAAAATACAACTGGTTGCCTAAAGATTTCCACTCCCACGTTGTTATGTAAATTGATTTGATTTTAAAGGACCGACGGGACGGTAGTAGATTCGTCGAGTCTCATTTCATCTTGAGATTCGAGATGAATAAGATTTAACCCCCTTCTCTTTCTTACCTAAAAATTTTCGGCGAAAACTAGCGTTTGAGACCACAGAGATATTAAAATGGAGAAGGTAAGTTCTCGCGAGAAACGTGGCGCTCGTAGAAAGAAAAAGAAAAAATATGAGTCGTTCTGCCTCTCTTATTGGTCCACAACACTCTCGCATGGGTACGCACTCTAACTTAGTGTTCGTGGCATGCATACCCGTGCGAGAGTATTGTGGGCGTGCGCCGAATAAAAGAGACACAATGGCTCACATTATTTCCTTCTATTTTTAACGACTATACGCTTTCACTTACAGCAGGCTATATACTTTCTCCCCTCTATCCTAATATCTCTATGTTCAAGACACGGTTATTATTTTTAAAAGTGCACATGTTTTTTCTTCAGGAAGCAGAAATAAAATGCCATAGTGGGACAACTGTGTCTAAAGCAGCGTTTCTCAACCTTTCAGTATTTGCAACCCAATTTTCAAACTAATTTTCATCGCGCCTCTTCCCCTCTCATATAATAACAATACACGCAATAATAATGTATTTTCAGTATTTTGATGCTAAAGCTACACTATGACCCTAATTACAAACCTTACAAACTACCAAGAATAAGTAAATTTATTCATATTTGGCAATATATATCCGCTGCGTTGACAAAACTAGAATCGATGCCTCTCTATTACTCTCTGTCACGTCCACGATATCGGTAGCGGCTGCGTGAGAAGTTCCGAGTTGTCTCGAACATTCAGAAAGTCTACACAACAGTGTATAAATGCTGCACCTCGTTCAATTAGAGCTCGTCTCAGTCGAGTTGATCCTTCTACTGCTATCGGATTTATCGTGAATGTGTATGTTGTAATTTACGTGTTAATTCAAATTCAAGGTATTAAGTATTCATGGCAGTAAATTTATACAGAAACATGGATAAATTTTTAGGTCGGCGTAAGCGAGAATTAAACGATAGTGCACAGACGAGCGTGGTTCCAAAAATAAAATCAAGAAAATATTCTCAAAAATACTTAAATTTATTGTTTACCAGTACTGAAGTAAATGAAGAAGAAAGTCCCTTGTGTGTTATTTGCTCAAAAATCTTGGCAGCAGACAGCATGAAACCAAATAAACTTAAACGACGTTTGGAAATGCTTCATAGTGAGCACCTTAACAGTCCCCGAGAATTCTTCGAACTAAAATTAAAATCATATGTAAAGTAGAAATCATTTTTTAAAAAAACTTTGTGAATGAAAAAGCTTTACTTGCCTCTTACAAAGTTTCATATAAAATAGCCAGTTGTAAAAAGCCTCACATCATTGGTGAAGAGCTTGTTTTGCCAGCAGCAATCGAAATTGTAGAAACTATGTTTGGAGATAATTTTGCTAAACAATTGCTATCCATACCTATATCAAATGATACTGGTCCCCGTCGAATTGGTGATATAACTGAAGATGTACAGCATCAGCTTTTCGGGAAGTTGCGTGACAAATTGTTTTCAGTTCAACTTGATGAGGCAATAGATGGCAATAAAGATGCTCATTTCATTGCCTATGTTCGATTTTGTGATGGTATGTCAGCAGTAGAAGAACTATTTTTCTGCAAGTCGATAGAACTCAAAGCAACATCACTCGCATTATTTGCTATCTTAAGTGATTTTATAAACGAGGCTCGCGCCCCTCCCCTAGTGGGGTGCGCCTCACAGATTGAGAAACGCTGATCTAAAGGAAAACGACGTTAATTATTTCTCTATGCCACGAGACTTTCGGAGAAGCGTTCAGTTTTTCAATAAAGTTTTTTTAAAAGGGCCAAGTGCCGATTGATGGAAAAAGTTCCGGTTACGATATCATTGGTAAATTTGGATAAGATACCGAGCCAACCATTTAGAGGCGATATGTTTTCTTCCTAAAGTTGCAGGCGAGCATTGTAAATACTCGAGGATTCTTTTATTTTTTTTCGTTTTGTCTATTTTGGTTTATCCTCCTGGTTACCTTTTGGTCTGAAGGTATTTCTGGACTTACTACCAGAAAATTTTGGTTTCGTGCATTTCACGTGCCCACCGAGCATTCCGGTTTCTACAGGGAAACGCACCACGTACTGGAGACAGGATAGAACCGTCAGTTTTTAGCTCCGTCTATTGAGCAGCACATAGCTTTGTCCCAGCCAACGTCTTTGGTGTTTTCACAACTGCTTCTACCTGTACCACTCACTTAAGGACAGATGGAAATAATTTCAGTTAAGTTATACTGTAGAATTTATTATTTTAACATACGCAAAGCTACGAACCACAAAGGAAAATTTATTGTTTATACCCTTAGCTTGAGTCAAAATTATGCGATTACACATAGTTCGCAGATTTAATTTTCAACACGCTTTTGACGACATATATATTACCTTTATAATTAGTTTTAAGAACAATACTTTTAAACTTTGAATTGTTGTGGCTGTTACTTGATGGAAATTCATAACGAATGTAATGAAAGACTGATTTTGTCAAATTTCCACTTTATTTAGTTTCACAGAAACTGTATGACGCGTTTCGCTATGCTATAGCTTCGTCTGATACAAAATGATATTTGAATATTAATGTTGTTACATTTATACAAATGCCCTAAGGTAGATAGGTAATAAAATTAATACTATATGCTAATGAGTATTGCTGGGAAATCCATTCTTAATATTAATTCTATAAATTGAGTAAAGGTGAGTTACCATGGGTCAGACAGGTATCTTTTTGTTCGTTTAAGATTATGTCTGAATTTTTAATTCTATTTATTTCTAAATTTTCTAATAGCTTTAATTTGACGCCTTTGTTTTGTATGTGTAAAATTTTAAATTTATCGTCAAAAAGATGATTTGATTCTGTTAAATGATTACTGTAAGATGAGTATTCATTAGTCAAATTACATAAAGAAAATCATTCTATTAGACCTGTAGCATGTAACATTAACTTCACTCCAACTTACACAATAAAAAATTCGTTAGAATAAACGGAAAAAATTTCCAACGTCTTTCTACCAGATAATTCAAAACTAGTATCATTTGACGTCCAAAACCTTTTCCCTAGCATACCCCCGGATGACACAGTAAAAATAATAAAAACTTTCCTAATCAAAAATAAGGTTATACAAGACATACTAAATTTATTAAACACGAGCCTCAATCAAAATTATTTTTACTTTAATAATTAATACGTTTTATAATATGAGAGTCTCATAATGGGTAGTCATAATATTTTTGCTAAAAGCCCGCTTTTAGCAGAAATATTCATGGATAACCTAGAAAAACAAATACATCGACAAGAATTTAGCAAATAATTTTTGTATTGGTACCTATATGTAGACGACATCTTTGCTTGTTTTAATGGTACAGAGCGTCAACTTGACAATGTTTTTAATTATATACACTCAATACATAAAAATATTAAATTCACTATGGAACTAGAAGTCGACAATAAAATTAATTTTCTTGACTTAACGATAACCAGATATTACAACAAACACAAATTCTCTATTTTTCACAAATCCTCACATACAGATACTAGAATAAACATAAATTCAGCTCACCCCCTACAACACAAATTGGCAGCTTACCACGGAATGTTGCATAGACTTGTAAGTGTCCCCTTATCTTTACATGATTTTAATAAAGAATTAAATCTAATAAAACAAATTGCTGTTAACAACGGATATTTTCCTGACACCATAGACTCAATTCTAAACAAAAAATTAAAAAATAAAGCTATTTCTTTAGTATACCCCAAGAAAGAAAACACAGAGAAAATTAAAAACCACTTAAACAAATATAATATCAACATAGCTTTTAGAACAAACAACTCGTTAGGAAAATTCATTAAAAACGCAAAGGTAAAACAAAATAGATCAAAAAAATCTGGAGTGTATCAGTTGAATTGTGGTTCTTGTCATAAAAGTTACATAGATCAGACAGGTCGCTCATTTGAAACTCGGATTTCAGAACATAAAAGGAGCTATTTAAAAAACAAAACCGACTCAGCTTACAGTAATCATTTAACAGAATCAAATCATCTTTTTGACGATAAATTTAAAATTTTACACCTACAAAACCAAGGCGACAAACTAAACCTATTAGAAAATTTAGAAATAAATAGGAATAAAAAATTTAAACAAATGTTTAAGATCACCACTTAGGTTTATTATTGCTGACAATTGTTTCGACACACTGTGTCTTCTTCTGGAGCACGATGTAAATGAACTAACAAAGTATGTTTCAGAATACATAGTTTACCTAATTAAAAGTACTAAATTCATTAACAATATTAATCTTAACACAACATTAATTATTTTTTTTTAATTATAATTAATTATAATTATACAAGAAATATTAGATATCTTAACATTGTGCTTAAATCAGAATTATTTCGAATTTAATGATAACATTTACATAAGTAAGAAAGGTTTAATAATGAGAAACCCTCTTAGTCCAATTTTATCTGAAATTTTCATGCACCATTTAGAAGAACAAATCAGTAATTCTCATCTTTCTAAAATTTCTTTTATTGGTACCGGTATGTAGATGATATATTGACTTGCTTTACAGGCACAGATCGACAATTAAAACTTATTCTAGATTATATTAACCAACTTCATAATAATATTACTTTTACAACAGAAATAGAAACAAATAAATCGATTAATTTCCTAGATTTAAAAATGTCAAACAAAATGAATAAACACGATTTTGAAATCTTCCATAAACCAACATACTCAGACATAACTATACACGCTAATTCTAAGCACCCATTCACCCATAAAATCTCGGCTTATAATAGTTTCATCCATAGACTAATAAATACACCATTAACGGAAGAAAATTTTCAGAAAGAATTACATATTATGAAACAAATTAGTTTCAACAATGGATACAGCAGCGATTTCGTAGATAATATTTTAACGAAAAAACAATTTAAAAAAGCAATAGGACTGGTGTACCCGTACAAACCATTAAACAAAGAAAAATTTGATACACTCACTTATACCGGAAAATTAACTAATAAAATTCAAAATCTTTTCCATAGAAATCATGTAAATATCGCTTTCCGTACAAATAATACATTATCTCGACATATTAAAAATAATAAAAGAAAAACAAAAAAAGAAAATAAATCGGGGATTTACGAATTATGCTATGGCACTTGCAACAAAACGTATATAGGACAAACAGGCAGACCTTTTTATAAAAGAATAAACGAACATAAACAAAGCTTTAGAATGAAAAATAACCAAATATTTAACAGAGGAAAATCATACATTCAATGAAGATTTCAAAATTTTGCATAACGAAAAGAAAGGAAAATTACTGAATTGTTTAGAATAGGTAGAAATTAATCAGAAAAAATCCTCAGCCCACGTTGGGTTCCAAAAATGTTGACGGATTTGCACAAAACCCAACGTTTAGGCAGTGCATTGTCTTTCCTTGAGCGGTACCACAATGAAGGTGAACATTTTTTAGACCAAATTGTTACTGGTGACGAAACATGGGTGGCCTACGTCACACCAGAATCGAAACAACAATCCATGGAATGGCGACATTCATCATCACCCAAAAAAGTGAAGTTTAAGCAAACAATTTCTGCCCGCAAAATCATGTGCACAGTTTTTTGGGACAGAAAAGGAGTATTGCTAGTGGAGTTTCTGCCTCGTAATGAGACAATCAATGCAGCGTCTTATTGTGAGACATTGAACAATCTGCGCCGTGCAATCCAGAACAAAAGACGTGGCAAGTTGAGTAAGGGTATCGTTTTGCTGCATGACAATGCCCGTCCACATGTGGCTAATCGGACCAAAGATCTCATCAAATCTTTTAAATGGGAAACTCTAGATCATCCTCCATACAGCCCTGATCTGGCGCCCAGCGACTACCATTTGTTCCTGCACTTGAAGAAGCACCTGGGTGGTCAGCGTCTTCAAGACGATAACGAAGTCAAAACATTTGTGATACAGTGGTTAACAAGTCAGGCGGCAGAATTTTATGAGGAGGGTATTCAAAAACTGGTGCCACGTTATGACAAGTGCCTCAATATTCACGGAAATTATGTAGAAAAGTAGATTAAGGTACAGGCTTTCATGTAAAAATAAAATTATAGCGATATCTTTGCACGTCTTTTTTTAATTCCAAAACGGTACTTACTTAAAAAACATGCCTCGTATATATATACATATATATATATATATATATATATATATATATATATATATATATATATATATATGCATATATATATATATATATATATATATATATATATATATATATATATATATATATATATACACATATATATACATATATATACATATATATATATATATATATATATATATATATATACATATATATATATATATATATATATATATATATATATATATATATATATACATATACATATACATATATATGTATATATATATATATATATATATATATATATATATATATATATATATATATATATATATACATATATATACATATATATATAAATATATATATATATATATATATATATATATATATATATATATATATATATATATATATATATATATATATATAAACTCCTGGACAAAATTAACGCAACAATGTGAAAATTAATTTATCTTTTTCTTATGTCAGTTTTAAAGTTTATCGAGTATTTAAATAGTAGGCTATGCATATTTTGTTTCGTTGTTCATAACAGAAATCAAAACAATTCGTTTAGATTTACAGTTTTAAAGAATTTTTTAGAAGATAAACAACTTTCTGTAATAATGCGAGTAGTATATAGGGCGGGGTACTGGGACTACGGATGGCATGTGTCCCATTACCCGAAGAATGACCTTGAAAGAGCCGAAGAATGACCTTGAAAGAGCTGAAGAATGACCTTGAAAGAGCTGAAGAATGACCTTGAAAGACCTGAAGAATGACCTTGAAAGATCTGAAGAATGACCTTGAAAGAGCTGAAGAATGACATTGAAAGACCTGAAGAATGACCTTGAAAGAGCTGAAGAAGTGTTCAATGACGTCATAGTCCAGTGGCTGTTGGTCAGTGCCCTTTTGGAATCATTGGATGTCGTAAAGCTTAAGAGAGAGAGAGATTAGGTGAGCCTCGATGTGGTGGATGGATGTCTTCTGCAAGAAGAGGTCTTCACTGACGTCACATACATACATACACATATACACATTAGGTTGTGGTCTATATGAATTTTAATATAAATAAAAAAAGCTAATGTCTAGAGCAGGATTCGAACCTTTATTTCCCATACTGCAAAACCAGAGACTTTACCCACTGAGCCACAGAGGATTCGTACGAGAAAGTGTTAGTAAAGGTATCATATTAAAAAAGATCTTACTACTACTACTACTAGTCTTTGGATGCTGGTATAATTAAATTACGTAAAACAGAATGAGATATTGATGGTGTAACAAGGAAAAAAAAGTGTGTGTTTTTTGGTGGCACCCCGATGGCATGTGTCCATCCGAAGCGGCGTACCAAGACCCGAAGAATGACCTTGGAAGAGCTGAAGAATGACCTTGAAAGAGCTGAATAAAAGTGAAAGAGTCAAATAAATTGGGTGTGTGTTGTTAAGAAGATGAGGGGTAGATTAGGCCAAAAAGTCCTTATTTCCGAAAAGGAGTGGTTTTTAGGGGGTTGTTTTTTAGGGGTAGTTTTGGTATGGTGTAAAAAAGGCAAAAATAAAATTTTTCTTTAAGAGGGTAATTTCCCCTATTTTTTTGTAAATTATTTAAATGAAAAAAAGTCTGGAGTGATCTAGCTAGAATACGAACCGTGGACCCTTGTGATGGAGTTCTGTTGTATTAGCATTTACGCTATTGAAGCTTCGTGAAATAAAGTGTAAATGAAAGGTATATATAAAAAAAGAATTGTGTATTGGATAAGTATAAAATGACTTGTAGAAGTTGGAAAAAACGTTGTAAATTATAAAGTTTAGTAAAAATAAACTGTAATTGGTTGAATCTTTTCTCTTAATATAAATTTAGTTTTGCTTTATTAATAAAATATAAATTAGCTTAGCCTAACCTAACCTGTATATAAAAATAAAAAAAGCACAAGTTTCATTTCTACTGGTTGGTTTGATCTGATGTTGTTTTTTTTTTGGGGTAAATAAAACACAAGTATGAGCAGATTTAAGAAAATATATATATTAAAAATAATTTTACTTAATAAAAAAAAAGTTATGAAGTGTTAATAAATAATTTTACTTTGTTAAAAAAAAATTATCTGTTTCTATTTCGTTCGTTGGCTTCTCTTTCGATTCCTCTTCTTTCTTTACTGGACAAATACGAAGAAGGTAAATGTTTTGCACCATTTCTTGTTTTAAACAATTCCGTAACTTCACATGTCAAATATTTTTGATTATACAGGTCTGTTTCACCTTTACCTTTGGGACATTTTACTCTTTGGTAAATGTTCCCCTATTTTGTTGTTTAGCGCCGCAAAGTCGGTAAAAATGTTCAAGATAAGGGTAAATGTAAACAAAAATGTGTGATTCATGTTAATTTTCTGGAAGTAAAAGCAAGTAAATACTGCGTAATATTCTAAAAATAGAAATGACGTGACCCAATAAGTGTTCTAAATGGGTTGAGAGCTCACAAAAAGAATAGATAAGAAAGGTTAAAAATTGGTGATGTATGTAGTTGAGTAAAATGTATTGTAGAGTTGTAAAATTTGTTAAATTTACCAAATAAGTATGAAATGAGCTTAAATTAGTTTAAAAATTAGTTTTTGGGCTCGTTTTGGGAAATGTTGTTTGAACTCGTTGAATTTTGCTATATGCTATATGATGAAGATGGGAGCGAGGGAGTTAAATAAAACACAAGTATAAGCACACAGATTTAAGAAATATATTAATACTACTGTAGTAAATTTTTACAAAATAGCCTAGCCTAAACGAGTTTGAATATAACTCTTTGAAATGTATTAATTTAACAGCACATTAAACAAAGTTACAAAATGTTAATAAAATATATGTGTTAGGTGGTAACAACTAAAAAAAAACATACAAGTATGAGCTAGAGTTAATAAATAAATGAATATAAAATTTAAGCAGATATAAGAACTATATTAAAAGAATAAAATCAAAGTATTATTAAATGTATGACTTCACAATATTTACTACATAAAATAACTGAGCTTTCCAAGGTTTCATTGGAGAGCGGAAAAAGTAACAATATGATGATGTTAACCCACAGTATTTGCATTTTGAATTCGTTGGTTTCTCTATGCATTTATCACATATTACAGTTCTTTACCACGAGCACATTACTTACATTCACATGTATCAATCTGACAGTCTATGCATTTAAATATCTTAAAAAAAATAAAATATTAATAAGTAACATATGTATGGCTCAATTTCTTACAAATAAATTTTCAAAACAAGAATCCCCTTTATTTTTTGTAAACAGTTAAAACACGGTTGAGTTATTTTTTTTCTTTCTTTGTGTGAGTAGTTATTAAAATATTTTGTTATAATAATTAAATGAAATTAAATATTTTCCTAACAACACCTTTTGCATTTTGCCTATATATATGAAATGGGACTAGAAGCTAGTCTGAAAGAAATCTCTAAAACGAACTTAAATATACAAAATTTTCAACCTATAAATATATGAGAGAATATGATTTTACATACACAAAATAGTTAAAAATATAGAAAGTATAAAGGACTTGCAAAATATGAATTGCCTGGTACGAAATGACATAAAATTAAATGAGAGATCAAATTTTTGTTGATAAGATGTTACTTAAAATGTATTGGATAAAGCAATAATTGCTATGTATAATTTTCTTTCCTAATAACTATATAAATTCGAGAGCGAGAGAGTTCAACAAAAACAGATAGGAAAGTTAAAATATATGTGATAAGCTATTAACTAAATGTATTGGAGAATGTACTAATTTCTACATCTAATAATAAATGGGATTAAAATATGAATATAAATATTTTTCTCTTAAGATGGTTGAAAAGTGATCAAACTGGTCTTAAATCCTGAAAAAAGCAGTAAAAAGTCCTTATTGCATAAGAAGTGGTGAAAGTAGGTGTTCAATGGTTCTCATATAGTAGATATTAGGGTAAATTTGGGCTTGATAGTAGAGGTTTTACAAATATGAGCTAGAGTTAATAAATAAATTTAATAAAAGCATAATTTCACACAATCCTACAAAAAAGTTACATAAAATGTGAAGAAAATAATGTCTAAGAGTATTGTTTGGTTGAGGCAAATAAAGTATGTGCAAAATAATTTTTAGTCGTTTATTTTATCCTACAAGGACAAAATCCTTCAAAAAAAAAAGTTAATTAATTGAATGCAATATTTGTTCAAAACTAGATTAGACAAGGTTTTCCTCCATCAAAAGTATGAAACAATATTTTTTACTAAAAAGTACCAAATAATTCCTTAATTCTAAGATGTAAATTTGCAAATAAATAACTAATATTTTGCTTGGTACGAAATGATACCAACAAAGACAGTTGTTATAAAATTAAATGAGAGGTCAACAAACTTGATAAGAAAGATCAAATTTTTGTTGATAAGATGGTACTTAAAATGTATTGGACAAAGGAATAATTGCTATGTATAATTTTTTTACTAATAACTATATAAATTCTAGAGCGAGAGAGTTCAGCAAAAACAGATAAGAAATGTCAAAGTTAGTTGATAAGAAGTTGTTTCAAATGCATGGAGAATGTAATAATTTAAATACCAAAAATTTTACCGTATATCGTTGTCGTTACATAAAACTTGATTTGTTTTTGATATTTGTGTGAATAGACAACTTATAGGATTTTACTAACTTTATGAATATAAAGCTCCTCATTTGTAAAATATCAACTAAACATATCATTGTCGTTATGTGATATATGTGTAAATAGACAAAAGAAAATTTTACCAACTTTCTTATATATAAATGATACTAAATGAAAACAATTAGTTAAAATACCTAAATAATAATATTTCCTACTTCCTAATAGTTTTTAAAGTAAAAATACTCCCTAAATGAGACTTATGACTGCTTTTTGAATGAAAATTGTCTTTCTATATTCGGTTTCATCATTTATATTCGGGAGAGCCGAAGAGGATACATCGATAATACCTAAATAATAAGTTCCTACTCCATAATAGTTCTTTAAGTAAAATACTTGTTGAATGGGACTTATGACCGCTTTTTGGGTGCAAATCGTCTCTCTATACCTTCATTTCGGTTTCTTTGAGGAAAATTTCTTTATTATTATCATAATCATCTGACTACCATTTATATTCGGGAGATCCGAGAAGGATACATTGATGTCATTCAAGATGTTCTCCAGTCGTCATCGTCATACTACTGTGAGTCCATTTACAATAGATTTGAGCAGTTTGTTGTAAATGTAGTACTAATTGGAAACACCTTAAATTGTTCTTTAGATACAATTCTGTAAACCACAGACTGCACACTGTAAATTTAATTTAAATCGACCAATATCACCCATACTTTGATGTCTATTTAATAACATGGTTAGATGGACAAGTTTTGTTTTTTAAACTAATTATTTTGAATGAGTTAATCAAATATATAAACACAAATAATGATACATGGAGTAGGATAAATCTCAAAAATAAGAAAACATGTAAACAAGTGGATTCATTTAGTCTATAAAAATTTTAAAAAAAATGATAGGAGATAATGTCGAAAACATGTTTTTAATAACAAATATCTGGTGATTGGAAAATTTGGTGGTCTGACTTAATTAGCGCTATCTTTTTGATTTATTTCTCCAAAACAAACTGCAATATACCAATAAATATGTTTTTATTAACAAAAATATCTGGTGATTGGAAAATTTTGGTTGATGTAATAGCATTAACAGTACCAATTTTACATTTTTGGTTGATTTATTTAAGAGTACCAATATTTTAACAAAAAACAACAATTTTGTTCTCGAAATTATGGTGTTTGTACTGTGTGAAAAGCAATATTTACAATATTTATTCGAGTTCTATAACTGTTTATTCATTTCGATAGCTTTTACCATTTATTTAACATTGTAGTATTCAAAAAATTATTTTTTAAACAGCACAATAAACTTACAACTAGTTTCGATAATTGATCAATCAACTTATTACTATGATTGCAATGAACACATATTCAACATTCATCATGACACAATCTCCGTTGACACATCGTAGTAGTATACGAACGTGGAAATATTCACATGTATTGTGATCTTCTTGAACTCCAGGATGTGACCATACACATGATAATAATGTAGTTTCCCACAAATTTGTTGTAACTTATTTGCGATCGATATAAGGTGTTAAATATTCTCGATAAGAATCTTAAATTCACAAGTTCATATGATTTTGACTGGATGAATGCATGATTGAATAGAATATTGGAAATATTAACAAAATAATAGCCTATTAAATGTATTAAGAGTTTGGTATTCAATTTTTAGCAAAAATTGTTGCTCCTATGTAACACACACCTACAATTTTTTTCAACCTTGAGTAGAAAAAACAACATAAGCCCTTGATTATTCTAGTCTTATTACTATTATATGTTGAGTAGGATTATATCAAAATGGTGGATGCAGGGCATGTGGTGTAAATGAAAGTCTTCTAGCGGGACAAAAAATGCATACCAAATGTGCTGAAATCTGGACATCAGGTAAAACTGATATTGTAGATAAATATGTCAGAGCTCATACTCCACGACCCATTGGTGAGGAGAATCGGCAAAATCAACAACAACAACAACGAGAACCAAGACCTCAAATAGACCATTGTGTATGTTCCAGTAACCGCAATGGAATGAAAATACGTGTTACTTTGTACATGTTTCGTAATAAATAATTTACTTTGTTCTACTATACTAAATATTCATTAAAAATTTCCTACACAATATTTTTTTTTCTAACTTTATATACAGGACTTTTTTTTAAGTAAGAATTGTGGTGTTTATGTATATATTTAGTTTTATTGTACATTTTTTTTTTCGTAATAAATTCCTAATATGTTAAGATAAAGATCCTTGTTTCAGAGATCACCGATTTCATACCATAATATCATTATGGTCATTTTTGATTCTTTCCCAACGTATGGAGGACATGTTTCACTTTGCTTTTGTAAGTGATGTTGTAACCGAAGAATACTGGGAAAGAATCAAAAATGAAGTGAATTATAATATTATCCAATTCAACTATTATTCAATTTCAAAGAGAAAAAGGAAATAAAAAAATAATTTAAACTGTGTTTATGTTTCATTTCAACTAGAACAAGCCAAACAATTTTATTTTTCAGGAGGTTCCAAACAAATGTAGAATATGCAATGGCGAAACTTATTCTATTTTTGCTTTATACAGATGAGGTGAGGCGAGGCTAGGCTAGGCTCATTTCATTTTTTTTTTTTGTTAGAATAAAGTCATATGACTTCCTCTCACAGACAGGTTAGGACAAGTTTGGACAAGTCAGAACAAATATTATTATTATTATTATTAAATTAAGTTAGGCAAACGACAATCGGCTATTTTTAGAATAACAAGGAAATAAAAAAAAAATAAAAATAAGTTCTACTAGTAAAAATTTTATTTTATTTCTAAACTTTATAATTTACAACATTTTTCCCAACTTATACAAGTCATTTTTTTTTTTTTTACTTATCCGATACACAATAGAAATTATGTTTTTTTTGTGTTCTGAAGCCGTAAAAACGTGAAGAGAGGCAAAATTTTGGAAGGTGATTTTTGACGAAAGCAATACTTCCCTTAACAAGGAAAATGACTAGCTGCCTAGTCAACCCAAAAGATTCAACTTTAAAACTGGATTAATTTGGCAATTAGTATTTTAAATTGATAACGACACGAGTAAGCCAGCTAACACTGAGCGGTGCAAGACTCGGAAAATCGTTTTTATTTATAATTAAACGATAAAAAAAAATAAATATTGTATTACAATTCTAGAAACTAGTATATTCCCTACCTGTTCAAGTTCAAATTTTTTTATTAAATTTTCTTCTAAGAACATTTATTTGTAAATATTTACACTACAAAATATTACACTGTCAAAAACAAAATTCCACTAGACAGAGTTTAAATTCCATGGAAATTTCACCAGACCTAACTTTTAGAACTATGAATTTGGCCGCATATCTTCCAAAATCATTTCTATAATTTAACACCTAATTAATTAATTAATTAATTTTAAGTTTACAGCGAAAAAATAATTGTTAAAAGTAAACAAAGAGTGTTCTTCTGTGATAAAAACATAAAGCCCATATATTTTTATGTTAATAGGATGTCATATAGTACTTCTCTCCGTGGGAGAATGATATTATGGTATGAAATCGGTGATCTCTGAAACAAGGATCTTTATCTTAACATATTAGGAATTTATTACGAAAAAAAAAATGTACAATAAAACTAAATATATACATAAACACCACAATTCTTACTTAAAAAAAAGTCCTGTATATAAAGTTAGAAAAAAAAATATTGTGTAGGAAATTTTTTAATGAATATTTAGTATAGTAGAACAAAGTAAATTATTTATTACGAAACATGTACAAAGTAACACGTATTTTCATTCCATTGAGGTTACTGAAACATACACAATGGTCTATTTGAGGTCTTGGTTCTCGTTGTTGTTGTTGTTGTTGATTTTGTCGATTCTCCTCACCAATGGGTCGTGGAGTATGAGCTCTGACATATTTATCTACAATATCAGTTTTACCTGATGTCCAGATTTCAGCACATTTGGTATGCATTTTTTGTCCCGCTAGAAGACTTTCATTTACACCACATGCCCTGCATCCACCATTTTGATATAATCCTACTCAACATATAATAGTAATAAGACTAGAATAATCAAGGGCTTATGTTGTTTTTTCTACTCAAGGTTGAAAAAATTGTAGGTGTGTGTTACATAGGAGCAACAATTTTTGCTAAAAATTGAATACCAAACTCTTAATACATTTAATAGGCTATTATTTTGTTAATATTTCCAATATTCTATTCAATCATGCATTCATCCAGTCAAAATCATATGAACTTGTGAATTTAAGATTCTTATCGAGAATATTTAACACCTTATATCGATCGCAAATAAGTTACAACAACAAATTTGTGGGAAACTACATTATTATCATGTGTATGGTCACATCCTGGAGTTCAAGAAGATCACAATACATGTGAATATTTCCACGTTCGTATAGTACTACGATGTGTCAACGGAGATTGTGTCATGATGAATGTTGAATATGTGTTCATTGTAATCATAGTAATAAGTTGATTGATCAATTATCGAAACTAGTTGTAAGTTTATTGTGCTGTTTAAAAAATAATTTTTCGAATACTACAATGTTAAATAAATGGGAAAAGCTATCGAAATGAATAAACAGTTATAGAACTCGAATAAATATTGTAAATATTGCTTTTCACACAGTACAAACACCATAATTTCGAGAACAAAATTGTTGTTTTTGTTAAAATATTGGTACTCTTAAATAAATCAACCAAAAATGTAAAATTGGTACTGTTAATGCTATTACATCAACCAAAATTTTCCAATCACCAGATATTTTTGTTATTAAAAACATATTTATTGGTATATTGCAGTTTGTTTTGGAGAAATAAAACAAAAAGATAGCGCTAATTAAGTCAGACCACCAAATTTTCCAATCACCAGATATTTGTTATTAAAAACATGTTTTCGACATTATCTCCTATCATTTTTTTTTGAATTTTTATAGACTAAATGAATCCATTTGTTTACATGTTTTCTTATTTTTGAGATTTATCCGACTCCATGTATCATTATTTGTGTTTATATATTTGATTAACTCATTCAAAATAATTAGTTTAAAAAACAAAACTTGTCCATCTAACCATGTTATTAAATAGACATCAAAGTATGGATGATATTGGTCGATTTAAATTAAATTTACAGTGTGCAGTCTGTGGTTTACAGAATTGTATGCTTGGAAGGTAAATTATATTGTATCTAAAGAACAATTTAAGGTGTTTCCAATTAGTACTACATTTAAAACAAACTGCTCAAATCTATTTTAAATGGACTCACAGTAGTATGACGATGACGACTGGAGAACATCTTGAATGACATCAATGTATCCTTTTCGGCTCTCCCGAATATAAATGGTAGTCAGATGATTACGATAATAATAAAGAAATTTTCCTCAAAGAAACCGAAATGAAGGTATAGAGAGACGATTTGCACCCAAAAAGCGGTCATAAGTCCCATTCAACAAGTATTTTACTTAAAGAACTATTATGGAGTAGGAACTTATTATTTAGGTATTATCGATGTATCCTCTTCGGCTCTCCCGAATATAAATGATGAAACCGAATATAGAAAGACAATTTTCATTCAAAAAGCAGTCATAAGTCTCATTTAGGGAGTATTTTTACTTTAAAAACTATTAGGAAGTAGGAAATATTATTATTTAGGTATTTTAACTAATTGTTTTCATTTAGTATCATTTATATATAAGAAAGTTGGTAAAATTTTTCTTTTGTCTATTTACACATATATCACATAACGACAATGATATGTTTAGTTGATATTTTACAAATGAGGAGCTTTATATTCATAAAGTTAGTAAAATCCTATAAGTTGTCTATTCACACAAATATCAAAAACAAATCAAGTTTTATGTAACGACAACGATATACGGTAAAATTTTTGGTATTTAAATTATTACATTCTCCATGCATTTGAAACAACTTCTTATCAACTAACTTTGACATTTCTTATCTGTTTTTGCTGAACTCTCTCGCTCTAGAATTTATATAGTTATTAGTAAAAAAATTATACATAGCAATTATTCCTTTGTCCAATACATTTTAAGTACCATCTTATCAACAAAAATTTGATCTTTCTTATCAAGTTTGTTGACCTCTCATTTAATTTTATAACAACTGTCTTTGTTGGTATCATTTCGTACCAAGCAAAATATTAGTTATTTATTTGCAAATTTACATCTTAGAATTAAGGAATTATTTGGTACTTTTTAGTAAAAAATATTGTTTCATACTTTTGATGGAGGAAAACCTTGTCTAATCTAGTTTTGAACAAATATTGCATTCAATTTATTAACTTTTTTTTTTGAAGGATTTTGTCCTTGTAGGATAAAATAAACGACTAAAAATTATTTTGCACATACTTTATTTGCCTCAACCAAACAATACTCTTAGACATTATTTTCTTCACATTTTATGTAACTTTTTTGTAGGATTGTGTGAAATTATGCTTTTATTAAATTTATTTATTAACTCTAGCTCATATTTGTAAAACCTCTACTATCAAGCCCAAATTTACCCTAATATCTACTATATGAGAACCATTGAACACCTACTTTCACCACTTCTTATGCAATAAGGACTTTTTACTGCCTTTTTTTCAGGATTTAAGACCATTTTGATCACTTTTCAACCATCTTAAGAGAAAAATATTTATATTCATATTTTAATCCCATTTATTATTAGATGTAGAAATTAGTACATTCTCCAATACATTTAGTTAATAGCTTATCACATATATTTTAACTTTCCTATCTGTTTTTGCTGAACTCTCTCGCTCTCGAATTTATATAGTTATTAGTAAAGAAAATTATACATAGCAATTATTACTTTATCCAATACATTTTAAGTAACATCTTATCAACAAAAATTTGATCTCTCATTTAATTTTATGTCATTTCGTACCAGGCAATTCATATTTTGCAAGTCCTTTATACTTTCTATATTTTTAACTATTTTGTGTATGTAAAATCATATTCTCTCATATATTTATAGGTTGAAAATTTTGTATATTTAAGTTCGTTTTCGAGATTTCTTTCAGACTAGGTTCTAGTCTCATTTCATATATATAGGCAAAATGCAAAAGGTGTTGTTAGGAAAATATTTAATTTCATTTAATTATTATAACAAAATATTTCAATAACTACTCACACAAAGAAAGAAAAAAATAACTCAACCGTGTTTTAACTGTTTACAAAAATATAAAGGGACTCTTGTTTTGAAAATTTATTTGTAAGAAATTGAGCCATACATATGTTACTTATTAATATTTTATTTTTCAGATATTTAAATGCATAGACTGTCAGATTGATACATGTGAATGTAAGGAATGTGCTCGTTGTGAAGAACTGTAATATGTGATAAATGCATAGAGAAACCATAGAATTCAAAATGCAAATACTGTGGGTTAACATCATCATATTGTTACTTTTTCCGCTCTCCAATGAAACCTTGGATAGCTCAGTTATTTTATGTAGTAAATATTGTAAAGTCATACATTTAATAATACTTTGATTTTATTCTTTTAATATAGTTCTTATATCTGCTTAAATTTTATATTCATTTATTTATTAACTCTAGCTCATACTTGTATGTTTTTTTTTAGTTGTTACCACCTAACACATATATTTTATTAACATTTTGTAACTTTGTTTAATGTGCTGTTAAATTAATACATTTCAAAGAGTTATATTCAAACTCGTTTAGGCTAGGCTATTTTGTAAAAATTTACTACAGTAGTATTAATATATTTCTTAAATCTGTGTGCTTATACTTGTGTTTTATTTAACTCTCTCGCTCCCATCTTCATCATATAGCATATAGCAAAATTCAACGAGTTCAAACAACATTTCCCAAAACGAGCCCAAAAACTAATTTTTAAACTAATTTAAGCTCATTTCATACTTATTTGGTAAATTTAACAAATTTTACAACTCTACAATACATTTTACTCAACTACATACATCACCAATTTTTAACCTTTCTTATCTATTCTTTTTGTGAGCTCTCAACCCATTTAGAACACTTATTGGGTCACGTCATTTCTATTTTTAGAATATTACGCAGTATTTACTTGCTTTTACTTCCAGAAAATTAACATGAATCACACATTTTGTTTACATTTACCCTTATCTTGAACATTTTTACCGACTTTGCGGCGCTAAACAACAAAATAGGGGAACATTTACCAAAGAGTAAAATGTCCCAAAGGTAAAGGTGAAACAGACCTGTATAATCAAAAATATTTGACATGTAAAGTTACGGAATTGTTTAAAACAAGAAATGGTGCAAAACATTTACCTTCTTCGTATTTGTCCAGTAAAGAAAGAAGAGGAATCGAAAGAGAAGCCAACGAACGAAATAGAAACAGATAATTTTTTTTTAACAAAGTAAAATTATTTATTAACACTTCATAACTTTTTTTTTATTAAGTAAAATTATTTTTAATATATATATTTTCTTAAATCTGCTCATACTTGTGTTTTATTTACCCCAAAAAAAAAAACAACATCAGATCAAACCAACCAGTAGAAATGAAACTTGTGCTTTTTTTATTTTTATATACAGGTTAGGTTAGGCTAAGCTAATTTATATTTTATTAATAAAGCAAAACTAAATTTATATTAAGAGAAAAGATTCAACCAATTACAGTTTATTTTTACTAAACTTTATAATTTACAACGTTTTTTCCAACTTCTACAAGTCATTTTATACTTATCCAATACACAATTCTTTTTTTATATATACCTTTCATTTACACTTTATTTCACGAAGCTTCAATAGCGTAAATGCTAATACAACAGAACTCCATCACAAGGGTCCACGGTTCGTATTCTAGCTAGATCACTCCAGACTTTTTTTCATTTAAATAATTTACAAAAAAATAGGGGAAATTACCCTCTTAAAGAAAAATTTTATTTTTGCCTTTTTTACACCATACCAAAACTACCCCTAAAAAACAACCCCCTAAAAACCACCCCTTTTCGGAAATAAGGACTTTTTGGCCTAATCTACCCCCTCATCTTCTTAACAACACACACCCAATTTATTTGACTCTTTCACTTTTATTCAGCTCTTTCAAGGTCATTCTTCAGCTCTTCCAAGGACATTCTTCGGGTCTTGGTACGCCGCTTCGGATGAACACATGCCATCGAGGTGCCACCAAAAAACACACACTTTTTTTTCCTTGTTACACCATCAATATCTCATTTTGTTTTACGTAATTTAATTATACCAGCATCCAAAGACTAGTAGTAGTAGTAGTAAGATCTTTTTTAATATGATACCTTTACTAACACTTTCTCGTACGAATCCTCTGTGGCTCAGTGGGTAAAGTCGCTGGTTTTGCAGTATGGGAAATAAAGGTTCGAATCCTGCTCTAGACATTAGCTTTTTTTATTTATATTAAAATTCATATAGACCACAACCTAAGGTGTATATGTGTATGTATGTATGTATGTGACGTCAGTGAAGACCTCTTCTTGCAGAAGACATCCATCCACCACATCGAGGCTCACCTAATCTCTCTCTCTTAAGCTTTACGACATCCAATGATGCCAAAAGGGCACTGACCAACAGCCACTGGACTATGACGTCATTGAACACTTCTTCAGCTCTTTCAAGGTCATTCTTCAGGTCTTTCAAAGTCATTCTTCAGCTCTTTCAAGGTCATTCTTCAGATCTTTCAAGGTCATTCTTCAGGTCTTTCAAGGTCATTCTTCAGCTCTTTCAAGGTCATTCTTCAGCTCCTTCAAGGTCATTCTTCGGCTCTTTCAAGGTCATTCTTCGGGTAATGGGACACATGCCATCCGCAGTCCCAGTACCCCGCCCTATATACTACTAATGCGATAGATTTTCTTTAAAAGTAAGCTTATAAATTGTTCCCTTTTTCAAAGTAATACGTTTTTGTGGTAGACTGTTTTATTTTTGACCCCGAAGAATTAGAAAAATGAATCGAACAAGGAATTTAACTGAACACGAGGTGGCGCGAGCCTCAGTTTTATTGGACGAGGGATATTGTCAGAGTTATGTTGCCAATTTATTAGGCAATCATCGTTCCACAATAAGTTGTATGGTAAGACGCTTGAATGAAGTAGGAACTTATTATAGAAGGCTAGGGCAAGGGCGAAAACGATGCACTAGCGACCTAGTTGAACGTTTTATAAGACAATATGCTTTAAGAAACAGGACTGTCACTAGTTCTATAATAAGAAACGAACTCGAAGCTGTTCGTAATGTCACAATTTCTTCTAAAACAGTTAGAAGGCGGTTAAATGAAGCTGGATTAAACAGTAGGAGACCAGCCACTGCGCCCTTGCTTACTAGAGAGAACAGAGTTGCCAGGTTACGTTTTGCTCGAAATCACGAAAACTGGTCTGTGGATGATTGGAAACAAGTTTTCTTCACAGATGAAACTAGGGTTAGTCTAAAACATCCAGATGGTTGTGAGCGAGTATGGCGAAAACCAGGAGAGAGGTTTGCTCCTTGCAATATCTCTGCAAGGATTCCATTCGGCGGTGGCTCTGTTATGTTCTGGGGTGGCATCTGCTTTGATGCTCGCACAGAGTTAGTTCCTGTCCGTACGAGATCCATGAATGCTGACTACTATCTTGAGAATATTGTACTAGAACATGTGATGCCTTTCGGTCATTTTGTGGGGCCCAATTTCCTGTTTATGCAAGACAACGCTCGACCTCACGTGGCTAGGGAGGTACTCGATTATCTTAATCAAGTTGATATACCGATTATGCAATGGCCACCAAAAAGCCCGGATCTGAATCCGATAGAACATGTATGGGATCACCTTAAGAAAAATGTGAAACGTCATCCTGCACCTAGAAACCTGAGGGAACTTGAAAATGCAGTTATCACAGAATGGGAGCAAATTCCTCAAGATTATATCCAAAATTTAATTAGAAGCATGCCTAGGCGCATAAACGCTGTCATCCGAAGTAGAGGAGGCAACACACGCTACTAGTTACACCATTAATTTTGCTACTAGTATCCCAGTTTATTTTTTTCATTATTACATAATTTCAACGATTTTGTCTTAAGAATAATTTTAATTCGAATCTTGTAGAGAAATTTGGTAGCTAATTCACTTTTAAAGTATCCGAATGAGTTTTTTCTAACTTTTAGTGTAACCAATGTTCATATATATATATATATATATATATATATATATATATATATATATATATATATATATATATATATATATATATATATATATATATATATACATATATATATATATATATATATATATATATATATATATATATATATATATATATATATATATATATATATATGTTACGGAGGTATAAAATGATCAGTGACTTTACAAAATACACCCCAAATGGGTTTTCAACAAAATTTTTTCCGATCTTTAGTGAAAACTGATGACCTTGAAATTTTTGTTTCTTTTGTGAAAATTTTCGTTCAATCTACATCTTGTAGAAAATATTCCAGAATTTTTTCAAAATTTTCTGGTCAGTACTTTTCGAGATATATATATTTGAACTCGTCTTTTTACAAGCTTTCATTTGACACGTCACTCAATGACCTAGTAAAAAAAATTTTTTTCACTTCCGATTTCACCCCCCAAAACTAACCTCTTAAGTCAAAATTTAACTTTCAAAACTACACGGCTCTGATGAGGCCATCAGTTTCTATATTAGTGCCAAATTTCAACTTTCTATGTCAAATAGTTTCGGAAAAAATCATGTGTGACAGACAGACAGACGAACACAAACTGATCTTATAAATGTTCAGTTCTGCACTAGTTATTAGCTCCACGAAGGGTTTCTGACAGAGAGGCCAAGGGTAGTGAGGGGTTTGATTCCTATCCTCAAAGCAGTTGGTTATACCCAACACCTGTATCAGTTTTCTAATAGGCTCACTAGCGAGGAATTTTAGATAAATTAGCCAAATTGATATTTGGATTTAGGACTTTCAGTTTTATTAAAAGCTTTTCGGCACAGAACAGTATTAGTAATTTATTTATTTTGGTGGGCATATCTTTTCTTTCCCCCCAAAAATATTACAAATGCAACAATAAAGGTATAAAAGAAAATGACGCCCTTAAGATAAAAAGGATAATTTTACAGTAGATGACGTTATACATGACTTGGTTAAAAATTAATTAACAAAAAAATGTAATCTCAAGTAGTCAATTAATAGATTGTAATGTAATATAGATAAATAATAGAGTTCAAGTATAAAATGACTTTTTGTAAGGCTGATAATCAGTACTATTAAAAAGATAATTTTGAAAGTATCAGAATTTATCAAAAATGAAAATAGTTTTAGCAGCAGTCTTTTATTTCGTCACTCTAGAGGTAATATTCTCTTATTTTTTTATTTTTTTGCAAAAATCTATATAAAAAAAATTACATGCCTACAGTACGCCTGTGTATACTACACAGTTTATATTATTTAAATAATAAAGGGCATAGAAAAAGCCTTCCGTTACCTACAACAGAAAGTATAGCTGTCGGTACAGAAAAAGGAACAAGTAAACCGCTAAATTAAGCTGGCTGCCTCTCGTCGGCACGTTAAAATGTACCTCGTCGAGTTTATCACGGATATCGCGAAAGCAGAAGTTGTATTACATGTAACAAAAGTAACCGGTCAAGTGTAAGTCGGACTTGCGCAATTAGTGTTCCGTACGTTTGAAATAAAAAATTTTGTTACGGAGGTATAAAAAAATCAAAAACTTCACAAAATACACCCCAAATGAGTCTTCAACAAGGTATGTTTCCGATCTTTGTTGACCTTGAAATGTTTGTCTTTTATATACTAGATAAATTATTAAAGATAATGCACTCGTGATAATTTTCATTCAATCTATACACTGTGAAGAATATTCCAGAATTTTTTCAAAATTTTTTGATCAGTACTTTTCAAGATAAGGGGAGGACAGAGATTTTTGGCAATTATTTAAAAATAATACAAAGAAAAGTGTGCGCAAGTATTACACTCGATGACCCGTTAATTTTTTTTTCGCTTCTGATTTCACGCCCCAAAACTAACCCTTTAAGTCGAAATTTAACTTTCAAAACTACATAGCTCTGATGAGTCCATCAATTCCTATATTAGTACCAAATTTCAAGTTTCTTTGTCAAACAGTTTCGGAGAAAATCGGATGTGACAGACAGACAGACAGACGGACGAACAGACACCGAAGTGATCTTATAAGTCTCTCCGTAAGGAACACTAAAAATAAGGAAAATATGCTTTATTTTTTGTGCTACAACATCGACAAAAGGCATTATTTTTTAGAATCTGTGCGATGGTATTCAGATATGTACTGAAGGCCTGCACGATTAAGTAAAAATGTAATCGATATGAGTATCGTAAATACGGCATCACAGGCTTGTTCACATCACAGCCTCGTACTGACGTGACTCATTAATAGACGAACCGATATGACTTGCTTCTGTGACGCAGGATCAGTTAATCAATTGCGTTCCGTGTGGTATATGCAGTTGAGAATTGCTTAGTTTCATACTGAAGATTTTCATATATCTTCAGAAAATTGTAAAGACATACTTGAACAGTTCATGAATTTGTAATATGCAAAACACATATTTACGTATGGGAAAGGATGTACCCCATTAGATTCAAAAAAATATCGATGCTACAAATATTGAAAGGCTGCATTAGGGTGGTCATAAAAAATCAATGTTCGAATTTTTTTGGAGGGACTCTCTTAAAAGTTGCCAATTGGCCAATGGGATTAGTAAAGTTTCATCTCAAATGGGTAACGTTAACCCGTACCTCATCAAGGTTGAAGTTTTGACTTTTTATGAAAATTGATTTTTTATGAAAATGTCTAAAAACATTGCAAGATTCAATTACAACGGCTCTCTAGATTTTACGTTATTTATTTTTTCAATATATACAGGGTGAGTTAACGATAAAGTTCATTATCTGACGAAAGAATGTTAAATAAAATAGTTTTAGGGAATGTTAAGGTGCACAGGTTAAAATTATTTTTGATATATAGGGTACTTCAAAAAAGTGTGGGCGATATAACATATGTTTTTTTAAATGGAACATTCCATTTTCTAATTTAGATTTAAATTCTGCGTAAAATTTTGTAACTTTTTTGTTATACACCTAAACCTAGTAGTTTTTCTAATATTTAAATTTTTTAAAAATAATACTAGTTTTCAGCTTTGTAAAAAATTGCCAGAGCGTCAGAAGGTGGAATACTCATAATTGGTACGAGCCTTCTATAGAGATGAAAAAAAGATATATGTAAAGAAATTTGACTTAGATGATACAGGGTGTTCAAAATAAATTTATGCATTTCGACTATTTTAAATTGAAAAATCTCAAATTTTTTAAGTGGCACACCCTGTATATTATTATTTTTCTGATAGATTTTACAAAACCCTCCAACTTTTACTAAGTAGGTCATATTCCTATTTCTAATAGTCTTCAATTTATTTTGAATTTTTCAATTTTTACCCTTTGATTGACTACACTTACGGTATTGTGAAAACATAAACAAAGAGTTAATAATAATTTTAATATAGCTTAACTTATCTATGATTAATTATTATGACGTAATAAATATTCAAAAATATGCCCATCTACTTGAATACACATCTTTAGTAGTTTTACTATATTTTACTTCACCTTCCTTAGCATAAAGGGCGTTATTGTTCTGCACGGTTCCCGTATCCTATTTTCCATATCTACTGGTGTTACACGATGCATCCCCACAAAAAGAAGTCTAAAGGTGTTAAGTCACATGATCGACAGCTCCACTAAATGAATCCATCCCTACCGATTCATTTTTGTGGGTAATGATCGTTTAAAGATTCCCGAACTTCTCGGTGGTAATGAGCAGCAGCTCCGTCTTGTTGAATCTACATTTGTTCCCTTTCAAAATTATCAACTTCTTCAAAAAGCTGGAGTAATTCGTTTTAAAAAACTTTAGATATCTAGGCCCGTTAAGCGGTTCACGGAAAATATATGGACCAATAATTCGAATATTTAATATTCCACACCATACATTAAGCGACCAATGGTTTTGGTTTTGAACTTCCCGGACTCAAAATGGATTAACTGTTGAATAATAATGCATGTTATGGCTGTTAACTGCTCCATTACTACGAAAAGTAGCTTCGTCAGAAAACATTATTTTAGATAAAAAATTTGGATCGGTCTCTATTGCTCCATTCAAGATGGTACAAAAGTTTACTCGTCGTTCAAAATAACGGACTTGAAGTTCTTGGTGTAGTTTCTTAATATCAAATGTAGTGCCCTGACATCTTAAGATATAGAAATTACGATAATAGTATAATAGCAACCAGAAACACATAGTTGTATATTCCTTCAACAGGAAATTTTTCCATAGAAGCTTCTATTAATCTGATTGAGACACACCCTGTATATTTTAGTGTGCTTATTCAGCTACCCTCGGAGTTGTGGATGGGAATGAAGTCGTTAAGAACTCAATTCCATATCAGGCGAGTGTTTTTTTAGAAACTGACTTCCTTGATGGTTGGAACTGTTCAGGAGTCCTAATTTCGGAACGTTATGTTTTAGTAACGTCAAAGTGTGAGTGGAGTGGGTAAGTAATAGTTTTTACATAGTTAATCTTAAAAATTGTCAATTTTTACGAATCTTTAACCTAGAGAGCAGCAGTAATTTGATTTAACAGAATCTTGTATCTGGGTCATTTTTTACAAACCGTACGGATTTGAGTCTTCATATTTTCGATTTGCCCGAACTTTTTTTTATGGCTTTTATATGTGAAATTAGTCGACACGTGTGTCGGGATTTCTTTTCCAAATGTATA
Organism: Pachyrhynchus sulphureomaculatus; assembly: GCA_019049505.1. Lineage (NCBI taxonomy): Eukaryota > Metazoa > Arthropoda > Insecta > Coleoptera > Curculionidae > Pachyrhynchus > Pachyrhynchus sulphureomaculatus. Next base: position 15,275,076 of record CM032449.1, on the reverse strand, counting down.
TTTTGCAAAATATGGATGTTATAAATTATCGTAGTCCACTAATCGGCGGCACTTTAAAAAAGCAATATCTTCGGTTCTATTTACCTCATAAACTTCGTTTTCTCACCATTTTATTGCCCTTTATGTTGGCTTTCTCAAAATGACACGCAGGCTGAAAAGTTTTTGGTCTGACACATAGATGTAACCCTTTTCAAAAAATCCATGTGATTTTTAGGAAGTACCAATCTTCAAACGATACGTGTCAAAATTTCATGACATTTCGACAATTAGTTTACACGTTACAGTGGTTTTAGTGATGCTACTTTCGATATTTTCAAAACAATGGAAAAAATCGAATTTCGTGAAAAAAAAATTAAACACTGATTTTTAATGGTAAAAAATACCGTACAAGCAAAGCTTGATAAATGTTACGGGGACTCTAACACTGGAAAATCACTTATCATTTACTGGTATGCTGAATTTAAACGCGGTCCTACAGACACAAATGATGGTCTGGACGTCCAAATGAGGTGGTTACACCGGAAAACATAAAAAAAAACACAAAATAGTTTTAGATGACCGTAAGGTGACATTGAGTGAGAAAGCTGACACCCTAAAGCTATTAAAAGAACGTATTGGTCATATTTTGCATAAAAATTTGAAAATGAAAAAGCTCTCTTCGAAATGGGTACCGCGTTTGTTCACAGTGGACTAAAAACAACAATGTGTGGATGAACTGTGGATCCACCACTACACATCGGAATCAAATCGGTAGTCAGCTGAGTGGACAGCAGCCGGTGAAAACCGCCCGAAGCGACCAAAGACACAACAGTTAGCGGGGAAGGTTTTGGCCTCTGTATTTTGGGATGCGCATGGAATAATTTTTATCGAATCCGCTGAGAAAGGAAAAACCATCAATAGCGATTATTACATAAAGTTTTTGTTGTGTTTGAAAGCAGAAATCGTAAAGAAAGGGCCCCAAATGAACAAGAAAAAAGTGTTCTTTCATCAAGACAATGCACCGTATCACAAATCAATGGTTACGATAGTAAAATTAAATGAATTAAAGTTCGAATTTCCTCCTCATCCACCGTATTCTCCAGATTTGGCCCCCAGCGACTATTATTTATTCGCAGACCTCAAAAAAATGCTCGCGGGAAAGAGATGTAGCTCCAATGAAGAAGTTATCGCCGAAACTTAGGCCTATTTTGAAGGCAAAGACAAATCCTTCTACAAGAAAGGCATAGAAATGTTATAAAAGCATTGGACTGATTGTATAGCTCATGTAGGAGACTATGTTAATGAATAATTTTGCAAAAAAAGTTTGTCTTAAGTAGCTAGACCAAAAACTTTTCATCCTACGTGTTATAACCGTGTAATGTTTTAATTGTACACAGAAACAAACTCAGCTGAAATCGTTTGTAGTGTTCCGTACGGAACACTTATAAGATCACTTCGGTGTCTGTCTGTCTGTCTGTCTGTCTGTAACACCCGATTTTCTCCGAAACTATTTGACATAGAAAGGTGAAATTTGGTAATAATATAGGAATTGATGGCCTCATCAGAGCCATGTAGTTTTGAGAATTAAATTTTGGCATAAGGGGTTAGTTTTGGGGGGTGAAGTCGGAAGTGTAAAAAAAAATTTTTTTACTAGGTCATCGAGTGTGGTGTCAAATGAAAGCTTGTGAAAACGCGAGTAAAAAATGTATATATAATATTATACTTTTCTTTGTATTATTTTTAAAAATTCGCGAAAAATCGCTGTCCCGGGCCTTATCTCGAAAAGTACTTATCAAAAAATTTCGAAAAAATTCTGGAATATTCTCCACGGGGTGTAGATTGAACGAAAATTATCACGAGTGCATTACCTTTAATAATTTATATGGTACATAAAAAAAACAAAAATTTCAGATAAGATTGGAAACAAACTTTGTTGAAAACTCATTTGGGGTGTGTTTTGTAAAGTTACTGATCATTTTATACCATCCTAACAAAAATTTTTATTTTAGAAACAATCAACGTACGGAACACTAATTGTGCAAGTTCAACTTGCACTTGACCGGTTTTTATTTATTATAAAAAAGTGTCAACAAACAAAAACAAAGTCAACAAAAGCATAGCACATTTATTTACAAGAATGTGATATAGTAATACATACCATATAATATAATTTTCGACGATATATTACAAAGTAATTATTTCATAACTTCAACTTTATTTGAATGTTCCTGCAAGGAAAAATGCTTCGCTTTTGCTTCTCTTTTTGTTTTTTGATTGGTATCATCCCATGATATGTCAACGTCCCTTTTATAGTTAGAGCCATTTTAAATCTTGCCTCTAATTTTTTGGCTTCTTCTTTATTCTCTACAAATTTCAGTGACATGTTAAGAAGAGACTCAGTTGCCCAAATAATTTTCTTGGTGTTTGCATTGGATTGGTGACTCTCTAAAGACTGGTTCTAGCAGCCATCCTTTTCAAAGTCCCACCCAAGCCATAGCACGCACCCTTCCCATGGGACGTTGGAAAAAACTGCCATTCGGCAGCTAAACCAAAATCTTTCAGATGATGAGTGAGATTCATAATTTTTTTTCTTTTGTATGGCACACTGGCCCCATCAGAAAAATATGTAATTTTCTTGATTTTTTTTTGATAAATCCTACTAAATGTTTTTGGAAGACATGAACCGCAATTATATCGTGATGCAAACATTCGGATATAATAACGAAACTTTTCATTCGAGTTTCGCCGTTATCATGCCTGTAGTAAATTGCAAATGTTGCCTGATTGTTATTTCAATGAATGCTTTGCCAGAACCTTGAGCAACAAAAGAATAGTTCCCAGAAATTATTATAATGTACTCTTTTTCTGTCAACTCCATTTTTTTATTGTTCATAAAATCATTTTGTTTTTTTACAAGGAATGATTGCAGAAGTAATTTTTCTAAACCTGTCTTTAATTTTTGTAAATATTCATCAACTGGGGATATCATAACATCGACGTTTGTCCATTGTCTGTAAGTGAATTCGTCAGTAAAATTTTGCTCAAAAATGTTTTCTAATTCGTCTATAAGATGTGTCGCACCAAGATACTCAGAGCACGTTCCAAAATAAAAATTTGTCCATGCTTCAACGCAAATCATACGTCTCAAACAGTCAGGATAACTTTTTATTGGGTTCAGAGTATCAGCTGTTAGTTTTTAAAATTTGGCTCTTCGATTAATAACACAGGGCAACAAAAAAATATTTTTGTTTTGGTGCCTGGGATTTTAGAGCTGATTTTAACTATATTTGGGACGCTAAATCTATACATGTAATCCGTTTTTCTCTATCAGCTCTACTTTTTTAGATACATCAACTTATCTACCAATGTGGTTTTTATTCAGTATATTCATTTATGAGAGTTCTAAAATTATTATATATTCATTAATGTAGGTACAATGGTTTTATTGTCAGTCTGTAATTGAGTAAATTCCAGGTAAATCTATAAATAGTGGAACCATTGCCTATCAGGTACCTGAACTGACCCTTTTAATCGCCTAACTCGGGTAAGTCTCGTCAGTTTGTGCGTTCTTGCTAATGAGAGTAGATCGAATTCGGCGTGTTATTTTATGTTAAAAAAAGAGTGTTTTTGTGTTATTGAACAGAATTAAAATGAGTTCAGGTTCCAGTTCAAGAAAAAGTTGTGTAAATCAACCTGATGTGTTTTGCTATATATGCGGAGAATACATGTTTCAACAAAACAGACAAACTATTACTGACTTTGTAAAGCGAGCGTATCTTGGATACTTTGGAGTTAAGCTTGGTGATCAGGACAAAACGTGGGCATCTCGTATGTAAAACTTGTACAGAGCATTTACGGCAGTGGACTACCGGGAAAAGAAAATGTCTAAAATTCGGCGTACCAATGGTTTGGAGAGAACCAAAAAACCACTTCAATGATTGTTATTTCTGTTTAGTAAATACTAATGGAATCAATCGAAATAACCGCAGTAAGTGGACTTATCCCAATTTAGACTCGGTAATACGCCCTATCCCGCACTCAGATGAAATACCGATTCCAACATTTCATCAGCTACCACATATCTCTGATGACGAATATTTTCCCTCTGATCGCTCTTCTGATGCTAATAAAAGTTCTGATGCTAATGAAACTAACAGTGACTATGAGGGGACGTCATCAGTTCCTCAACGCTTCAATCAAAATGAATTAAATGATCTCACCAGGGATCTCAATTTATCGAAAAAAGCTTCTGAAGTACTGGCTTCTAGGTTGAACGACAAAAATTTACTGGAACAAGGAACCAAAATTACCTTTTACCGTACAAGAGAAAAAGATCTGCTACCATTCTTTTCTCAAGAAGACAATCTTGTATTTTGTCACGAAATTAGGGGACTCATGAAAGAAATGGGACTTTCTGAATATATTCCAGATGATTGGCGCCTATTTATTGACAGTTCAAAGCGAAGTTTAAAATGTGTCCTTCTACATAATGGGAATAAATATGGTTCAATACCACTAGCTCATTCAACGAAACTGAAAGAAGAATATAATACCATAGCTTTGGTCTTGCAGAAGATAAAGTATTACGAACATCAATGGATGATTTGTGTAGACTTAAAAATGGTAAACTTTCTTCTTGGGCAGCAAAATGGTTACACGAAATATCCGTGTTTCTTGTGCCTCTGGGATAGTAGGGACAAAACACACCACTGGGTTAGAAAAGATTGGCCTCAGAGAGAAAACATGGACGTTGGGGAAAAGAATGTCATTAACGACGCTTTGGTTGAAAGAGAAAAAATCATACTTCCTCCGTTACATATAAAGTTGGGCTTAATGAAGCAATTTGTAAAGGCTCTTGATAAGAATGGGTCTTGTTTTGCATGGGTAAAAATGCATCAGTTGAGCACAGAAAAACTCAAAGCAGGGATATTTGACGGCCCACAAATAAGACAATTAATTAAGGATCCTGCCTTCATAAATTCAATGAATCGAGTTGAACGAGAAGCATGCACATCATTTGTTGCAGTTGTAGAAAATTTTCTAGGCAAACATAAAGCTCAAAACTATGTTGAAATGGTTAACAAGATGCTTAATAGTTTCAAATCCTTAGGGTGCAATATGAGTATTAAAATACACTATTTACACAGCCACTTAGACCGTTTTCCAGAAAATTTAGGAGACATGAGTGAGGAACAAGGTGAAAGATTTCACCAAGATATTAAAGTTATGGAGGACCGCTACCAAGGAAGATGGGACATGCACATGATGGCAGATTACTGCTGGAGTTTAAAAAGGGACTGTTTAAAAAAACATTCAAGAATGTCGCGGAAAAGAAGCTTTCCAAGTGTTGAGTGACTATTTCATTTCTTCAATGTTTTTTTTGTTTGTAAGTACGACATAATATTGTATTTTGTATAACTAAAATAAAAATTTCGTATCTACTTTTGTTTACTACACTTACGGATTTGAGTTACAATAATGTAACTTATATTTCTCTAAAATTGTATATCTTAAAAATTTGAGCTCCTAGGTACAAATGAATAAGTTATTTGAATTTAGGACATCAAATTGATATAGAATCAGCTCAAAAAACCTCGACACCAAAACAGCTGTTCCCCTGTGTAATTTTTCGTTCTCATGGATAGCACAAACACAGACTGAATGAGTGCCACGCAATGTTTCGGCCGTCGGCTGCGAATTTGAAAAAACTACATTTTACTTCAGGGTAATTTTCCGTGAGCAACTGATAAAGTTATCTCAAATTTATCAACAGTAATCTTTTCTACACGTGAAGGCGTTTTACAGAAACATAATCTTTTTTTTTTTGGCATCATACAGCTATTCTCACCAAGTTCATAAAAGCTGATTATTAAATCGTCAGTTAGAACTCTACGCGGGTGGCGCGCGCCCCGCAACGAGCGCTCAAAATTATTCAATATTTTCTGACCTAATAAAGACTTGATTTTTCAAAAATATGGGTTTTTTTAGATTAATACATAGTGAATATAATGGTATTTTTTCGATTTTATAAGTTGTGGGGTCAAGCATGAAAAAAATTATTTGAACAATTTCACTGCTATAATACAATAAACTAGCCGTGCCCGCGGCTCCGCTCGCGTGGACTTAATTCACTATTATCGTCACTGCTTATTCCTTATGTTACTTAACGTATTATCCTATAACCTGGCCACAGAACATATGTATTTCATAAAGAAACACGTAAATCGAATAAGTGGTTCTTGAGTGCTAAGCACACTAACGAGCAGACAGACAGAGAGACGTTGAATTTTATATATATTATAGTTTTTTTTTGATACATATCAAGTTAAGAATTAAAAAAAAAACACGTAAATCGGATAAGTGGTTCTCGAATGATAAGCGCGATAACGGACAGACAAACAGGCAGACAGAGAAACGTTGCATTATTCATATTATAGATTATAGATAATTATTATTATATAACCTGGAACGAGAACATAAGTATGAATAAATAAACTTAAAAAATAAAAACACTTAAATTGGATAAGCGATTTTCGAGTAATAAGCGCACTAATGAATAGACAGACAGAGAGACGTTGCATTTTATATATATTATATTCTTTGTTCATGATATGGTTCCATGGTTTAGGCAGTGTATTGCAAGAGAATGCGCTAGCGGCAAACTTAAAAAAAAAAAACACGTAAATCGGATAAGTGGTTCTCGAGAGATAAGCGCACTAACGGACATACAGACAGAGAGATGTACATTATATATATATATATATATATATATATATATATATATATATATATATATGCATATATATATATATATATATATATATATATATATATATGCATATATATATATATATATATATATATATATATATATATTTATATATATATATATATATATATATATATATATATATATATATATATATATATATATGATTTAAAAAATAAAGAAATACTTAATCGGATAAGTGGTTCTCGAGTGATGAGCGCACTAACGGACAAACAGACAGACAGAGAGACTGCACTGACTTAGCCGTTACCTGTCTTACACCTGCCTATCTGTTTCTCCGTTAGTGCGCTTAACACTCGAGAACCACTTATATTTATTCTCTGGCCAGGTTATCTATAATTTTCTATAATATATATAAAAGGTAACTTCTCTCTGTGTAGGAATAAAAATTTAAACTGTTGTTTAAATTTTTACGTCTTTTATATATATTATAGAAAATTATAGATAACCTGGCCAGAGAACAAATATAAGTGGTTCTCGAGTGTTAAGCGCACTAACGGACAAACAGATAGACAGACAGAAAGACGTTACTTTTTATATATATATATATATATATATATATATATATATATATATATATATATATATGTATATATATATATATATATATATATATATATATATATATATATATATATATATATACATATACATATATATATATATATATATATATATATATATATATATATATATATATATATATATATATATATATATATATATATATATATATATATATATATATATATATATATATATATATACATATACATATATATATATATATATATATATATATATATATATATATATATATATATATATATATATATATATATGTATATATGTATATATATATATATATATATATATATATATATATATATATATATAATTTTTAAATTTTTAAATTAGCCTATGAACCTCTTGATTATAAAATTAAAGAATTAATATAATTAATAATGAATAACTCGTCAATTTCATCAAATTTAAGTCCCCCCTTTTTTATAAAATTAAAACTAAAAAATAGATATCATTAATAATAAATAATTTATTTAAAATTCGCATCTACCGAAAATAATTTACCACATTCCTAACTTTAATCCTTTTTTTTGTCGACCTGATGACGACATAGACTACCAACAATATCCGGCTCGGACTCAAATATCACTAAATAGTTACTAAACTCGACGTCAAAAAATTTTAAAATGGAGTACCGTTTCAACATCATGGTTTCTTGCAGTTGTGTTTCTGTCTTTAAAAGTGTTTTTAACTGATGTTTATTGACAAAGTTTTATTTTCAATATTTGTGTAACTCTCTAAGTGTCTTTTAATCATGTTTTGTGTAATCATGCATACCACCTGGCCAACAAAAATGCAAATTTCATTGTCTTCACCAGAGATGAACTAACTGCTAAATTTTTGTAAGTAATTTCACATTCAGTCGTACAATTTATTTAATCACGTTTTAAAAAACGAACGTTTTAGTTTATTTTCTGTACCTGGTTTGCATTTTTAGAATCCAGAAGAAGCTACCATTAGGCAGCGAAAGCTCGATAATAAAAATAAAAAGCAGATACTAGAGCCTTTAGATCTTTGATTGCTCATCTCTTCTCCTTATAAGGGCGTTTCCCAGCAGTTAAACTTAGGATTGTTATATATATATATATATATATATATATATATATATATATATATATATATATATATATATATATATATATATATATATATATATATATATATATATATATATATATATATATGTATATATATATATATATATATATATATATATATATATATATATATATATATGTATATATATATATATATATATATATATATATATATATATATATATATATATACATATAACCTGGCCAGAGAACAAATATATGAATTAAAAAATAACATGTAAATCGGATAGGTGGTTCTCAGGTCATACGCACACTAATGGACAGACCGACAGACAGAGACACCTTGCCTTTTATGTATATTATATTCTTTGCTACATGATATTGTTCCATATTTAATGGTTTAGGTAGTATACTGTAAGAAAACGCGCTAGCGGCTAACTTTTTTCCGACTTGATTCACTATTATCGTCACTGCTTATTCCTTATGTTACCTAATGTTTAAAAAAAAAACAAGTAAATCGGATAAGTGCTTCTCGAGTGATAAGCGCACTAACGGACAGACAGACAGAGAGATATTGCATTTTATATACATATATTATAGATAAACAATTGAAAAATTCCACGGTTATGCTTTCCGAAAGCCAGCATAAAGAGCATTAAAATGGCGGGAAAGCCATTTTAATGCTCTTATGCTGGGGAAGTTTATACGATAAATGGAACCTTACTGGAATATTACTTTTTTAATGTGCCGCCGTTTAGTGGACTACGATAACTGATAACATCAACATTTTGCAAAATATACATTTAGAAAAAAAATCCCGATACAGGTGTCGACTAATTTTACGTATACAAGCCATAAAAATTTTTCAGGCAAATCAAAAATGTGAAATTAAAATAGGTGTACTGTTTGTAAAGAAATGACCCATCTGATAAACATATCTTGGTAATGAACAAAAAATTACTAGAAATTTCTTTTATATTAATTTAAATAACCGGTCAAGTGCAAGTTGGACTGACGCAATTAGTGTTCCGTACGTTGACTGCTTTTAAAATAAAAATTTTTGTTATGGACCCTAAAATTTTTGTTTTTTTTTAATATATCAGATAAATTATTCAAGGTAATGCACACTTGATAATTTTCGTTCAATCTACACCCTATGAAGAATATTCCAGAATTTTTTCAAAATTTTTTGATCAGAACTTTTCGAGAGAGGGGGGTTAGTGATTTTTTAAAAATAATACGAAGAGAAGTGTGCCTAAGTATTATATTATATATATTTTTGAACTCACGTTTTTACAATCTTTCATCTGGCACCCTACTCGATGACCTGGTAAAAAAAAATTTTTCACTTCAGATTTCATTCCCTAAAACTAACCCCTTAAGTCAAAATTTAACTTTCAAAACTACACGGCTCAGATGAGGCCATCAATTCCTATGTTAGTACCAAATTTCAACTTTTTATGTTAAAGAGTTTCGGAAAAAATCGGGTGTGACAGACAGATGGACGGAAGTCATAGTTTTGCTCTTATCTGATTTGTGTGGAAACATTTATAGGTCAGAAAACAATCAAATTTTAATTTTTTCCCCGTCTACCTCAATAAATAGCCTATGATATAGTTTTTCTTATTTAGTGTAATTTAATTGAAATCATTCAAAAAGTAAGGTTAGAAAAATTCTACAAAATAATAAAAAAACATTATTATTAATAATTAAAATTTTTAGCCGCACTCACGCTTTTGTGACCGTTGGTGCGCACGATCTTACGCAAAACGAAACTACGCAACAAAGAGTGAGAACTAAATTGTACGATTTTTCATGGAAAGTTTACCATGCCGATTTTGTTTATGCTACCCTGGAAAACAATATTGGCCTTATTAAGTTACCAGAAGCCGTAACGTTAAACGACTATGTTCAAGTTGCCAAATTACCATCTTCAGACACTGAGGTCAAGGTCGGACAACAAGGTACAATTAGTGGATGGGGAGTTAATGGCCATGGCAAGGTAAGTTGTAAACATAAATGACTCTAATAGGTTTATTTACACGTAAGAGTTAAGAGTCCTTGGATATCTAACATGGAAGGTTTAGCTAATAGTATATTGAGCATAAATAAACATTTCGAAGTAGTGTTACTAAAATCGATATGGTGGGATGTAAACTTAATTTTATTCACCAAAAATTGTATGCATTTGTTGTCTATGTACCCCCTAGCGTATCTATCGGTGAATTTCTCACGTTCATCGAGTATTTGGAATCACTTCGGCACCTATATTATAACAGTAATTTAATTATTTTAGGTGATTTCAACATGCCCAATTATCAAAATAATATTTTCGATCAAAAGGGCAAAATTCTAGCTAATTTTTGCGATATGCTTCAGCTCTTGCAGTTTAATGAGATTCAGAATTCACATAATTCAGTCTTGGATTTGGTGTTGTCAAATATTAATAATTGCAGTGTTACAAGGGATCAGATCCCTTTAACAACTGAGGACGCATATCATCCATCCCTGAACATTGCACTCTCAGAGGTTCGGAAAAGAGGACGGAGTCTCCATGCAAATGCATCTGAACTCAGATATAATTTCAGAAAAGCAAGTTATCCTGTTCTCTATGATATGATTTTAAGGGCTGATTGGTCTAGTTTGTATACAGCTCAGGATGCTAATGATGCATGCAGAAATTTCTATGGCACTATATATAAAATATTTGATGAGTGTGTACCCAGATCCGTGCTGCGTAAAAGAACCTTTCCCGTGTGGTTCACTTCAGATATAATTAAGTTGGTGAAACGTAAACAGAGAGTGTTTAGGAGGTTGAAGGAATCTAACTCGAATTGGCACCGTAACAAATACAATGAACTGAGAAGGGAAATCAAGAGAAGAATCCATCTTGCTTACAATAATTATCTGAGGAGGGCTGAGGCGTCCCTACGTGAGGAGCCTTGATCTTTCTGGTCATTTATTAAATTTAAAAGGTTGACGACCTCGCTGCCGGAGTCTTTCACGGACAACGACCTCCAATGCTCTTATACGGATCCGAAAAATATTGCGGATGCTTTTGCACACTTTTTTTGGTGACATGTACTGTGCCCCTACACCTACAGGGTATAATTGTCTCCAGGGAGGTGCCGATTTGATTCCTCTTGTCTCTCTTCACTGCCTTACTGATGATATGATCTTGGCTGCTCTGGCGAAGTCAAAGAATAAGTTCACTCAGGGCCCAGATAAGGTCCCTTGTTTTATTATTAAGGACTGCGCGCGAGCCTTGTTGAGGCCCTTGTCTTTCATCTATAACTTATCCCTGAAATCTAACACTTTTCCTGAAATCTGGAAAACGGCAAGAATTACACCTGTATTCAAGAAGGGCGATACTAGTATCATTTCCAACTACAGGCCGGTGTCAATATTGTCACCATTTGCTAAAGTTTTTGAGATGGCAATTTACGACTCATTGTTTAAGCAAATTAAGGGACGTTTGACACAGGCTTAACATGGTTTCTTTGGCAGCCGCAGCACGGTCAGCAATTTGGCTTCCTTTGCGCAATTCACGGGGAAAGCCATTGAAGATCGTCAGCAGGTCGACGCTATCTACACAGATTTCACAAGGGCATTTGATTGTATTGATCATTCCATTCTAGCACGTAAACTGGCTAGTATGGGGTTCCACATTGATTTGATATCGTTCCTTCGGTCATATCTTCAAAATCGTATTCAATATATTGACATCCGAGGCCATCATTCATTTCAATTGGTAGCTACTAGCGGCGCTCCACAAGGCAGTAACCTCTCATCATTGCTGTTCTCAATTTTTATAAATGATATTGTGGAGTCCATTGCTAGTAGCACACTCTTATTTGCTGATAATCTTAAGCTGTTCCGGGTAATTCATGACATTAACGATTGTATTATACTTCAGAAAGACATACGTACTATCGAAAATTGGTGTGCTATCAATAAGTTGTCAGTGAATCTCGGGAAATGTTTTGTTATGTCGTTCTCCAACCAACTGATCCCCACCCATTACGAGTATATCTTGGATAAAGCGATTATAAATCGTTGCTATACTTTCAGGGACCTGGGAGTGGTGTTTGATACCCGATTATCATTTGCCGATCACATTGGTCGTGTTCGTGGAGAAGCGTTGAAGATGCTTGGATTTATTTTTCGCAATTCAAGGGGGTTGGTAGATATAGGGTCCCTCAAAATGCTCTACTTTTGCTATATGCGATGTAAGTTGGAATACGGCGCAGTGATTTGGCACCCAATCTATCATAAATACATTGATAGAATAGAGAACATACAGAGAAAGTTCCTTAAGTTCCTGTGCTTCAGAGATGGCGGTACCCCCCTAGAGGTATAGAGAGCAATATCTTGTTAGCGCGTTTCAACATGCCGTCGTTGATGAATCGCAGGATTTACTTGCTGGTTCAATTTTTGTTTAAGATATGTAAATCCTTTATTGATTGCCCTGACCTGCTTTCCCAAATTAACTTTCATGTGCCGTCTCGACTTACCAGAGTTTCTCATGTTTTTTATTTGAGTACAAGAACTAACATTTTAATGAAGACTCCTTTGTATCAATCCATGAATATTTTCAATGTTCGATATGCATAACTTAACTCATGCTCAGTTTACTAAATTGATGAAGACGAAGGGTCTTGATTCTCCGTGAACGTGTCCACATTTTTGAGCGGTATATACGGGTTATATATTGTTGTTACACTTATTTTAAGCAATTATTGTAATTTTCTTTTTTTCTCTTTTTCTTTGTAATTTACACATTTGTCTTGTAAATGGATATTCTATCTGTTAGACAATAAAGATTATTATTATTATTAAAGCTTCGTTAGAACTAGCAAAATTGGAATCGTGACCCAGAGAGCATTTCTTATTTTTATTATACATATGCCCTCCTCATTATATTCTTTTGTGGGCATAGCTCACTCGCTGGAATAAAATCCCTAAAGCACTACAGGAACCACCTTCGTGCTAAAAAAGCAATTCGCGCTGGTCTCGAATAGCTATAAGTTGTACTTGATGAGGAACATAGTCCTGGGCTAATTATTCCAAAGGGATGAGTTTCTCCATATAAAAGATTGCTTAAAAAGGGGGGTGTATGAGGAGTGACAAGCTGAACTTCCTACGGATGTGATGTATTAGTGCGACGTCTATTCCTACATGCACCACTTTGGAACGAGTTAAGCAGGCTACATCCATCACACTTTCTATGAAATTACTTGTAGAATAGACGCAAGTCGCCAACCGTTCTTCGATGTTCCAAGAAACCCAGGTGGCTGGTCAGTTCTGAATCTCCAATCTTCCTTCTCTCTTACATCATTACTCGGCTCCGAGCATCATCACCTCTATTGCAGAATTTACAACGGCCCTTCTCTATCCTCGACACTTTTCATCATCTCCGGTAGCTCCAAATACATTATAGACATGATCTGATCGTTGTATCTGTTGGGAGATCTACCTTTTTTTCTTCTACCGTCGACTTTTCCCTGGATCAGCAATTTTTCCATGCCATCCCTCCTTATTATGTGACCAAAAAATGATGCTATTTTTCTTTGAATCGATGGTAACAGCTGGTCACTATTTTGGCTGTTAAGATCGTTCAGAATAGACGCATTTGTACTATGAGCTGTCCAGGAAACTCTGAGCATCCGCCTGTAGCATGTAGTTTCTAAAGCCTCTATTCTTTTACAGCATGCTGCATTAATATTCTATGTTTCGACTCCGTATGTGACTATAGGGAATATTAGTGAGTTGACAAGCCTTTTTTTAGTGATTTTATTTATTCTATGGTCTTTCCATACTTTGCTTACACTTGTGAATACAGTTTTGGCCTTCGCTATCCCTCTTTTAATTTTTTCTTCGCAGCTCCCTTGTTAGAAATTCTGGCGTCTAAGTATATAAACCAGTGAAACCATTTCTTCCTCGAAACTACCCATTATTGTAGTATTAATTATCAGCGTATCTTAAGATCGAGCTTTTTGCCTCTTACTGATACCCCTCCATTCCACTCTTCCGTCGCTTTACGGATAATCCATTCACCATATATATTGAAGAGTAGTGGAGACAGGATACAACCCTGCCTCTCCCCCTTTCCGACTTCGAATGGGTTAGACAGATTTTTCCCAACAATAAGATGAGCGATGTTATTGCTGTATACACACTAGGTGGTCTGGTGTCTCCATTTCTTGAAGAATTCTCCATAAGTCCCATTGTACTGTACCGAAGGCCTTTATATAACCAAGGAAACAGAACTAAGACATATTTGCTCTCTAATAAACGCCCAGCAAATTGAGTATGTCATGTTAGTGATGTGGAGTTAATTACCCAGAAAATGGGCTTACAATTTAGGAACCAAAAGAGTTAACTTTTTCGTAGCCTGGATTGCCAAAATGAATTTCATATTGTCTCCAGGTTTCCAGTTAACCCGGAGACGATATATAATAAGGAATCGGAAATAACAGAAAAAAAAAATCAACCTGCTAGAATAGTTTCAATTTCTAGATCTGTGAAAAAAAGCTAATCTGTATGTTTTATAGACAGTCTGTTAAGTAAAAACGTAATCGCTCGTATTCTTGAAAAAATGTATTTCGAGAACATTCTTTGCCATCAATGGTGTGCTAAGAATGGCGCAATTACCTTAGGAAGTTATCCAATTGGCATCAATAATCGCCTAGCAACTTCGAGACATGCAGTCGACGAGATTTTCTGCATACTCAAATCTCGAGAGACAACTAAGTCAAAGTCCTCAGAGTCTTCCCTTTGAGCTTTCTCTTTACAAAGGACCAAACGTTTTCAATAGGGTTAGCGCTCGGCCATTGGGAGGGCCCATCTGGTATCTTATTGTAAGCTCAAGCGTGCCGCTTCGCAACGTGATTTTCGCCTAGCAAAGGTCTCTCCAACGTGCTTCGGAATTTGAGATCATGAACACAAAAATGTTGTCGAATGGTCTCATGGGACATATTCAAACCCGATTTTCTTAATTTTGCCACTTTTTGACGTAGCGTCAATTTCGAGCCTCGTGAAAACAACGTCACGATTCGTTTTTCGACTTCCGGAGTGACTTTGCCTATCGAGCCACGTTTTGGTAAGTCGTCGACATTTTTCGTCTCGTTAAAATGATTTACCCACTTCTTCACAAACGATACCGACTTTTTAATATATTTAGTGGCAGCGGAAAGTGCTATTTTGGGCCCCTTTGGATAGGAACAAAGAAAGACTGCCTCGAACCGACACGCAAACCAGTGACTCATTTTGGATTTTACGTGATTTCGACGAAAGTTTTTGACATTTTTACTAAAATGCGTCGTAGAAAAAGGCTCCCTCTACCGATTTTTTGGTGAATAACTAGAATCGCATTTACCAAAAATGAATTATCGCAGACACGTTCTTACTTGACAGACTGTAATGAACTTATATTCAGATTTCCTTTTATTTTTGTAACGGTTCTCAATTTCCATTTTTATTATATTCTTTTCTTTGATAAAAATTTGAAATTTTGGAAGAAGATACCAGGTGTACAAGTTCGAAATGCGGATTTCAGACAACAGATGGTGCCCCAATGCAGTTTGTGCTATAAAGATTTGACACTGCGCCATTTTGTTCTGTCATCAACAAGTGTCAGGCGCGCGCGAGTGATAAGTTGGAAAAGTGTGTGCATAATGGTGTGTTGTTGTGTTCAATATGTCGAAATTTATACGGAACAAAGAGCATTCGCGGACAGCATTAATTTTTTGTTTTCATATGAAAAAAACTGCTGTTGAATCATACCGATTATTTCGAGAAGTTTATGGTGAACATGCTCCATCGCAAGATACGTGTGAACGATGGTTTCGGCGTTTCAAAAGTGGTGACTTCGATGTTGCAGACAAGGAACGTGGAAAACCGCCAAAAAAAATACGAAGACGTGGAATTGCAAGCATTGTTGGACGAAGATGATTCGCAAACACAAAAACAACTCGCCGAGCAATTGGGCGTTAGTCAACAAGCTGTTTCCAATCGGCTACGAGAGATGGGGTAGATTCAGAACACCGGTAGATGGGTATCACATGACTTGAACGATAGGCAAATGGAAAAGAGCAAAAACACGTGTGACATTTTGCTCGCTCGGTACAAAAGAAAGTTGTTTTTGTATCGTATAGTTACAGTGGATGAAAAGTGGATTTATTTTGAGAATCCCAAGCGCAAAAAATCACGGGTAGACCCAGGCGCACCATCCACATCGACCGCAAGACCGAATCGCTTTGGCAGAAAGACGATGCTCTGTGTTTGGTGGAACCAGAGGGGCGTGAACTATTATGAGCTGTTAAAACCTGGGGGGGGGGGAAACGGTTAATACTAAACGTTACCAACAACAATTGACCGATTTGAACCGTTCACTGCTTGAAAAAAGGCCAGAATAGCGAAAGAGGCAACACAAAGTCATTTTTCTTCATGGCAATGCTCCATCACATACGGCAAAACCAGTTCGCGACACGTTGGAAGCACTCAGTTGGGAAGTTTTACCACAGACTTGGCTCTTTCCGATTACCACTTGTTTGCATCGATGGGTCACGCACTTGCTGAGCAGCGCTTTGGTTCGTACGAAGATGTGAAAAAATGGCAAAAGGAGAAGATTTTTACTGGCGTCGTATTCACAAATTGCCCGAAAGATGGGAAAAATGTATAACAAGCAATGGAGCATACTTTGAATAAAGCACTTTTTATCATTCTTCCGAATTGAACATGTTTTTTTAGAAAAAAAAATCCGCATTTCATACTTGTACACCTGGTAGATCTCCGTATGAAACTTTCTCTGAAGCATTATTTCAACTAAACTTATACCAATAATACTACTTGGAGTTTTCCTGCATGAGTATTTTACAAAGTCCAGGAGGTAAATTACCTTCTTGATCTGCAGATACATGTAATCATTGCTGTGGCGGCCCGTAGCTCGGTGGCGTAGTACCTTACTTACAGTGCAGAAGATCGAGGGTTCAGTCCCTCAGATCGGTATACTTATTTATTAATTTATTTAAGTATATTTGGCCTGGCCACGTACATAGGTAGTAGTTATTCGCAAAAATCCAATGACGTCCGAGACAGCACTACCGCGTTGTCTAAAAGGTGCTGTGAAATACAAAAATGTATGTTTCGACACTTGGACAACGTTGACGGGCCGGACCGATTGGCACAGTGGATTAAGGCGTTAGCTGCTGTTGTTCGAGAGGTCAGCGGTTCGATTCCGTGTGTCGGCTGGGTGTTTGTGATTTGTCCCATGTGTGAATGTGTAAATTTGTGTGTCTTAACAAAGAGAGAAACTGGTTAATTGGTATATGCCAAGCCATAAAACACAATAAAAAAAAAAACATGTTGACGGGTATTACGATATCCTCGCCGATATCCTTAGGATATGAAAAAGGCTAAATCCCTACCCAGGCGGGGAGGTGAACGATGAAAAAAAATGCTTAATATTTGAGAAAATGTCTGTAGGTTTGTTTTGTTACAACTGTATCAAACCATGACTACGTTGACGTAACGGGAAAAATGCTGGTGGATTGAAAATCGCCAGTCCGATAAAATTAGAAAAAATATGGAAAGAGTATTCTTTTGTGACAGTGACATCTACGAGGGCCACCTTTTAAGTTTTTATATGAACAATGAAAGAAAAAAAGTTTTGGTACAAATCATTTTATTGGTTCTCAAAATATTCGCCTTGAAGATTGATATCCTTTTGCATGCGTTCAAACCAATGCTTCTATCTCACGATTCCCTTTTAATTATGTTGCGCACAACATCGATGTTTTTTGGAATAACAACCGATTTTGGTCGATCTTCACGAAATTCATCGCTGATGGAAGCAAGACCATGACTAAATTCTGGAAACCAATTATAAACAGTCTTTTCTGATGGTGATTCGTTACCAAAAGTTGAACGAAGGCATTGTTGTTAGGCCCGTACTAAATAAAAATCATTCCTCCTTCACGTGAAATTTCCTTTCGTTTACAAAACGGTTTTTTTTTTTAAACGCTCACTGTAAACAAACTACTCTGCCAATTTCTGAGCTACCACTGTTTTAATAATAACAAATGTTAAATTTTACAACAATGGTAATATCACATCTCAATAGCGCCATCTAGTGGTCGTTTGTAAAAACTGAAAAGGCGGCCCTCGAAGCACGTATTTTTATTGATATTATATTAAGGCCGTTCTTTGTAATTTTATATATTTGAAAAATATGTTTTATTTCTATGAATTCCCCTATTATCCGAATGATTTTAGAAGCATATAAACATCCTTTAATAAAAGATTACATTTTTAGGAAACTACTCTACACGCAGCTGACGTTACAATCGTAGACAACTCTGTTTGTGCCGAAGCATATCCAGACACCTACATTGGTGAAAAAGTCCTGTGCGTAGAAGGTGATAATGGTGGTTCAGCTTGTAATCAAGATGGTGGTGCTCCTCTGGTGGTCGATGGTGTAGTTGTTGGTATTTTCTCTGCTGGACCATCTTACCTTAGTGACTTATATGCTCGTAACTGTACTGGTAAACCAAATATTTTTTCGAGTGTTGTTTATTTCATGGACTGGATCAGAAAGCACAGTGACATAGAATAACTTTTTAGATTCTGTATACTGATTAAACTATTTTAATAAAATATATAGTTTACTATTATATTATAGTATTTTATTGGAATAAAAATCTTTTGGCAACCTCAAAGCGACTGATTGCAAAGTGTATCTTCTTCCAAAAAAATTCTGGAATATTCTCCATACGGTGTAGCTTCAATGTAAATTATCAAACATTCTTTTGGAATGTGTTAATAATAGTCTATACACTTATTCGAATAGCATTGGGCTTAGGCAAATGATAGACTTTACTAGTTCTACTACAGACAGAACCTTGGTAGAGAATTTTCCTAATGATATAGAAGGTCACGTTATAGGAAGTTCTTTTAGCCATAGTTTGTGTCCGAATCCTAGAGATTGATTTTTGACCACACATTTGGGGTGTGTTTTGTAAAGTCACTGATGATATTTGAATTAAAATCTTCGCGTGACATCCCAGAATATCGAAATTTCACGATAACTAAAATTGAAACACTCTTATACAAAAACGAACTATCTTAGCCGATTATCCATTACTCTGATAAAAAGGGCTTCTCTCATAACATATTAGAAGTTGGTGTCACTATCTGCTAAGGCATTTTTTTATTTGAATTAAAACCTGACACCTCAGAATATCGAAATTTTACGATAAATAAAATTGAAACACTTCTATTCAAAAACAAATTATCTCAGCCAATTATCCATTACTAAACATGATAGAAAGAGCTTCTCTTATAACATCTTAAAATTTGGTGTCTCTAACTGCTAAGGCATTTTTTTATTTCAATGAGAACTTTCACGTGACACCCCAGAATATCGAAATTTCACGATAACTAAAATTGGAACACTCCTATTCAAAAACGAACTATCTTAGCCGATACTACCCTGATAAAAAGGGCTTCTCTCATAACATATTAAAATTTAGTATCACTATCTGCTAAGGCATTTTTTTATTTGAATTAAAACCTGGCACCTCAGAATATCGAAATTTTACGATAACTAAAATTGAAACACTCCTATTCAAAAACAAATTATCTCAGCCAGTTACTATACATGATAGAAAGAGCTTCTCTTATAACATATTAAAATTTGGTGTCACTATCTGCTAAGGCATTTTTTTTATTTGAATTAAAACCTTCGCCTCACACCCCAGAATATCGAAATTTTACAATAACTAAAACTGAAACACTCCTATTCATAAACGAACTGTCTCAGCCGATTATCCATTACTATACATGATGGAAAGGGCTTCTACTATAACATGTTAAAATTTGGTGTCACTATCTGCTAAGGCATTTTTTTTTTATTTGAATTAAAACCTGACACCCTAGAATATCGAAATTTTACAATAACTAAAATTGACACACTCCTATTCAAAAACGATTTATCTTAGCCAATTATCCATTAATTCACACGATAAAAAGGGCTTCTTTTATACATATTAAAATTTGGCGTCACTATCTGCTAAGGCATTTTTTTATTTGAATTAAAACCTAACACCCTAGAATATCGAAATTTTACAATAACTAAAATTGAAACGCTACTATTCAAAAACGATTTATCTTAGCCAATTATCCATTACTTCACACGATAAAAAGGGCTTCTTTTATAAGATCTTAAAATTTGGTGTCTCTATCTGCTAAGGCATTTTTTTATTTCAATTAGAACTTTCACGTGACACCCCAGAATATCGAAATTTCACGATAACTAAAATTGAAACACTCCTATTCGATATCGAACTATTTTAGCCGATTATCCATTACTCTGATAAAAAGGGCTTCTCTCATAACATATTAAAATTTGGTGTCGCTATCTGCTAAGGTATTTTTTTATTTGAATTAAAACCTGACACCCCAGAATATCGAAATTTTACGATAACTAAAATTGAAACACTCCTATTCAAAAACAAATTATCTCAGCCAATTATCCATTACTATACATGATAGAAAGAGCTTCTCTTATAACATATTAAAATTTGGTGTCACTATCTGCTAAGGCATTTTTTTTATTTGAATTAAAACCAGAATATCGAAATTTTACAATAACTAAAATTAACACACCACTCCTATTCAAAAACGATTTATCTTAGCCAATTATCCATTCCTTCACACAATAAAAAGGGCTTCTTTTATACATATTAAAATTTGGTGTCACTATCTGCTAAGGCTTTTTTTTATTTGAATTAAAACCTTCGCCTGACACGCCAAATATCGAAATTTTACAATCAGTAAAATTGAAACATTCCTATTCAAAAACGAACTATCTCAGCCGATTATCCATTACTACACATGATAAAAAGGGCATCTTTTATAACATCTTAAAATTTGGTGTCTCTAACTGCTAAGGCATTTTTTTATTTCAATTAGAACTTTCACGTGACACCCCAGAATATCGAAATTTCACGATAACTAAAATTGAAACACTCCTATTCAAAAACGAACTATCTTAGCCGATTCTTTATTACTCTGATAAAAAGGGCTTCTCTCATAACATATTAAAATTTGGTGTCACTATCTCCTAAGGCATTTTTTTTATTTGAATTAAAACCTGGCACCCCAGAATATCGAAATTTTACGATAACTAAAATTGAAACACTCCTATTCAAAAACAAATTATCTCAGCCAATTATCCGTTACTATACATGATAAAAAGAGCTTCTCTTATAACATATTAAAATTTGGTGTCACTATCTGCTAAGGCATTGTTTTTATTTGAATTAAAACCTTCTCCTCACACCCCAGAATATCGAGATTTTACAATAACTAAAACTGAAACACTCCTAACGAACTATCTCAGCCGATTATCCATTACTATACATGATGGAAAGGGCTTCTTTTATAACATATTAAAATTTGGTGTCACTATCTGCCAAGGCATTTTTTTTATTGGAATTAAAACCTTCGCCTCACACCCCAGAATATCGAAATTTTACAATAACTAAAACTGAAACACTCCTATTCATAAACGAACTACCTCAGCCGATCGTCCATTACTATACATGATGGAAAGGGCTTTTTTTGAATTAAAACCTGACACCATAGAATATCGAAATTTTACAATAACTAAAATTAACACACTCCTATTCAAAAACGATTTATCTTAGCCAATTATCCATTACTTCACACAATAAAAAGGGCTTCTTTTATACATATTAAAATTTGGTGTCACTATTTGCTAAGGCTTTTTTTTATTTGAATTAAAACCTTCGCCTGACACGCCAGAATATCGAAATTTTATAATCAGTAAAATTGAAACACTCCTATTCAAAAACGAACTATCTCAACCGATTATCCATTACTACACATGATAAAACATTTATAACATCTTAAAATTTGGTGTGTCTCTATCTGCTAAGGCATTTTTTTATTTCAATTAGAACTTTCACGTGACACCCCAGAATATCGAAATTTTACGGTAACTAAAATTGAAATACTCCTATTCAAAAACAAACTATCTCAGCCGATTGTCCATTACTATACATGATAAAAAGGGCTTCTTTTATAACATATTAAAATTTGGTGTCACTATCTGCTAAAGCATTTTTTTTATTTGACTTAAAACTTTCGCGTGGCAACCCCGAATATTGAAATTTTACAATAACTAAAATTGAAACACTGCTATTCAAAAACAAACTATTTCAGCCGATTGTCCATTACTATACATGGTTAAAAAGGACTTCTTTTATAACATTAAAATTTGGTGTCACTACCTGCTAAGGCATTTTTTTTATTTGAATTAAAACCTTCGCTTGGCCCCCCGGAATATCGAAATTTTACAATAACTAAATTGAAACACTTTTATTCAAAAACGAGCCGATTTCGTGCATGATAAAAAGGGCTCCTTTTATCACATATATTAAAATTTGGTGTCACTATCTGCTATGGCAATTTTATACCTCCGTAACAAAAATTTTTGTTTTAAAAGCAATCTTACAGAACACTAACTGCGCAAGTCCGACTTATACTTGGGCGGTGTTTCTTTGGGAGAAATGACAAATGACATTTATCTTTTTTATATAAAACTACGAAGAGGGTTAAATCTATTTATAACGGAGACTCGACGTGAATGGTAGGCCTTACTGGAGGCAGTGTGTTCGAGAGTGAGAAAAACAAGCCAGTGCATGTAGGCACAGGGGAATTACTTTAAAGGTGTCGAGACTCGTGAAGCTTAAAAATGACTCCAAATTTTAAAGCGTTAGTATGAGAACTTTTAGATAGCGCCTCGTACAGTGACTCACAGCTTAAATGATGCAGTCGCTATAAGAAAAGACTAATTGGTCTCAGTGCCTCTTTATTTATTTGGAAAAAACAACTTATTGAAATTAAATTAGTAAAGAGTCTTCTAAAAAAGTATGAATTACTTTTTGTCTTAAATATGCCTTACTTAATTAACAATAAATAATTAATTAAATTATATGCGATTTTAACGTCACAGCTTAAATGATGCAAAATTCAATATACCAAAGTTATTAGAGAAAACAAACTTTAGAATTTGAAATAAGCCTGCTAATATTTGGTCGGGCCTCCCTCATTATCAATAACGGCTTGTAATCTTCTGGACATTGTTTCAACTAACTTTCTAGTATACTCCGAGGAAATAGTGTTCCATGCTTCAGTAATTTTTACTTTTAATTCAGTTTTATTTGATATTGGGGCACTATTTACTTTATTTTTTAATGTCAGCCACAAATTTTCAATTACATTTAAGTCTGGTGACTGGGCTGGTGTTTTAATAACATTTGGACAGTTATAAAGCAACCAACTGCGGATTCGAAATGACGTGTGCTTTGGATCATTGTCGTGATAGAACCGATAATTGTTTTCAATATATAATTTTTGGGCACTAGCGACGAGATGCTGCCTTAGTATATCCAAGTACACATATTGGTTCATATTCCCTTCGACGAAATGCATGTTACCTACTCCTGCAGATGACACACAGCCCCATAATATCACTCCACCTCCACCGTGCTTTACCGTAGCTTTCATATTTTTCAATTTTAATTCTTCGTTAGGCTTTCTCCACACTGATATTTTTCCATCGGACCCAAATAAGTTTATTTTGGTCTCATCAGCAAATATTACTGAATTCCAGAAGTTCAAGTCTTTATTGATATGCTCTCTGGCAAATTCCAATCTCACGCGTCTATTTCTTTTGCTAATGAAAGGCTTATTTCTAGCAGTTCGGCCATGTAAATTATTATTTCGCAAGATCCGTCGAACTGTTTCGGGGTTACACCTTTTTCCAAACTGTCTTTCCACCTCGGCGCACAGCTTTGGCGCACTTTTTTTTGGATTATTTGATAGCTCTCTTAACCCTGCAGCGGGCGCGCTGGCGCATTTTATGCGCCAAATTTCGAAAGATGGCAACATTGTCGGTGTTTCCCCGTTTATTAACTTCTAAGTCTAGGTATTCTTTCAGTTAACCTTAATCTTTGTAACTAAGTGCTTGGTATCCTATTTTAGTTTATATATATATTTTTATTTTGCTTTGTTTTGAGACTTGTGGCTTCTGGCGCATAACGTGCGCCACGCGCCTTGTCATGTAAGTATCGTTTTTTATTATTTCTTTTTTTTTACATGAAATTGTAAAGGGCCCATTTTAATAATCTATTTTGCAAATAATATAAATATGTATGTAACACATAGTTTTGTGCATACATGAGAAATTATAAGCTTTTTTTAATCTTTAATATTTTATCTTGATAATTCAAAATTGATTTCAGGGCCAAAAAATATCTCTCTGATGAAGAGCTGTTCAGAATACTTCATGACGAATGTTCAGATGAGGAACAATATTTGCCAGTGGATGAGGATGTTTCGGAGGAAGATGAAGAAGTTATTATAACTAGTGACCACGACACAGATTCCGAGCTAGAGTATAGTCCCAACGATGACGATCATGGTTCTAGTAATGATCCTGAGATTACATCTAGTGATTATTTTTTTGGCAAAGACAAAACATGTAAGTGGTACAAATTTAGTTTGGAGACAAAATCGAAAACAAAAAGTAACATTACAAGAATTTTTCCCGGTCGAAAGCCAACAGCACGAAAACTTTCAACAGAAATTTCAGCATTTCAAAAAATCATCGATTCTACCATGATAGAAACTATTGTAAAATATACAAATGAGTATATAGAAATTAAAAAATCCACTATTGAATATTCACGGGAAAGAGATGTTAAAATATGTTTAAAAAGTGAAATTATGGCTTTACTGGGTTTGCTAATATTATTGGAATGTAAGAAAGCCAATCATGTCAACGTTAGAGAACTTTGGGAAACTGATGGAACGGGTCTAGAAATTACTCGCCTGGTTATGAGCTACAAACAGTTTTTATTTCTATTGCGGTGTCTCCGGTTTGATAACCGCGATAGTAGACCCGAAAGAAAAAAAACAGACAAATTAGCAGCTATAAGAGATATATACGAAGCGTTTGTAGGAAATTGCAAAAAAAAAATTATAGTCTTGGACAATACGTCACAATTGACGAAAAACTTGAAGGTTTTCGTGGTAGATGTAGTTTCATACAGTATATACCCAATAAGCCGGCCAAATACGGTATCAAAATGTTTGTTTTATGCGACGCAAAAAACTCACTTCGTTAGCAACATAGAAATTTATTGTGGACAACAACCTGAAGGTCCGTACAGAGTTCCAAATTCGCCAACAAATATTGTACTCAGACTTGTGGAAGAAATAAAAGGTTCAAATCGAAATTTAACGACAGATAATTGGTACACGAGTTATCCTTTAGCAAAGACCCTACTTAGTGATAAAATTACACTAATAGGAACATTAAAAAAAAAATAAAAAAGAAATTCCGTTGGAATTTTTGCCAAATAAATCCCGTGAAAACAAAACGTCTGTATTTGGATATCAAAAAAAATATTACTTTACTTTCATATGTACCAAAGAAAAACAAGTCAGTAATTCTTTTGAGTACTATGCATAACACTGGCGATATTGATCAGGATTCACAAAAGCCTGAATTAATTATGGATTATAATGCCACCAAAGGTGGAGTAGACAGCGTTGACCAAATGTGTGGATCATATTCGGTAAAACGGGTTACCCGGAGATGGCCATTAGTTATTTTTTATTCTCTGATGGATATGGCGGGAATAAATGCCCAAGTATTGTTTAATTTCAACGAGGAAAATCCCAATATAGCCAGAAGAATATTTCTGAAAAGTTTGGCAGTTGCGTTTATGAGACCGTTTCTGGAAGAAAGAGCTAATATAAAATCCCTAAAACAAGACATACGGGTATCTTTAGCGAAATATAGAAAAGTTCAAGATCCCAACCAGGAGAAACCTCAAAGAAAAAAAGTGGGACGCTCCTTATTATGCGGACGTTCAAAAAATATTAACACAACCGTGCAATGTAGTACATGCAACAATTTTGTTTGTAAAAATCACTCTGTTAAGCAAATAGTATGTAAAAATTGCAATGAAAATGCAGACATTAGTGAATAGTCAAAATTTTGCACTGTATTTGTATCTAAAAATTCTTTTTAAATAATTTTGTGTTATTAAAATCAATAAATTTCGAAAATATAACAAAAAATCCTTTAAATATTTGAAGAGTACAGGGGAAAAATGATCAGGGTCACAGAAAGCATTTTTCAAAGAATAGTGAAAACAATGTTTACAGAGTCGAATTAAATAATTACGATTATTTAAATCTAAAAATATATATAAAAGCGTCAATACTAACTATTTTGCTGTGCCTAGTACATACCTGAAATATTTTCTATCAACCTTCACTGTTTTATAAACAAAAACGCAACGTCATGACAAAACAAAAAATGTAAAAAAGATCATAGTCCTGGACTCTGATCGTTTATTCGTTTTTTGTTTTGTTGTGACGTTAGCTTCAGCAAATCATTATTCAATAATTTTATTGATATTTATTATAAAAAAACATAGAAATTTATAAAGCTAAATAATTCGCAAAGGAAACGTTTTACAAATTTGAATCGTTGAAATAATTTCAATATTAATGAACACATGGCTATTCAAACTTGCGGTTTTTCATCTTTCTAGAGAGTTCCGCAAGTGGGATCATCTTCTGCAGCAGTTATCTCCAGATTGTAGATGGGAATAAACTCTTCAGGATCATCGCATTGGGTTTTAGCAGAGCTAACTAACTTCTCAAAGAATTTACGCGAATCACTTGAACAAAACTGCACCAAATGTTTGATATCGTTAAGTTTTGGAACACTTAAAGGTATCGGCCCGTTGTATGAATTATTTGGCAAATCTTGATGTCCGGTGGTTTTATAAGGGTTTCTATTTTTCCTTAAGGCACTTTTTTGGAATGAACCGTTGTAAGAGTCTTTATGTTCCACTAAACTACAATGTTCTTGAGTTACCCGAAACACTTTCACTGGTCTTGAAGGGAACGGACAAGTCTTCTTGTAAAACGAACTAAGATATTCGTCCCATCGTTTAAACATCTCTTGTTTGCAATCTATTACAATAAATGGTGAAGGTTTGTTTCTGCTGTTACGTATGATGTTATTCCAGTCGTCAGGAGTTTCCGCTAAAGCTTTCTGATTAATTAATCCCATGTTACGGTCGCACTCAAGATAGGAATGTCCGCGGACTGGAAAATAAACTTCAATAGTTTTGAATCGTTTCAGACTTACAGTAAGATAATGTAAAAAACGAAAAACGGTATAATTCTTGTTCTGACCAGCACATGAGTCACAAAAGATGATTAGATGTTGAACAGAACTGCTCAAAATTTCTGTTGCGAAATGATACAACATAGAACATACCTCTTCTGAACCTTTTTTGGCCACGGTTTCGTTGTAAGTATAGAAAAATGAACGCTGATCGGATAGAATATGTACGTTAAAACTGTAAAATGACAACTGCCTTCGGTAGTATACGTCGTTTGTGCTTATATTTGGCAATGGCAAGTTCTTTTGGAAGTCCATCGTTATAGCTTCTATGGTTTTATCTTTTTTAGCTTTCTTTCTGGCTTGCCTTTTCCGTTTATAAAAAGTGTCAGCCCTTAACTTATGTAACTTCATATTTAATTGCACATCATGAATTTCTTTTCTGATCTTGTTCACCGTTTCTTCTTTATTTGCAGGTACAACTAGATCCCCTTGTAGTTTTTGTTCATCTACCTTATATTTGTCACATGTGCTACATGTGTCACTTCGGGGATACCCGAATGAAATATTAAATTTTGTAGAAAATATTACACGAAATTTTTCATACGACATCAAGTTTCTAGGATGCTTCGAAGAGTACATGCTATGTAACTTTTTGATGTTCAGGTCTTCGGGTAAATAAATTTTGCTGCTAGCTTTTAGGCTATAATGAGCTTTTCGGCCTTTTAATGATTTTAAAAAAGAAACGACACAATTTATTGTTTCGGGAGAAATTTTCGATGGCCGATTTGCATGTTTCCCACGTTGATCTGGTTTAAAGGTTCCTATATCAAGCAAAGATTTTTTTATGGATTGTATTCTACGATTTGTTACTCCATGCAATGATAGGAATGCCTTATAGCAAACTGGTATTTCAACAGCTTTTTGATTTCTAGTTACACGGACACGATATGCATAGGAACTATCATTAAACCGAGCTTCGTTTTCTGCCTTCCTATTCCGTCTTCGCTGCACTGGGATTACGGAAATTAAACCACTTAGATAGCTATTCTGGTCATCAAAAGTATCATGCTTATTGAATCTGCTAATGAGTTGATTCCTCTTCTCTATCGAAATAATGTCAAAACAAGCAAAACGTGAACACTTACAGTTTTCGCCGGTAACATAACCTCTAACTTTCATCTTTCTGGATACGTCCCTAATGCGCCCAGTAACTGGGCGTTCCTTAGTCTTTGGAATAATATTTTTTTCCTGGATCACCACTGTCACTATCGCTACTGAACTCCATTTTAATTTACAGCAAATAGAGATGTGATATAAAACCTCGAACAACGAACAATGAATATTTTTTATACATTGTTTTACCTAGCCGTTTACGCACGTTTTGAAGCGATAGGAAGGACTCTAATCGTTTTTGATTGGGACCGCTCGAATTACCTTGGACTGTGATCGTTCTTGCGTTGTATAGGGTTTTTATTTAATTTAAATACTGCGACCCTGTTCGTTTTTACCACAAACAAATATTTCGAGCGGAAAGGTTAGGGTAAGAAGTTAAAGATGGCGCTTTTACACAATTTTTGTCAGACATGGACTCTGATCGTTTTTCCCCTGTACTCTTCATTTTATTAATTTCAATAATAATTCCGTGGAGCATAAAATGCGCCGCGCGCCTTTTCGTGTAAAACTTTATAGCGCGCCCGCTGAAGGGTTAAAATCCATCTTTCTTCACGTTCATTGAAGATCTTATTTGGAGCCAACTTTGACTTATTCTCGACTCTATTTTCATTCCGGTAACGTTCAATGATATGCTGAACAGTTGACGGACATTTATTTACCATTTTGGCTATGTCTCTTTAGCTGTATCCATTCCTGTAATGAGTAATATTTAAATTTCTCTCAGAAATTGTAGTTCGACGACAAATTCTTAAACAATTCCGTTTTATTGAATGCAAGAATGTCAAACTAAACAAAAAACAATCAAAGCAACGCCGCCTTCGTAAATTTCAAAATGCGATAAGTTTTGACCTCTGTTGTTATTTTGCATCATTTAAGCTGTGACGTTAAAATTGCATATGATTTGATTAATTATTTATTGTTAATTAAGTAAGGCATATTTAAGACCAAAAGTAATTCATACTTTTTTAGAAAACTCTTTACTAATTTAATTTCAATAAGTTGTTTTTTCCAAATAAATAAAGAGGCACTGAGACCAGTTAGTCTTTTCTTATAGCGACTGCATCATTTAAGCTGTGAGTCACTGTATATAGAAGGGAAAAGCAAGAGGAATAGATAAGGAATATTGAAGAAAAGTTCATAAATCATTATATATATTTGCTTTTATTAAAACCGACTAAGAGGTAGTTTTCTATATAATAAATACGACAGTTTTTTTTTTTTATAAATTTTATATAAAATTACTACAGCTAATTTAAATTTACAACATCTTTGACAACTTTAATGACAGCAATAATACATGGGTTATAAAAAATTGAAAATTTTCGAAATATCTGTTAATTTTATGTAAAATACAAGGATTGCATCAAGAATTTTTTTTTATTATTTTCAATATCGAGAGATTGGTTTTATTTTAGTTTTTTAAAGTCATTAATAGCTTTACATATAGTAACCGATAGAAAGCTCACAACATATGTTAAATTTTTTTATTATTAGAGCATTCAAATTTCGTTTTTTTGATAACCTTAAAAAGTGACTGATGTCGCGTGAATGTTGGTATGGCGGGAATTTTGAATAAACTAATATGAAATCGTAAAAAAAGGGTTAATTGAAATAATATAGAAAAAACTCAAAGATTAAAAAGTACTTGAATTTAATTTAAAACCTAACAAGTAGGCTGAAATGTTTTTGGTCTGACACATAAATATCGCCTTTTTCAAAAAATCCGTATGATTTTTAGGAAGGACCAACCTTTAAACGATACGTGTCAAAATTTTATGACATTTTGACTATTAGTTTACAAGTTACAGGGGTTTTAGTGACGCTACTTTTGATATTTTCAGTTGATTAAATACTGTTTTTTGATGGAAAAAAATATCGTTCAAGCAAAGCAATGGCTTGATAAGTATTACGGGGACTCTGCCCCTGGAAAATCACTCATCATTTACTGAAATGCTGAATCTAAACGGGATTGTATAGACACAAATGATGCTGAACGCTCTGGACACCCAAATGAGTTAGTTACACCGGAAAACATTTAAAAAATCCACGAAATTGTTTTGGATAACCGTAAAGTGAAATTGCGTGAGATAGCCGACACCCTAAAGATATCAAAAGAACGTATTGGTCATATTTTGCATGAACATTTAGGCATGAGAAAGCTCTGTTCGAAATGGATCCCGCGGTTGCTCACAGTGAACCAAGAACAACAACGTGTTGATTATTCTGAGCGCTGTGTGGACCTGGTTAAGCGAAAAAAAAAAAAAGGATTTTTTATGCGATATGTGATAATAGATGGAATGAAATCGGTAGTCAGTTGAGTGCAGCCGATGAAAGCCGCCCAAAGCGATCAAAGACAAAACAGTCAGCTGGGAAGGTTTGGGCCTCTGTATTTTGGGATGCGCACAGAATAATTTTCATCGACTATGATGAGAAGGGAAAAACCATCGATAGCGAACATTATATAAATTACTGGTGTGTTTGAAGGCAGAAATCGCAAAAAAAAGGCCCTAAATGGACAAGAAAAATGTACTCTTTCATCAAGACAACGCACCGTGTCACAAGTCAATGGTTACGATGGCAAAATTGCATGAATTGAAGTTCGAATTGCTTCCTCATCCACCGTATTCTCCAGATTTGGCCTCCATTGACTATTATATGAAAAAAAATGTTCGCAGGAAAGAGATTTGGCTTCAATGAAGAAGTTGTCGCCGAAATGAAGGTAAAGACAAATCCTTCTACAAGAAAGGTGTAGAAATGTTAGAAAAGCATTAGACTGTATCGCTCGTGAAGGAGACTATGTTGATAAATTAAGTCGAATTTTGTAAAAAAAAGTGTTTTAAGTAGCTAGACCAAACACTTTTCAGCGTACGTGTTATAAATGTACTGGGCTAGCTAACAGTTAAAAATAAAATAAAAATCTGCGAAATCTCCAGGCATACAATAAACAAAGATAGATATACAGTTCACTTAATTAAAAAATACTAACTACAGGTAATCTTCGAGACGTTCCAGAACTCAAGACAGTTCTTGTTAGTACAAAGCTCCAGATCCAAAAATAAGTTACTTTAAGCACAAGGCTGTTACAGATATTTTCTTAAAGAATAGATTTCTAATTTAACCGGGAAAAATCCTGGAAAGAGAACATTAAAATAAATATGTTAAAAATTAACCGCGTTGGACTGATTGTATGGCTCTTGAAGGAGACTATGTTGATTAATAAAGTTGAATTTTTGAAAAAAAAAGTGCTTTAAGTAGCTAGACCAAAAACTTTTCAGCCTACGTGTTAGTTGCAAAGTTTTAAGCATCTATATACAAAAAATTAAGATCGCATTTTTTAAAAATATTTCTTGATCTAACTAAAAACTTTTTTTTTGTTTTGTCTGAGATAAGTTTCCTTTACTTCGATCATAATTAGAAATATTCTTTTATTTTTTTTTGACAACTTGAACGCCGAATGTGGCCATTATATGCATCTAATTGTTATTTCGATGTTTTATAACAAAAAATATCCTTAAGTGTTTTAAAATGTATCAGTTTTCTAATCTTTGTTAAATTTTACGTTTAAAACACACATTTTGCAATTGCTGTTGCAATGATTTGTATCTTAACATCCTTATCGATATTTTTTGAATCAAAATTCTCCTAGATGCAAGAGCCAAAACTCACCTATTTTAATAAATGTTTTAACGCTTTATTAGAACAGTCAATTTTGTCTTCTAAAAAGTACATATTAGAGAGATTTTACAAGCCCTTATTTTTAACATGCCTTTGTGCTTATCGTTATCTCAAGCATACGCAGTATTAACGCGAACGAATTGCAAGGTTAGGTTAGTGTTCATCTTCTATCACTTAGGAGATTTTTTCCACTCATTTCATGGTTAAGCACACCGGTTATTAGTATTAGATGGGCCAACACAAGTTTCTAAATTAAAGCTGTGTTGAGTAGGTTTCTATCACTTCCTTTAATATTTCCAAGGTAATACGAATGTGCGGTAAATAAAATTTCATTAAAAATTGACACTACACACACTATAATGCCATTGTGACAAAGATTGCAAAATCCCAACATAATCTGAACACTAATTAACTGTTGTCAGTGTTATTTGCAATAAAAGATTACACAACTCTACAAAAAAATTTTTCGTTTTTGTCCTAAAATTTATTTTATGATTTTTCTATTCATTATGCTCCAAAATAAAGGAAAAGTTTGCTTTTGTGGTAGTTATGATAATAATACATTTTTTTGAGTTATCGTAGAAATATTAAATAGTTCTGGTATATTTAAAATATCGTGAAAAAATAAAGGGGTCGTAACTTTCACACAGTGTCTACAGACGTCACTTATTGTTGATAAACAACAATTGACTGTTTTGTGAAAGATTTAAAGAGGTTAAAATGTCGTCGAGAAAGTGTAAATATGATGCTGATGCATTTTGTTATATATGTGGTATATTTATTAAAGTACGAGATATAAAATCTTATTTAAACGCATGTGAAAAGCTTTGTGAAGCCTACAAAGTCTATTTCAACTGCCCTGTTCGGAATCTAGACAAGCCCCGGTCTCCACATGTTGCTTGTAGTAATTGCAAAAGATGTTTAGAAGGTAAACAATTTTTAGTAAAAAAAAATATAAATATGTTTATTTTTATCTTTATTTATTTCAGGTTGGTATCGAGGTGAGAAACGGAGTATGAAATTCGCAGTACCGAGAATTTGGCGAGAGCCAAGAGACCACGTTAATGACTGTTATTTTTTGCGTAGTAAATCCAGCTAAAAGACGTAGAGGCAAAAATGCGAAACCCATCGAATATCCTGACCTTACTTCATCTTCTGCTCCAATCTCACATAGCCCACAACTTCCAGTACCTGAACCTCCTAAAAAATTGTCTCAGTCAAGCTCATCTCAGAGTTCAAATAAAAATAATGAAGATGAAGAATTTGTACTGTCACAGGAACCACCGAAACCCCATTTTCTTACCTCAGAAGACTTTAATGACTTAGTAAGAGATTTGAATTTGCCGAAGAGTAAGGCAGAGCTTTTGGGTTCTCGTTTGAAGCACTGGAATTTGCTTATTGATGTCAAAATAACAGATCAGCGAAGTCGGCATGAGACATTTGCTACGTTCTTCACCAAAGAAGATGGACTTTGTTATTGTAACGATATAAGAGGTTTGTTGGAAGCAATTGGGATGCCCTGTGTTCCCAGTGAATGGCGTTTATTTATTGACAGCTCGACGAAAAGCTTAAAAGCCGTTTTATTACATAACGGAAATAAATTTCCATCTCTTTCAGTCACTCATTCTGTACATCTAAAAGAAAACTATGAAAGTGTTAAAATTTTACTCGAAGCTTTAAAATATCAAGAGTATAAGCGGCAGTTCATTCGAGATTTTAAGATGGTAGGATTTTTAATGGGACTACAGGGTGGATATACAAAATATCCGTGTTATCTCTGTTTGTGGGATAGTAGAGCGGATGCTCAACACTATGTTCAACGATCATGGCCACTAAGAACGGCATTTTGTGTTGGAAAACAAAACGTAAATGTGAACCTATTGCTGAACCTAAAAATATATTAATGCCGCCTTTACACATCAAGTTAGGGCTTATGAAACAATTCGTAAAAAAGCTAGATGAAGAATCTGAAGCTTTTACATTTTTAAAAAACTTTTTTCCAAAGTTGTCAGAAGCAAAGGTTAAAGCTGGAATTTTTGTCGGTCCACAAATTAAAAAAAAAATTGCCAGTGAAAAATTTCCAAAATTACTTACTAGTGCTCAAAAAAAAAGTTGGAATAGTTTTAAAGCAGTAATCTCGGGATTTTTAGGGAATAACAAAGTTGAAAATGACCAAGAGCTAGTAGAAAACATGTTAGAAAACTTTAAAACCATGGGTTACAGAATGTCTCTAAAAGTACATATGCTACATGATTATTTAGATAAATTTGAAAACAACATAGGGGCGTACTCAGAAGAACAAGGACAACATTTTCATCAAGATATTATGAACTTCGAACAACGTTATCAGAGCCAATACAACGAAAATATTTGGGGTTTAGTGAGAGAAAGTACTTATGAACATGAAAGGAAAAGTAATAAGGTTCATTTTTAAACTTTTTTCCACTATTGTGTAATTTGATATGATAGTAAAAGTTGATAAAAATCATATATAAATATATTTGTTTCGATTTATCAATTAATAAAAATTTAAACTATGTATTTTCTAAAATACTGTTCAACCGTTCTCCTGGATACAAAAGCAAACTTTTTCAGGCCATATATATTTTTTTTTTTCGTCTAACTGTCGATAAATCTATCGAAATTTCGTACCCTCTTATCGAAGTCAAAATTTGTGTTGACCTGTGTTATCATTTCAATTTTACTGTATTTTTCTTAGTAGTTTGTACACCTAAATAGAAAAAAAATAGGGCCTATCATACTACCGATAAGAACAACGAACTTTAAATAACCTCTGTTATCAGTTCCTAAATAAGGCAAATCGTTATCCTTAATAAAGGATTCTCTTATTTTGTTTCAATACTCCGCAAGCTCCAAATGGTGGGCGCATGCTTCAAATAACGATAACAGCTGAGTCCTTATATTTAATTTCTTCCCTTTACTACTCCGCTGGTTCTAAATGGTGGGCGCTTGCTTCAAATAAAGATAAAGAGTAACCAATTAAAATAATCGTTGCAAAATTTCTCTAAAGGGGGGGGGTAGGGTTTTAAAATTTTTTTTTTCGATTTGTGAGATGAAAGTACCACATTTCAAGAATATTTAGGTTAGGTATTTTACCAAACACGTGCTCCGTGTATTTCTATTAGTTCTCTCAGTGATTTTATATTAATTATAATCAAAATGTCTAAGAAAGTTACCAGAGAAGATCATAAAAGCAGTGGGTCGAGATTGGACAGATCAAAAAAAGTAGTACCTCCACAGAAACGTAAAACAGACGAGGTCGAAACAAACACAGTGCTTCGGCAAAAAAAAATAAAAACAAAAGTTGCTCGGGACATACCAGAGGATCTGGAAAAACATTACAGAATAGTTAATTTTATGCTAGTTTTTTCAACCATCGCGAGTTTAGTAAAGTGTGCAAAATTTCTTTTAAGTCGTGTAAAAGTGAAGGTCTTGGATTCACCATCCAAGTTAATTGTGAAAAGTGTAAAAACCTCTGCTTTATTCCTTCTAGTAACAGAATTCAGTCTGGAGTGTATAAAATCAATTATTGATTCGCTTTTGCCATGCGAGTCTTAGGCTTAGGATTGGCTGGACGTGAAAAGTTTTGCGGCCTGATGGATTTATCAGCTCATTTTTTATCAAAAACAAC
Source organism: Pachyrhynchus sulphureomaculatus (assembly GCA_019049505.1). Taxonomy (NCBI): domain Eukaryota; kingdom Metazoa; phylum Arthropoda; class Insecta; order Coleoptera; family Curculionidae; genus Pachyrhynchus; species Pachyrhynchus sulphureomaculatus. Next base: position 15,238,924 of record CM032449.1, on the reverse strand, counting down.
CTACAGTTCGTATTTACAAAAAATGTGTTTAGTCATAAAAAATACCACGCGTGCATTTTTTTCATCTGCTGTGGAAGAAAAGAGAGAAGCCACGCGTAAAAAAAATAATGCAGAAGATACAACGGAGTTGACCGTATCAGGTGACGGCACCTGGAAAAAAAACAAGGATTCGCATCTTTATTTGGCGTGCCTTCCTTGATCGGTTATTATACCGGAAAAGTTCTGGATATTTGTGTAAAAAGCGCCTACTGTTATGACTGTATAACTTGGGAATTCAAACTAAATTCTGCAGAGTACGAAGAGTGGTATACTGCTCATGTGAAAGAAGGAAAATGTCAAGCTAATCATACTGGTCCAACTGGAAATATGGAGGTTGAAGCAATAAAATTAATGTTTGAGCGTTCAAAAGATAATAAAGTGAAATATCGCAACTATATCGGCGACGGCGATTCAAAAACATACTCTGGAGTACTGAAATCTAAACCTTATGGTGATACTCAGTATATATCATCACTACACCAAACACTTTATTTTTGCACTCGACGCGCGTTTCGCTAACCATGTTAGCTTCATCAGGAGCGATGATTGACTAAAGCTAAACTACAAATCTACCTATTTATACTTAGCCTAACCCTTGAATTAATCAAGCGGAACTAATGACATACGCAAGGCCGTCAGTTCCGGTCAAGTAACCAGTAGAGGGGACTATAAGGAATAGGCCCTCTGTCTTTATTTAAACTACTTTTACATTTTATGATTTCCATACTTTCGTATGCGTTCAACAATCTCCTATCAGATACATCCTTTATTAATCTTAGATTATCTAATGTTACAGTATGATTAGCTTCAAGGGCATGTTCGGCAATGCTAGACTTTTCTGTTCTATTGTATTTTAAGTGTGCTAAGTGTTCTTTAAATCTTGTTTTAATTGACCTTTTAGTTTGCCCAACATACTTTTTGTCACAATCATTACAACTAATTTCATAAATTCCACTTTTCTCACAATTAGGAATCTTATCTTTGGGATTTCCTAAGATATTCCTCAGATTGTCTGATGACTTATAGACTAAGGTGAGGCCTACATTATTAAATACCTTATTGAGTCCCTTGCTATATTTCGGATTATATGGTATGGAGACATACTTGGTGTTATTTTCTTCGCGTGTAAAAAAGGTGGAATTCTGAATATTAAACCTAAACTTATGTCTATTTATTAGCTTATTTACTAAGTCATCGTCATAACCATTAACTCTAGTTATATTTCTAATACGATTCCTTTCTTTATTAAAGTTTACTCTATTCAGAGGGAAAGTGACCAAACGATGAACTAAAAAATGTAATGAGGCTAATTTATGTTGTTTGCAATGAAATGAATCATTAGGAATATATCTATCTGTTACTGTGTCCTTCCTATAGATATCAAATTCTAATCTATTATTATTTTTAATAATTAAAACATCTAGAAAAGGCAATTGTCCTTTGTTCTCAACTTCGTAAGTGAATTTAATGGAATCATACCGGCTATTTAATTTAGAAACAAAATGATCAATATTTGCTTTCTTTGTATCAAAAATCGCGAAAATATCATCCACATACCTATACCATACCCTTGGGAAATATTCGAATTCTAGACTGGCTTCGATTTCAAACTTACTCATGAATAAATTGGCTATGAAAGGTGATAAGCAATTACCCATAGCTGTTCCTTCTTTCTGAACATAAAAATGATTGTTATATTGGAAATAATTTTGTTCCATACAAAGTTTAGATAATGTTAAGTATTCACGAATAATTTTGTCTTCAAAGTCATTCATTCTAAGTAATTCTTCGAGATATTGTAAAGTTTGTGGAATTGGCACACTTGGGAACAAAGAACTAACATCAAAAGAAATTAAGACTTCACCTTCATTAAGAACTAGATTTTTTGTTTTATTAATGAATTCTAAGGAATTCTTCACTGCGAAAGTATTTAACGGTAACTTCTCAAGTTCTTTTGATAACCATTTGGATATTAAATATGTGGGTAATCCGACCGATGAAACAATGGGTCGCATTGCTTTTCCAGGTTTGTGAATTTTGGGTAAGCAATACAATTTTGGTACGGTCGGATTACTCACATTTAATTTAAATTTGAGCGAATCGGAGACAAGGTTCTTACATTTTTTTTTTTAAAGAATTTTTAACCTCTGATATCATTCTCGGTAATGGGTAAGAGTAAACTTTAATAAAGAAAGGAATCGTATTAGAAATATAACTAGAGTTAATGGTTATGACGATGACTTAGTAAATAAGCTAATAAATAGACATAAGTTTAGGTTTAATATTCAGAATTCCACCTTTTTTACACGCGAAGAAAATAACACCAAGTATGTCTCCATACCATATAATCCGAAATATAGCAAGGGACTCAATAAGGTATTTAATAATGTAGGCCTCACCTTAGTCTATAAGTCATCAGACAATCTGAGGAATATCTTAGGAAATCCCAAAGATAAGATTCCTAATTGTGAGAAAAGATGAATTTATGAAATTAGTTGTAATGATTGTGACAAAAAGTATGTTGGGCAAACTAAAAGGTCAATTAAAACAAGATTTAAAGAACACTTAGCACACTTAAAATACAATAGAACAGAAAAGTCTAGCATTGCCGAACATGCCCTTGAAGCTAATCATACTGTAACATTAGATAATCTAAGATTAATAAAGGATGTATCTGATAGGAGATTGTTGAACGCATACGAAAGTATGGAAATCATAAAATGTAAAAGTAGTTTAAATAAAGACAGAGGGCCTATTCCTTATAGTCCCCTCTACTGGTTACTTGACCGGAACTGACGGCCTTGCCTATGTCATTAGTTCCGCTTGATTAATTCAAGGGTTAGGCTAAGTATAAATAGGTAGATTTGTAGTTTAGCTTTAGTCAATCATCGCTCCTGATGAAGCTAACATGGTTAGCGAAACGCGCGTCGAGTGCAAAAATAAAGTGTTTGGTGTAGTGGTGATATATACTGAGTAGTATCATTGTGCCAAGATTCCACATTCCCAACTTACTTATGGTGATGATTATTTGATAAACAAAAAAGAATGTATAGGTCATCTTTAGAAGAGAATGGGTACCCGATTGCGTAACATAGTGAATAAAATACACAAGAATCGACAACTGGGCGGGAAAAAAAGTAATCAGAAAAAGTCTATCTGGTAAAGGTAAATTTACTGGAAAAATGATAGATAAGTTGACTGTATATTACGGTTTGGCCATTGGACGTAATTGTGATTCTGTAGAAAAAATGAAAAATGCCATTTGGGCGACTTATTTTCATTATAGCTCAACAAACAAGAATCCGCAGCATTAGAATTGTGATAAAGGAGAAGACTCGTGGTGTGAATGGTGGAGAGCTGCAGCAACGAATAACCTGAAGTCATTCAAACATAGTTACACAACACTTCCAAGCGAGGTTTTAGAAACAATAAAACCTATATATGAGGACTTGAGTAATGAAACACTTTGGGAGCGATGTCTCGGAGGTTTTACATAGAACAATAATGAAAGTTTGAACCAACTTATATGGAAAATTACTCCAAAAATATTGAGTGATTCCTCTAATCTCGTTGACATTGCTGCTCATATAGTAGCATGTACATTCAATGAAGGTTGTTTTGCTCTGCTGTCCATCATGCATGATATGGGTATCACTGCAGGGCCAAGTTCTCATGGATGGGCGAAAGAAGTCGACAAAAATCGAATAAATCGAGCTAAGCTCAAAACTGCGCTTGAAAGCAAACAAGGCCGGATTAGCCGTAGACAAGAGCAACAACGTGCTCTGGACACCCACAATGACAGCTCCGTAATGTATGGACCTGGCATTGACGACCCTATGTAAGTAAAAACAAAAATACTTGTTTACTTATGATGAATTTTTAAATTTCTCAGTGTAAAACTTTAAATTGAAATTTTAAGTATATTTTATAACGGCTTGATTGTTGATTTTTTCGTCAAAAATCGGTATTTTGACTTGTAAGTACCACAAAAAATCCAAAAATTGAAAAAAAAAATCTCGACAGGGCTACCTAGAAAAACTTATGAGCTAACAGAATTTTCTTCGTTTTTTTGTTTTAGATGATTCAGTCATAAGTTCTGATGTTCACCGCAAAACACCTTTTTGCTGAAGCGCCCATTAAGAGTTGCTGCCACCGGCTCACATCTTGATATTCTTTTACGAAAATTGCCCACAATATCCGTGAAATGTCACCTGATAATACCAGATTAAAATCAATTCATTTATCTTTACTGTTTGTTCAATAAAAATACTAAACAACTCAGTTAATTTAAAAATGTCAAGTGGGTTTAAAACTGATTTTTTGAATTATTTCTCCCCGTTTAAAAAAAAAACAAAGGAATATTTCTAATTATGAACAAAGCAAAACAAAAATAAACTACTTAAACAAAAAAGCTAGATAAAGAAATACCTTAAAAAATGCGATTTTAATTTGTTTAAGTAGATACTACAAACTTTGTAAATAGAGTTTCAACCAAATTCTAAATACTTTTTTTCGATATTCTGTTAATTAACACGCCTTTTCATGATTCCATATCAGTTTACTCAAATTTCCCAGCATACCAACGATCACGCGACTCATGTCAAAATCAATTTTTAGGTTATCGGACATGCAGAATTGATTATCCGAAAAATAAATTTGGATACTCTAATAATAAAAATTTTCCTATATGTTGCGAACTATTTATCGGTCCCTGTATAAATATGCAGTCATTTAAGATTAGTTACCAACATTCTTAAAAAAATTCATACAATTAGGAAATGGTTGATGCGTTATTTTATAAAAGTTGATTTATTTATGGAAAAACATTTTTGTATTTTATAAGCGGCCACTTCAAACATCTACCCTTCAGAGAGGCAGTCGCTATCGCTATAGAAAGGTACGAGTACATATATATACAAGGTGCCCCAGTATTCCGTGTACACAGAGTTACTGTGGATTTCTGGGATGAAAATATGGCCATTTAATCCAACTTACCTCAGTCCAAAAATTCGTAATTTTTTGAGATACATGGTGTCAAAGTTATACTTTTGTTTTAGTTTTTCTTAAATAACGTTCTTAATAATTGCACTATTTGTACAAGATTCGGTGCTAAGGGGTTTTTTGAGATGGGAAATCGAAATCAGCTCACAGTTTTGTTGTAAATTGTAGGGGGCGCCACTTATTGCACTTTGTATACTTTTAAATTGTCATAACTTTTTTATACCATTCTGTATAATATTTTTAATTGAATATTCGCATTCTTCGTCTTCTCCTGTCTAAAAAAGCTCTCTTGGTAAATGTTACTCCAAGCAACAGTTTCTGAGATAGTGGGATGTTTATTTCCATTTTTTAATTCCATTATCAAATTTGCAAATGCGTTCCTTCTTATATATATATATATATATATATATATATATATATATATATATATATATATATATATTATTATTATTATTGTTGTTAGATTATTCTTTTGAACCTGTCCTAAGCCTGGATGAAGTGTGAAGGAACGCATTTACGAATTTGACAATGGAATTAAAAAATGGAAACAAACATCCCATTACCTCAGAAACTGTTACTCGGAGCAACATTTACCAAGCGAGCTTTTTGGACAGGAGAAGGAAAGTATACATAGTGCAATAAGTGGTGCCCCCTACAATTTACAACAAAACTGTAAGCTAATTTCGATTTCTCATCTCAGAAAACCCCTTAGAACCGAATCTTGTACAAATAATACAATTATTAAGAAAACTACTTACGGAAAACTAAAATAAAAGTATAACTTTGACACCCTGTATCTCAAAAATTACGAATTTTTGGACTAAGGTAAGTTGGGTTAAATGGTCATATTTTCATCCCATCTATGTACACGGAACACCGGGATACCCTGTATATATATATATATATATATATATATATATATATATATATATATATATATATATATATATATATATGTTATATATATAGGTATATATACCGGGTAGACTATTTATCGTGAAAAATGTTATTATATCAAAAACTTTCACTTTTATGAAAAAATGTTTTGAACAAAAATTGTTCAGCTTTGAAGGGGAAATAAAAGGGCAGCATCAATTTTTCATTTAGTGGCTCGCATCAAGGTCATTCTAAGGTCAACTGAATTTGTTTAAACTGAACCCGTATTTTTTTACAGACACTTATTCCATGAGAAAAATCAAGTATTTTTTATTTGAAATACTTTTTACCTGACTTCAATTTTTTAAGTTATTAAGATCAATAAATAAAAAAAAACATAGATTTTCAATGATTTTTAACTCAATTCGTAGTTACTTAAGCGAAAAATATTAAAAGACAAAAAATATCTATTTTATTGAAATAAAGTTCTGGTAATTATTTCAGAATTTTTAATAACATTTTTATCAACGTATATCAACGTTTATAAAAATGTTAATTAATATATAATTCTTCCTCTTCTAACCGCTTAAACTTTCTTGTCCCATACACACAAAGTTGCTAAATATTTGTTAAATAAACGGTGGGCTTTAGTTTATGAATAATTTAAGAATCATACTAATTTTTAACGACTGCACAAATTTTATATGCACTATTATTAAATATATAATATATGTATCTATATTGGCATCTTTCTTTAAAATTATTTAAAAAATACAAGTATTATCACCACAAGTCTTTTAACTTACTGTTACCTAGAGCGTACTAACATACCTACTATCACGCTTGTTTTAATAATTCGTACTAACTAATTTTTACTCTAAAATGTTTAGAAAATTGTATTGTTTGGTTAAATTTATATTCACTTGGTAAAAGTTATATTACAAATAAATAAATAAATAAATAATTAATAAATAATATGTTAAAGGTCTTCCACAAAAAACTTCTGCAATTCATATTACATACTGTGTTATTCAAATCAATATAACCTTCGGGACCTTACTAAACAATAACATTTAATTAAAATGCGTTGGCCTCAGTAGCACGGTGCGTTAAGAGCGTGACAAATGACTCAACGGTTGCTGGTTCGAATCCGATGCTAACCACTGAGTGTTGTGACGTCCCAGATTTTTAGTTAAAAATCATTTATACACATTCGTGCCAATACGCTAAACTCGTGACAATAATAAAACAGGAAAAAAATAAATAAATAAAATGAGCAATATGTAAACGTGTAAAAAGAAAAGTTATGAAAAGCTTTCCAGTTAGAAATAACTCATACAAAACGAAAAATTTTTATCTACTGAGAAACTCAAGAACAATCAAAACTGAAAGGGGGATTACACGAAGATACCAGAGAAGTAAAAATAAATAAAGTTGTTAGACAGGGTTATATCATATCACCGAAAATATTCACCCTGGTACTAGAAGATATTTTCAAGAGTCTTCACTGAGACAAGAGGAGACTCGACAAAACCTGAGATTTGCTAATGGTATCGCACTTTTTGATGAAAACGAAATCGAATTGAAAAAATGTTTAAATATATATAATATATATTTATAATGAATTTCCATCAAGTAGAAGCTACAATAATCCAAAATTTGAAAAAAATGTTCTAAGAATTAGAAAACTGAAACAAAAAAAGTCGGTTAAGAGATGAACATTAAAAAAATCAAATTCATAACGAACGAATAACCATAATGACGTAATATCCATACACGGTCAACAGGTGAAAAAGATAGATTTGTATGTATATTTGAGACAGAAAGTTACAATCTGAAAAATGAATCAAGCAAGTCTTTCAATCCAAATTGCCTTTAAAACTTAAAAGTAAAGTATATAATGAATGTACTCTATCGGTAACAATATATGGCAGCGAAACATAGGTTCTGACAAAAAAAATTAGAAGATTAGCTCACCAGAGAGCAGTTGAAATGAAAATGCTCGGTATCTTATTCAGGGATCGCAAACCAAACGACCGGATAAGGAATAAAACAAAGGCCCAGGACATAATGAAAAGAATATCTTCCCTCAAATGGAAGCGAAAAAGGGACTTGACGGATACCATGGGGAGAAAAAAAGAAGTAATAGTAGACTTCAAGAACGTTGATACGATGATATTAAAAAATCAGCGGGGCTCAATTAGTATTAAAGTGAAACATATGGACACAAATGAGAAAGGCCTATATCCAAAGGATAGAGAATAGTTAGAGGAAGAAGAGGAAGGATTTTCACGACTGTAAGTTTTGCTTTGGATTGGATATTTTGGTGGTTTCACCTCGGAGTTTGTTGGCTTCTAATATATTTTGAATATTTGCGCTATCCTGATTGTGTTACAAGATGCCGAACATCCTGTTTTTCACCTAAGCTATCCGACGCGACGAACTCTAAAATAGAACGTAGCATGACATGATATGATAAACAGTGTACTCACGTTATTATTCCAGGTATTATTCTTGGACCTCCTGTACTTACTCACGATCTACGTCCGATAAGCCACGATTTTACATATTTTTCACGGCGGCCAAACGATATAAATTATAATATAAACATACGTGAAGAAAACATTAAGCTTTGCACGGAGGACCTTTAAGTAGTAAAAAAATACAAAACAATAGGTACAAAATTATTGAATACTTATTGTAGTATACTATATTTATTGATTCAGTATATGGCAGTATAAATTTATTATAAATAATTTTATCTATATTTGGCTAACAATCTACCAAATTTGTTGTCATCAGTCCGACAAAATTTCCTTACAGAGAGTTTCGTAGAAGATTTATTTAATAAGACAAAAACGTTTAACCTTAAAAAAAAATAGAAATATTAAAAGGGAAACATTCTGTATGACAGCCAACATTTATTTTAGGTCTGTGGTTTACTATACGTATGTAATTTCTATTAAAAAGAGAGTATTTAATACTTCTTTGTTCATATTATCTTTTTTTTGCTAATTTTCCTGAAAATCAATAAATTACATTGTAGAGTGTTCTTAATCCATACGACAACTATTTTCCGGATTCGAGGTCGAAGAGTATGGTCTAGCATTGTTGTGATGGAAGACGACACCCTTTTTGTTCACGATTTTTTTAATCGCTTGCTTCAGTCTTGTCAACTGCTGATAGTTGGGTACAATATCAATCGTTAGGTCAGGCTGTAGCAGCTCACGCCGCACGATTCCTTTCCAATCCCACCAAACATACAGTATCACCTTTTACGACGTCAATTTGGGCGTTGATATCGTTTGTGGAGCTTCATCCTCTCTCGACCACGATCTTTTTCGCACATTGTTGTCGTACGTGATCCACCTTTTATCGCCCGTGATCAATCGCTTCAAATATGGCACGATTTCGTGACGTTTCTGTAGGGATTCGCAGACAGCAATTCGATCGAGTAAATAATTTAGGGTCGAATCATGTGGCACCCAAATATCGAGCTTCTTTTTGAAACTATCTTTCTCCAAATTGTTTGAAACTGTTTGGTGATGGACGTTTAGTTCCTCAACGATGTCATGGCTACCTACATGCAGGTCTTGCTCAACTTTTCCCAAAATTCTGTTCTAACTTTTTCTGTGCTTGGTCAATAAGAGCCTGAACGGCAACTTTGACATCGAAATTTCCAAAATAAAAGCGACTAAGAATTCATGTATATAATATATGCAATGTGTATAAGAATGTGCAGATTAAAGCTGAATTGAACGAAGTACGTGGCCAACAGATCGTTTATTTCTGACGAAGATTTCTTTAACGCTTGAAAATTTATAGTATTTTGGGATCCCCCAGGCACTCTCCTAGTCAACGTTTGGAAAAAGGTCAATATATCAAAAAAAAAGACGCCTTCTCGACCATTTAAACAAAGAACTGTAATCAAACGTCCGAAAATGCGACACAAAAACAAACATAATTTTCATCAGGACAGCGCAATTTCTGAGATACCAATTACTACCGCATCCATTCTACTCTTCAGATTTACTTCCCACAAACTTTCTTTATTCCCCACTCTTAAGGCCTGGTTCGAGGGATAGATATTTTCGTCAAATAAAAACGTTATTGACGCTGTGAACAAGTATTTTAGAGGCTTTCACACTGACTACTTTTCCAAAGGAATCGAACACTAGAACAGAGCTGGAATAAGTTTGTGGAGCCAAAAGTAGACTACGTTGAAAAATAAAATTAAAAAATGCCCTTTTTCTTATTTTTTTTTATCATACTTGTCGAACACTTTTATGCGAAAAAGTGATAAAATTTGCCTTTTTCGGTTATGAATAAAATAAACAAATTGATTTGTACTTATGCCGGCCTCGGTAGCGTAGTAGGTTATCAGCCGGCATATGAAACCGATGGTCGCTGGTTTGATTCCGGCAATCGGCTGGGTGTGTGTGTGTGTATTTTTAGGTAGTATTTAGTGCAGAACCACAATAACGTCCGTGGTAGCGCTGCCGCGTTGTCTTAAAAGGGCTGTGAAATACAAATGTGTATGTTTCGGCATCTGGACAAAGTTGATGGATATTATAACATCGCCGTTAATATGGTATATCTCATTAGAGATATAGTTAGAAATGGGTAAAAATCCCTATAGTGGCGGGGAGGTGGCCTATAAAAAAAATACCGGAATTAGTTTAGCCTGCAGTAATGACAAATCGCGTGTATACAACTTTGAGAAAATAGTAGTCGGATAGATTTTACCAGCCTGTTTTTAATTTTCTTAACGTTATACATTAATTGTCACTATCATAGCACCAATTTAAAGACTGAGGAAACGACTGAGTTCTTTTGTCCAACGACGAAAACTTAAGTAGATTTGTTTCCCGACTGGTAATTGTATAATTTCATAAGATATTTTACTCCTAGACTTGTCTAATATTTATATTTTTAAAGAACATTTGAGATTAACCCTGTAGAGAATTTTTGTAATATAGCACAAATCAAAAACAATCAGGCAATCAGGGGAGCTGCTATTTTGGTAAACAAATTTTTTAGACGTAGTAGATTTTACCTACCTAACTAAATGCTGATTATGTGTGAGTGCAAAGCTCTAGACATGGAGGCATTCTGCCTTGATGGTCATGACAGTGATTGTCAACTTCTAAATCTCTGGAAGTATGTTGGTCGATCCAGAGGTTGCACAGCAATATTTATTCAACTTCTAACTAAGCACGAGAACATTAGTGAAATCGTATATTATTTGAAATAGAAACAGAGCTGATAAAACAAAAAGAGAGAGAGAGAGAGAAGAGCCATGAGCGGTATTATTGGTGAAAGCATACTGCAGTCATATCCATTACTAATGTGATGACCTTTTTCTCTTTATAAATGTAATTTTTACTGTTCTATGGGGGATGAAAAGAATTTCCGAAAGATGATAGCACAAATACAAAAATATATGATTTTCAGTTAGTGTCAACTCTCAGAAGTTTCGTGTAAAATTTTCAGGATAGTTTGTCTATTAGTTTGCTAATGTTTGAGTCACCCTATTTTTGATTTTTACAAAACTATGGAACAAAAAAATTTCTGGTGTTGATTAAACTTTGCTTTTTGGTGGGAAAAAATACAGTCAGACTCTAAGAACGGCTCGAGAAGTGTTATGGCACATCTGCTCGGTTGAAAACAACATATGTCGATAGTTTAGTAAACGCACCGATGATGCATCACTTTCCGGACGTTAAAATGGGACAGTCACTCCAAAAAATACACCATATTGTTCTGAATGACTGGAAGGTGAAAGAGAAAGGTAGCTGACATCATGAAAATACCAACAGAATGAGTGAGGCCGATTTTGTATGAATATCCGCATATGAAAAGGCTATGTACCCGATGGATGCCGATTAAAAACCGCAACGTGTCGCAATTATTATTGACTGACGTCTTTTTAGCTGTTTGGTACCGTTTCGTAGTAATCTAAAGAGGTTTTTGCGTCGATTTGTAATAATGGACGAAACATGGATCGACCACTACAGGCTTGAGCCCAACAGCGTCCGCAGAGTGGCTGGAACCGCATGAAAGCCGACCGAAGCATCCAAAGACACAAACATCAGCTGGAAATGTTGTGGCAAGTATTTTTTGGGATATGCATGGAATAATACTGTTTGACTATCTTAAGATTTTGGTGAAGTGGACCATTTGATTGATAAAATCAAGAAAAAATGGCCACATTTACAGAAGAAAAGTGTTGTTTCACCAAGATAATGCATTCGCCCACAAGGCCATAAAATCGATCACCAGATCTGGTGGTAGACAAACCCAGTCGTAACCATAGCCTTTAAAGCACAATAAATATAATAAATAATATAAAAAAATAAATAAATAAATAAAAAATCCTAATAAACTTCTACATTTACAACTAGTTATTGTCATCTGGATGGACCAGCAACGGGAGAATGACTAGAATTGTCAGATGAATTATTATTAATATTATTTATTTCCTTACTACTATCTACATTACAACTAGTAGGATTACTGGTGCCATTACTCGTAGTAGCACTGTTTATACAACTACTACTAGAAATGTTATTAGTATTATTACTAGAATCAGCAATATTTATAGCACTAGGGGCATTATTAACACCATTAGGAGAGTTTATACTACTAGTAATATCTGAGGCCGGATGAAGGGTTATTATTGACTGACGTCTTTTTGGCGTTACTGGAACTGTGGTGTGAAGGATGGCGTATATTGGACCTGGACTTAAATTTGGACTTAAGCTTGGACATTCTTTTTCTTTTGCAGGACTTACAGCTAAAGTAGATTGTTCCTCGTCCATCTGTATACTGTTTTTCTGCAGCTGAAGGGATGGTAGTAAGAAAACGCACCTAAAAAGGTAATTCTTCAAGTATTTTGTAATATTATATTTGAAGGGAAAATTTTATTAATAAAAAATATGTTTTTTGTTTACCGGTAATTTTGTGAGTCAAAAATAAGACGAAATCACCATTTGGTTCAGTAAATATAAAACCGGGGGTAATTATTGTTTACGTTTCGTTAAAAAGAGTGTTTTTTACAAACAAATTTACTGTAAATTTCTCTAGGAATAATGATGTTTTTAATATTTGTTCACCTTCTAGGTTCCTGTGTATCTGTTACTTATATATTATATTACTTCCACGATTCCACAATTTGAACAAGTCTAGGTTCTTATGGTCAGTCGCTAAGACCACTAGTCAAAATGTCACTAAATCCACTATACCACCACTCACACGGCCAGATAATACTGTGACAACAACACCAGTTAAGAAACCCAACTTGTTAACCGAACTTTTTGTTTCACATTCTACTGTCGATTATCAAAGAAAAAGACCACCATCTGTTCCCATAGTGCACTCTAAGATCCCTGGTATTTTATTGTTTTTCTTTCTTCGAGCATGTATTTACAGGAGTCCTTGTCTTCCCCCTCGTGCAGCCTCAAACTCTCCTAGTAATAGGTTTAACTGGAAAACTTTAGAGAGAATACATTTTCCACATTACCGTTGTTCTTTTTCATTTTTTTTAGATGTGTCAATCTTTTTTCCAAAAAAAAAACTTCGTTCTCGCTGTCTTTGTCCAATATTACTCGTGCATCATAAAAATTTCTCAAAGATCTGTGTCATATCTATGCTTTTGCATCCTAGAACTTGCTCTACAAGGCTTCCTGTAGAGTTTGCGGAACTTTTTTGAAAGGAAAACGTATTTTTTCACCCTTAATGCGCACTTAACATGAGTATTGCGGAAAATTGAAGGATTTTAGGAGGAAACGGCTTTCGAGGGCTGTTGGAGGAAAAAAACGATTGAGAAGAAAGAATATATTTTCAATCGATGGATGCAACCTCAAAATATTAATATTTTTTTCTAAAAATTTAGAGGCTTTATCCTTTCTTAGGATTGAATATTTTGCAGGGGTAGGACCGAAGAAAATTTAAAAGAAAAAATTCAGCTTGTCACCCTAATAATCAAGATATGGTTGAGAGCCAGACAGGCCCATGGTCATGCATAATGTGCTGGCGAATTGCCCGTTAAGGAGCAGAATCATAAATTAATATATAATACAATACGACAGAAAACTCCAATTCGACCAACGATGGAATACTACCCATGTTTAGGGCTCTGCTCCTAAACATACGCTGCATTTGTTGGATTCTATTCAGAAGAGAGCTGTTCGCCTGAGTGATTCCTTGCAACATCCAAAAACGGTTCGCGATTTGAGTTTATTCTACAAGTATTTTGATGGAAAATGTTCGATGGATGCAACACGCTTAACTCCTCCAAAAGCCGTGCATGCTAGGAATACACGTCGCGCTAATACTTCACATCCGTCAGCTTGCCATTCCTCGTATAATCCTTTTCAAGCAGTCTTTTATATGGAGAACCTCGTCCCTTTAGAATGATTTTCCCAGGACTGTGTTTCTCACAGAATACAATTTACAACGATTCAAGACAGACGTGAATTTGTCCGCGCATACGTCGCTCCTGGAACATTTTTTTTTTATGGGTCTAGCACAGGTGCTGCAGGGAAGTCCCTAAAACACTACAGGAGCGACACGTGTACGGAAAAAGCGATTCACGTTGTTGAATCGCTGTAAAAACTGTCGGGAAACACAGTCCTGGGCAAATTATTCCAAATGGATGATGTTTTCCATATAAAAGACTGCCCATACGGATGTGAAGTATTAACGTGACGTGTACTTCTAACATGTACCGTTCTAGGAGGTATAAGCGCGCTACATCCTTGGAACACTTTCCATGAAAATTCGTGTAGAATAGGCTCAAGTCGCCAACCGTTCTTCGATGTTCCAGCGAATCAAGGCCGCCGCACATTGGGGCGACGGCGTAAAAAATCGGATATTGGATGAAAAAATTAAAGATGTATTTTTCGAATATTGACGATTTTAATATATATCATAAACCATACATAAATATGTTTATAACCAATTTATTCCTTCTGCCTTCCTTAAAATTATCCACTGAAGTGTGACATTTTCGTCAATGTTGGAATTTCTGTAATTCGAGAAATTACATTCTAAATTCTCTGTGGACAACATAACTACGAATATGAGTTAAACGCTTACTAGAACTTGTTTATTAGGGTTCAAACGACAAATTAATCTTAGTGTAACGTCATTAGAATGCTACAATATATTAATAAACATTTGACATATTCGACACAAAAAATTATTCTTACTTCAATATTCAAAGATGTATAAAGTTTTTGGAATGAGGTGGAATGAGATGGCGCTTTCACCATCTGATAGGGCAAAGTCTCTAGTTTTCGGAGATATCCTATTTTTATCCCCCTTCGTCCCCCTATGGTAAAAAATGGACATTAAAATTCCCCCGACTTGATCTAACGTTCTCCACTCAGCCATTCTCTAAGGCAATATTCGAATGAAATGAAAAAATGACGATATACTCCTCATTTCTTATGAAAAAGGGCAATTAAACTCTTGTTGTATCTTTTCGGCAACGCAACTTGACTACTTTGAAATTTCGATCTCAATGCGAGTGTTTGCTTACATCGCGCGCCATAGTGAGACAAATGCGGCATTTTTCGGTCATTTGCTCATAACTTCGACATTTGTCAATGGAATGACTTCAATTTAATATCCATAATGTACGATTTATATATTTTCAGAAATATGAAATCAAAATCATACAATTTATTATCACGAGCACGATAAAGCGTAAAGATAATTCATGTAAAGATAACTATTCACAGAATATTTTTAATAATTTGATGATTGCTTCAGACCCGATAATATCTAATTCGCGAAAATTGATGGAACGTAAGAAGAAAGAATTGTCCGAAGATGTAAAACATCTATTATATTTCAGTGATGATGATACAGATTACGATGATTAAAACAAAACGTATAAATGTGAGAGGCAAGGGGACTCACAAAAATCAAGCACCCCGAGGGATCAAATATCTGTCACGTCCACGTCGTTGATCCTGGGTAACGCTAAGAGCAGATAATTGATATTCGAAATATTATTCGCTTCATGAGTGTATTTGGATGGGTTAATGTTCCGTTACATGTCGCATGCGGAGGGCAATCGTAACACGGGACAATGATATTAATGCTGCGTAAGCGCAACCAGTGTTTCTAATTTTAGCTATACCTTGAAAATAAAAAAAATGTACCAAAACGAAACAAAAGGCATTTTAAAGCTGAATGTTGATACTTACGCGTAGTATTAACGAAATTTATGAGAAAAACATTTGTGCCTGTGTTGTCATGAAAATCCTTGAAACCGTCGTTTTTTGCAAATTTCCGTCATTTTTCTCAAAATTACGATGCGGTAGCCAAATTTGGACAACGGATTCGTGTTCAGCAGGCAAAAATACATTGAAAATGACTATTCGCACTCATGTAATTGAAAAATTTTTCAATTTGTTGTCTAGTATTTTGAAATAATCATCTTTACGCTTTATCGCGCACGCGATAACAGTACGAGGCTGGTTTGAAAAGTCCGTGCAAAGTCCGAGAGATGGCACCACCGGCGCGTATCGAGGTCATGTTTAGTTAGTAGCATCTCTTGAATGAACGCACACCAAGTTTCAGCCATATTGGTCTATTTCTTTGTGTTTGGCATTCGTGTGAATCAAGGAAGTCGAGTGATTTTCAAGAAATGGACGAAAAAGAATTTCGTGTGGTGATTAAACATTACTTTATGAAAGGCAAAACGCCTCAGGAGACTAAAGAGAAGCTTGATAAACATTATGGTGACTCTGCACCTTCGATTAGAACAGTTTATAAGTGGTTTCAAAATTTTCGGACTGGCCATATGGGCACAAGTGACGCTGAACATTCTGGACGGCCTGTGGAGGTTACGACTCCAGAAATCATTGATCAAATCCATGATATGGTGATGGATGACAGAAGAGTTAAGGTGCGTGAGATTGCTAGTGCTGTGGGCATCTCGACTGAACGGGTACATAATATTTTGCATAAACATTTGGACATGAGAAAGCTATCCGCAAGATGGGTGCCCCGATTGCTCACGCTTGACCAAAAACGGAATCGTGTGAAGTGTTGCAAGGATGGTTTGCAGCCGTTCCAGAAAAATCCGGAGGACTTTAAGCGTCGTTTCGTCACTGTGGATGAAACATGGATACATTACTATACTCCTGAGACCAAACAACAATCTAAACAATGGGTTACCAAGGGGGAATCTGCACCAAAAAAGGCGAAGACTGTTCCTTCGGCCGGAAAGGTTATGGCGACTGTCTTCTGTGATTCGCAAGGAACAATCCTCATCGACTATCTGGAAAAGGATAAAACTATTACAGGTGAATATTATTCATCGTTATTGGACCGTTTGAAAACCGAGCTGCAAGAAAAACGCCCGCGATTAGCCCACAAGAAAGTCCTTTTCCATCACGACAACGCACCAGCACACACCTCAGCAGTTGTGGTCGCAAAATTAATGGAAATAGGATTCCAACTCGTTTCACATCCCCCCTATTCTCCAGACTTGGCTCCCTCGGACTACTATTTGTTCCCCAATTTGAAGAAATGGCTGGCGGGACAAAGATCTTATTTAAACGAAGAGGTGATTGCAGACACTAATGGATATTTTGCAGACTTGGACAAATCCTATTATTCGGAAGGGACCAACAAACTAGAACATCGTTGGACGAAGTGTATAAGCCTAAAAGGAGACTATGTCGAAAAATAAAAAAGGTTTACCCCAAACACATAAGTAGTTTTTATTTTTGCACGGACTTTTCAAACCAGCCTCGTATATAGTATGATTTTTCTTTCATATACTGAACATATATTAATCGTACATTATGTGTATTAAGTTTGAAGTCATTGCAATAACAAATGTGGAAGTTACACGTATAAGCAAATGACCGAAAAATAACGCATTCGCCCCATTGTGCACCGGTCAGTTCAGAGTCTTCAATCAGACGAATAGCTCTCCTCTGAACAGAATCCAACAAATGCAGTGTATGTTTGGGAGCGGAGCACCAAACATGGGAGCAGTATTCCATAGTAAAGAACGGTCTCTGAGGAAATATGAGAGCCACAAACAGAATTTTTCAGACATACCATAAGAGCGTAGCTTAGCCAACAGTCCATCATGCCAAACACGGTCGAATGCGTTGGTTATGTCGAGAGCAACCGCTCAAGATTCTCCAAAGTGCTCAATTGTGTTGCTCCAAACATGTGTTACATAAGTCAGAAGATTTCCTGTTGATCTATGTTTACGAAAGCCATATTGGTGATCGCTAATAATGTTGACTCTTTCAAGATATTTTAGAAGATGCTGATTGATAGCCTTTTCCATGACTTTCGATATTATTGAAAGCAGTGCGACTGGTCGGTAGTTATTTGGCAAGGTCTTCTTGCCTTTTTTAGGTATCGGATAAACTGTGGCATATTTCCAGCAGGAAGGAAATATTCCCTTTCTGTAGGACAGGTTGAAAAGTCTACAGAAAACTAGTGTTAGTTCCCTCACACAGTTTTTGAGGGATTTCCCTACAACGCCTTTGCGATGGTCATAAAAAATTTATATATATATATATATATATATATATATATATATATATATATATATATATTTATATACGAGGCTGGTTTGAAAAGTCCGTGCAAAGTCCGAGAGATGGCACCACCGGCGCGTATCGAGGTCATGTTTAGTTAGTAGCATCTCTTGAATGAACGCACACCAAGTTTCAGCCAAATTGGTCTATTTCTTTGTGTTTGGCATTCGTGTGAATCAAGGAAGTCGAGTGATTTTCAAGAAATGGACGTAAAAGAATTTCGTGTGGTGATTAAACATTACTTTATGAAAGGCAAAACGCCTCAGGAGACTAAAGAGAAGCTTGATAAACATTATGGTGACTCTGCACCTTCGATTAGAACAGTTTATAAGTGGTTTCAAAATTTTCGGACTGGCCATATGGGCACAAGTGACGCTGAACGTTCTGGACGGCCTAAGGAGCTTACGACTCCAGAAATCATTGATCAAATCCATGATATGGTGATGGATGACACAAGAGTTAAGGTGCGTGAGATTGCTAGTGCTGTGGGCATCTCGACTGAACGGGTACATAATATTTTGCATAAACATTTGGACATGAGAAAGCTATTCGCAAGATGGGTGCCGCGATTGCTCACGCTTGACCAAAAACGGAATCGTGTGAAGTGTTGCAAGGATAGTTTGCAGCTGTTCCAGAAGAATCCGGAGGACTTTAAGCGTCGTTTCGTCACTGTGGATGAAACATGGATACATTACTATACTCCTGAGACCAAAACAACAATCTAAACAATGGGTTACCAAGGGGGAATCTGCACCAAAAACGGCGAAGACCGTTCCTTCGACCGGAAAGGTTATGGGATTCGCAAGGGATAATCCTCATCGACTATCTGGAAAAGGGTAAAACTATTACAGGTGAATATTATTCATCGTTATTGGACCGTTTGAAAACCGAGCTGCAAGAAAAACGCCCGCGATTAGCCCACAAGAAAGTCTTTTTCCATCACGACAACGCACCAGCACACACCTCAGCAGTTGTGGTCGCAAAATTAATGGAAATAGGATTCCAACTCGTTTCACATCCCCCCTATTCTCCAGACTTGGCTCCCTCGGACTACTATTTGTTCCCCAATTTGAAGAAATGGCTGGCGGGACAAAGATTTTATTCAAACGAGGAGGTGATTGCAGATACTAATGGATATTTTGCAGACTTGGACAAATCCTATTATTCGGAAGGGATCAACAAACTAGAACATCGTTGGACGAAGTGTATAAGCCCAAAAGGAGACTATGTCGAAAAATAAAAAAGGTTTACCCCAAACACATAAGTAGTTTTTTTATTTTTGCACGGACTTTTCAAACCAGCCTCGTATATATATATATATATATATATATATATATATATATATATATATATATATATATATATATATATATATATATATATATATATATATATAAATATATATATATATATATATATATATATATATATATATATATATATATATATACATATATACATATATACATATATACATATATATATATATATATATATATATATATATATATATATGTATATATATATATATATATATATATATATATATATATATATATATAAATATTTATTTATTTTAATGTTAGGGATTTTAAAAAAGAAGAAGATTTTAAATCAATCGAAACTATAAAAATACAGTCGTATTTCCTTTAACTTCACAGGATATATCCTGCAAATTAGACAGCTACCTAGTATAATGTTACTTCGCTTAATACCTACCGTCAGTCGACCAGGCGACCCCGGCGGGTCCATATCTTCATGAAAAGCGTACTGCCTAGTCAATTTAGGCTTTATTCTAATCTTTGGCGGTTCGCTGGAGCCACTCGACCTGGACATCCTCCATGTACTCGTACTAGCCGTGGTTCCTGAACCAGATGAGTCATTTCTAGAGCTGGATAAGTTGGAGTCTTGGGAGGTCTTCCGGGTGACCATCCAAGAAGAAGCTCTTCTTTTGGGGTCCAGCAGTCGTAGAGGAATACCACATGGATGGTTATATCGCCATGAATCAGATCTAAGAATATTAGTTTTTTAGGACAGGATTTCTCATTAGTAGTATGTTGTTCTTCGATATCTCGATAAACATTACAGCTGGAGGAAAAAGTTTTTTGATTACAAGTAGTGTATATTTTAAAAATTCCTTCAAATATTGGAGGTGTAGAATTGAATTTACTTTTAAAATGATAAATAAAGAGCTTCTTTATTTAAATTCTTCCAGCAAGGGTTAACGAGATATCAAATAATACTAAACTAAGTGTGGAACTATGGTATATCTGCAACTACAACTCTGCATATTTACAAAAAATGGATTATGCATTTTTTAGCAAAATCAATCGTTTTTTCAAGTCGCCAATTTTTGGTCAATTTTAGGTTTGCTTGTTTTTTGTTTTGCTTAGGTGTAGGACCCCAAATTCGAGCCAAAATGCGAATCTAAGCAAAAAAAAATTCAGTCGACAAATTTTTAAAACTTACCTGGAAGAACTGAAATTTTCACTCGACGATACGGATGACGCCCTCTTGTGCTGCTTTTGCTGAATCTCAGCAATTTGGTACGTGTAAGTTTCATTGACAGGTCTTCTATGTCTTGGTGGTTTCCTTACACAAAACAACCATCTTGCTTTACCAAGCAACCATTTTCTTAAGCGACCTTCCCTTTCTGATCGCTGTTGATGGGATTTCGCGTGTTGTTCTCCGAGCAACTTTTGATTACATGTGCATGGAGGTATTTGGTGATCCTTGTTTTCTCTGGAAGACCTACATAAGAAAATTAAGTGGTTATAATAACAATTCAACCACTGTTTTCTTTGTTTTCATATTTGGCACTTTGACAAGGCACAGATCAGCTGATAAAATAATTCTACGAAATTTGCCATATATGATTTCTTGGCTGCCTTGGCTCAGATGTCTTGCATTTATATACAGTGGAGTCCGCGGCCAAGGGAAAACTATACTCCATCGTACTAACCGGACGACGTTATAAGTGCCATCAAACTCAACAGATATTTATTGAAACATGTTCTGTGTATACATGTGTTATAGTGTAGTTGTTTTGAGTTGATAGTAGAATTCTGTCATTGTAGATGCAAATACATGTTGGGGTCCGCCCAAAAAAAATATATATATTTCTTATGCATTTTACTGGATTTTGCTACCTGTTTTGGATTATTTTTAAGGGTTCATCCTATTTTAGGCAGAAAATCTCTGCTATACAATACTCATAAACTGTAAATGAGGGTTCATCGGTAGCATAGCCGTCCTGCTATTAGTGTTTAATAAATAAAGTTATTGTAAAAATGAAGTTATAGAAATATAAGATTTATTACCAAAAATTTTTTAATCTATAGATCTATGTATATATACAAATTCACAATTCACGAAATATAAGTACTTAATTACAATCAAAAAACAATGATCATCTTAAAATCTAAAGACTGGACTTCTCTTAAATTGATAATTAAGAGTTCTATTTCCACAGTTTTTTCGATGTATTCGTCAAGTTTCCACATTTTATTTTCTTCTTCTATAACATGTCGAATGGCATTTTTCCAATTATCCTCTTTAATCCTCTCTATTCCGGTGAGTAATAATTGCCTCACGTCTTCAAGTTTCGCAATGATATTCCGTTATTTTGCCATCTCATCGACTGCGTATTTCTTGAACTGTGCCTTATTTTGTTACGCAATTTTGAGAAGTTCCGCTTTTAACATACGATCTTTATGTTTGAGATTTTTGTCTCTTATCTATTGAAGAATATCCGCTTTCTTCCATGAATTTGTAGGGAGTCGTTCTAATAATCGAGAATGATATGGGGCATTATCTAAAACTATAACTGATTCTGCTGGTACACATTCAATCATTTGCTGAAAGTACTCCTCAAAAACATCGGCCGTCATCTCCTCATGGTAATCTTTAGTTGACTTTGATTCGAATTACAACCAGCCACCGTCGAGAAATCCCTTTTCACTGGCAATATGTGACCGTCGAGAAATCCCTTTTCACTGGCAATATGTGCTATAATTAGCCTGCGATCTTTTCCTGAAGGAGGTCGTAATCTCGTAATCCAGTTAACCAACCTTCCATAAAAGCTTGTTTGGCACTCTTAATGTTTTTGTCAATCCAGAATTTTTTCACTGTCCCTCAGTAACCCAAGTCTCATCTAAATAAAAAATATTTCTTTTTTTGGGCTCGAAATTTTCTGATTGCTCGTAGATATTCTCTTCTCCAATAAATTATTTCTATTTTATCGATAAGAACAGATTTTTAATTGTGTTTTTCCCAACGAAAATTCAGGTTATGAAATACTTTCCATAATTTCTATTTTTTAAAATCTGGTAAGCCCTGGTCTTCTCTGATTTCTTGCAAAACTTTATGTAGTGTAGGTATTTCTTTCTTAATAAAAGAATAGTGTACTTCTCTTCTTACTGCTTACTTAAAGTCTTTTATCTACTTCTAAGGGCTCCTTTCCTTTGTGATTCTGAGGTTCGCTGCAAGGACCGCGTTTTCTTTCTTTTAGAAATCTATAAATAGTTGCTGATATCGTCATGTTGGCACAGGTTTCTACAATTTCACGGACTTGGCTTATTGGCTGTTGATGCACTAGGGCATCGTGGACGTTAAGTATCATTTTTTTTCGCAGGGAAAATACAGACTCCGCGAAGTTTGACCGGGGCAAAACTGCAAGTTGAAGCCATCACTGTTCTGATTTGAACTAAGCATATTATAGGTTTTTGCTTTATTTTTATACTTACACAGATTATTTTTATAGCTTACTTAGGTACTTAGGCACATACCTACAGATAAGTACTTTGGTTAATTATATTCCAATAACTGCTAAAATCCCAAATAATTTTAGGGTACTTATTACACAGCCCCACAAAAAAAAAGTGGGGTATACTTTTGATGCGATATATCAGATCCGTAGTATTTTTGCCCGCTCATCACGAATCTGACGTCAGAATATCGCCATCACATCTCAATTTTTTTCTAACCTCAAAAAATAGGTAAAAATTAGTAAAAATTAAGAAAAATATACTCCTAAAAAATTGATTCAAGCTTTTTCATGAATCCAAAGATGTATTAATATGTATTCGGACACGCTAAGCTAATATTCATCGGTTGGATTAAGCCATACAGTTCTGTTTTCTTTCTAACCTCAATAAATCAGACAGATATAGTGCTTCTCGAATGCAAAAACGAATTCAAATTAAAATTCAACCGATTCTTACCAAATTTGGTACACGGGGGTTTTTTGGGTTGCTGATCACGAATCTGAGGTCGGATTTGCAAAATTCAATATGGCGGATCCAAGATGGTGGACAAAATTTTTGAAAACCAACCGATTCCTACCAAATTTGGTATACAGTTGGGGAATCCTCAAACCTGATACTCTTAAACCCTAAACCCTGAAACTTTAGACCCTGTAACCTCAAAAAATAGACCTCAATAACCCTGCAACTTTAAAAATGAGACCCAATAAACTCAAAACCAGGACTTTTAAACCATATACTCTCAAATAGTAGACCCTTAAGCCCTAGAATTGCGAAGGTTAGACCCGCGCCTAACTTTCCTTTTTTTGGCTGTATCTTGTTCTTTTTTTCCGCGAATGACCTTTCTGCCCAAACGCTTTTGAGGACTTGTTTCTCTTTTTAGCGACCAGCAATAGTCCGCTAGCATATGGTCATCCCATCGTCCTTGATACCGATTTTCTATGATTTTCAGATCTTGGTGAAAACGTTCCCCTTGCTCCTCACTGTAGTCACCAAGATTATCTGGGAAATCATCGATGTGGGAGTCCAGGAAATGTAATTTTAGATTCATTAAGCAACCTAATGTTTGAAAATTTTTTACCATTTTCTCGACTATTTCTTTGTACTTAGGACTTTTATTATTTCCCAAAAAGTTTGTTGCGACTTCTTTAAAACTAAGCCAAGCAGCTTTTTCAACTTTATTCATTTTAGTAACAAATAATCAATCTTGAAACAATTTTCTTATTTGTGGCCCGTCAAATACGCCTGCCTTAATTTTAGCTTCAGAAAATTTCGGAAATTTTTTATGCAAATATTTGAAACATGGGCCGTTTGTATCTAATGCTCTCGTGAATTGCTTCATAAGTCCAAGCTTAATGTGAAGCGGGGGAATAAGAACTTTTCCTGGATCTACAAATGGTGGAAACAATATATTATTTTCACCAGGAGTGAACGATTCTCTTGTTGGCCAAATTTTTTTTTTATAATGACGTTCCCTGTCTCTGCTATTCCACAGACATTTATACCAGGGATAAAGTGTAAACCCTGACCGTTGGCCAAGCGATATTGTTACAATTTTCAGATCTCCACAAATTTTCCAGTTATGATCAGCATATTTTATTTTTATAAAAACTGCTTCATTTTTTCATATTGCTCTTCCACAACTGTGGAATGAGCAATCGGAATGGGAGCGTAAACGTTGGTATTATGCAGCAAAACTGCCTTAATGCTCCGTTTAGAAGAATCAATGAACAGTCTCCATTCTTCAGGATCGTATGAGTTATTTTGATATTCATCCATTAGACCTTTTACATCGGTACAATATGAAAGTGACAATTCCTCGTCCATTGTGAAATATTTTCGAAATTCTTCATCTCTGTTTCTATAATAAGAAATCGTAGCTTCTGGCTTAAGTAAATGTATTTTCTTTAAAAAGGAAGCAAGATGCTCTGAACCATCTTTGGATAAGCCTAAATCTCTGACTAGATCACTAAGTTCTGACTGTGATACGAGTATTGGTTCTGGTTTACGGTTGTATGGTAGAAATTCTTTATCTGTGTCACTAGTATATGATAGGTTGTCACTAGAACATTCATTAGTAACAGTGTTTGAATCTTTTTCGACAGTCTCAATGTTTTCGGCATGAACTGATAATGTGAAATCATTTGTTTCCATAACATCAGCATCAAGTGGTTCAGGAGGCGGAATTAATTTAGTTGGTCTTGTTACTGTCGAAACATCGTTATAAGTAATAGTGCTTTTATTTTTTCGGTTATGCCTAGATACAACATTCATACAAAAGTAGCAATCATTTTTCACTGTATGGTCTATTCCATATTGCTGGTCTGGAATATTTAATCGCCTTCTTATTGATGTACAACATTATTTTGCAAGAACTGCAAATGATGTGGGGAACCCAATCTGTATCCTGGTGCTGTATTTCAATGTTAAAACAATCCTTATATAAGGTTTTAATCTTATCCGTTATCGGTGACCCCATTTTACTCAATACGTGTTGACAGCAAATATAACAAAATGAATCACTGTTTTTATCGCACTTATGAAAAGTCCTTGTACCGTGAGACCGTTTTCTTGTAGCATTATACTCTACATGAGCCAAGTCACCCACACATGAAGAGCTACGGTCGCTGGATGACGACGGCTGCGGGCCCGCTTTCCCACCCTGACCAACCGCCGATACTGGGTTTCCGAGTCCCTGCATCGTAATTCTCTTTCTTCTACCTGCCATGACGGCATCTAAGCCGTTATCCAGGGACTCTGCCTGGAGTAACACCGTTGCCCACCGTCACCACGTAGAGGTGCCCTGGATGCAGGTAGAAGAATAAAAATCGACCGACGAATTTTCTCGGCGTTCAAAATGGCGCGAAAACATCTGCCATCTTGAATTTTGCAAATCCAACCTCAGATTCGTGATCAGCGACCCAAAAAATCCCCGTGTACCAAATTTGGTAAGGATCGGTTGAATTTTAATTTCAATTCGTTTTTGCATCCGAGAAGCACTATATTTGTCTGATTTATTGAGGTTAGAAAGAAAACAGAACTGTATGGCTCAATCCAACCGATGAATATTAGCTTAGCGTGTCCGAATACATATTAATACATCTTTGGATTCATGAAAAAGCTTGAATCATTTTTTTAGGAGTATATTTTTCTTAATTTTTACTAATTTTTACCTATTTTTTGAGGTTAGAAAAAAATTGAGATGTGATGGCGATATTCTGACGTCAGATTCGTGATCAGCGGGCAAAAATACTACGGATCTGATATATCGCTTCAAAAGTATACCCCACTTTTTTTTTGTGGGGCTGTGTTATCATTAAGCTTTGTAACACTGTAGATTTCTAGTTCTTAAGAATTGTTAATTATACTCGTTTAGGCATTTATCATTCAAATAAGATTTTTGGTTTCATCATTTACTCATTAAAATAAACTTTGAAATGCGTTGATTTATATAGCTCGTTGTAAAGTTTAGAAGACATGTAATAAAATATTTTTTAGAAAAAGTTCGCACTGTTGTATAGAGATAGAAAATAAAGGTGATTAAAACTAAAAATGCAAATAATTGGTAGATAAATTTCGGTCGCTTATGGTTTATGACATTTTAATGTTTATAACCCATCTTATGTGCTATCAACTCCAAACAAACGGACTATTGGTACACACGCACAAGACTAATCAAAACAAAAAAATTATAAAAATACGTATATAGCAAAAATTAACAAATCTAAAGTTACATATAGAAAGGTTCTTAAACTTCATATACATTTATCGGCTTAGAAAGTCCGTAATTTTGATTCTTGTTTCTGGTTTACTTTCGACTTATAGTAGAAATAACATATTAAATTATAAGGACTAGACATTGTGGTTTTTATATTGTCATCCTCGTAATTAGAATGTACGAGGACATTTAGAATTTCTGCAGCTTTTAGGGCCTCAACGACACTCGGAATCGATTTTAACTGTCGATCTCACCATCGGCGTAGTTGCCACTTTCGTGTTCTTCGGTGATAATATTTTGCACAATGAACTCATCGGAGGAATCCTCACATGTGACAACATTATTATCGACATCCGAATATTGCTCAAGCTCTTGGCTTGTTATCGGTAGCAGCCCATACGGAAAGCGATATGTCGCCTTCGTCGTCGAAATCTGCAGAAGAGTTGTTGGAACTTTGATCAATTCCTGCTGTAAATCCAGCGTCCCTAAAATAAGTCTTTATTATACTTTGCGTAAATTTAATCATAAATCATCAGGATGGCGTCGAGTAAAGTAATCTTAGTAACATTGTTACTGGCATTCGTATTTGCTTCAAGGTTTTCGTTGCCAACTCACATTCTCAGGAATGTTCTCATTTTGTGAAAATATTAGATGTCATCCAAGCTTTCCGATTATTCTTGGAATCTACTGGTAATGACTCTGACCAACATTTTAATCGTGCCACTCATGTTCGCTGTAACCATAACAGTTATCTTCTCTTTCCACCAGCACACTTTTCTCCTTTAAATTTTTATCTGGCGTTAGTCTATAAATCAACCCTGTCTCATCAGCATTAAAGATCTGATCATCTGTAAATCTTGCACCAATCACTTACGCCATTTTGTCTCACCGATAATGATTCTTTACACATCTTATCGGCGACAATATTGTGTCTAGTTTTGAATCGGTGTATCTAATTTGGTGTACATGTGAAATTCGGAACATTAAACCGCGAAGTAAATGGGAGAATGGTTTAGTGTGGGTGTCCTTCGGGAGTTGAGGCTGTGCTCTCCAGGTACTAACTTCTGGACGTTTCGTTGACACTGCGGTCAACATTTTCAAAGGCGATGTGGCAGTGGTCGAACGTTTCTTCTTGGCTGTTCACTGTCAACTGTGTTCGACGATGTAGCGCTGTCTGGTTTTGTGTGTTCTCGAGTAAGCGTGGTCATTTGGACTCGCACCAATCAGGCGCCAGCGACATTTCCCTGTTTCTTAACGTTTTTGTTTGTCATAATGTGGGCGTCCAAGTTTTGCTGAGATTAAGCCCTTCGTCTCTTTTATTGAACACACGGCTAGCTGAATACAAAAGGAGTTACCGACTAGGACATACAGACAAATCTGCCGTAGCCGAGCACACCTTGACCCAGGAAGACCATAAAATACCGTTCGACCAAACTCAAGTTCTAGCCAACGTATCGAGGTTATACAGAGAGGCTATTGAAATACACAAACACAAACGGAATTTCAATAACATACAAAACCAAACTGCGCTACATCGTCGAACACAGTTGACAGTGAACAGCCAAGAAGAAACCTTCGACCACTGCTACGTCGCCTTTGAAAACGTTGACCGCAGTCTACGAAGCGTCAGGAAGTTAGAGAATAGGGCCTCAACTCCCGAAAGAAACCCACACTAAAGAAATGGGCTTTTTCCTATAAAATAAGACCATTTACGGGTATTCCTCGATTTCGTTATACTTTAAACCACTGTAACAATGCTTGTTCCCGTCTTTTCTGAGTAGATTTTTTAATCCGTTTAGAATTCAAAACATCAGTATTAAATAACTTTTCAATCGTGCTTTTGCTCTTCTTTCTTGTCAAAATGGTGGAATGAGATACACCAAACTCCTTCGCGAGTGTTACATTTGATTCGTCTGCTTTCAAACGTTGAATTACCGCACTCTTTTCCTTAATACTAAAACACTTTCAACGTTTAGGAGTTCCCATCTTTGCTCGCGTAAATTGTCAGAATTATCACACATAGCGCGTGACGATTACAAAAAAATGAACGATCGAGTTGTGAGCGATCAACAAGTGTGCGGGGTAGTGGAAGTTCCGCTTTGAAAATAAGGGAAAAATAATTATTGTATGTAAACAAATTTTTGAGGCGTCATTATAACCGGACAAATCGGGGCGTAATTACGTCGCTTTAAGCGGTTGGTTAAATGCTCAGATAATTTTTCTACACAAAAAAGGGGACAAACTAAATATAGAAAACTATCGTCTGTTAAGTCTCCTCCCACACTCATATAAATTACTACCAAAGATAGTAACCAACAAACTCACAAACAAATTAGATGATTATCAACCACCAAAACAGGCGGGGTTTCGAAAAGGTTACAGTACCAACAAGCAGATACAAAACAACAAAATTCTAATCGAAAAATGCAATGAGTATAATGTCCCAGTTCATTTAGCTTTTATTGATTACAACAAAGCTTTCGATTCTGTAGAGTTATGGGCCGTATTTCAAGGCATGAATAATGCTAAAATAGATTCAAGACATGAAAACGCTACACTACAAGTTAAAATCAATGATGATCTAATATCCGATGAAATAGCTCTGAAACGCGGAATAAGACAAGGTTTTTTTTTTTTATGGATCAAGTACACGTACTACAGGTAAGTCCCTAAAGCGCTCCAGGAGCGGCATGTGTGCGGAAAAAAGCGATTCACGTTGTTCTTGGATCGTGGTAAATTGTACTCGGTGGGAAACACAGCCCTGGGCAAATTATTCCAAAGGGATGATGTTCTCCATATAAAAGACTGCTTGAAAAGCGTTGTACGTGGAATAACAAGCTGATCCTCATACGGATGTGAAGTATTAGCGCGACGTGTATTTCTAACATGCACCGCTCTGGGAGGAATTAAGCGGGCTACATCCTTCGAACACTTTTCATGAAAATACTTGTAGAACAGACTCAAGTCGCCAACCGTTCTTCGATGTTCCAGCGAATCAAGGCCGCCGGTCAATTCCGGGTCTCCAATCAGACGAACAGCTCTTCTCTGAACAGAATCCAACAAATGCAGTGTGTGTTTGGGAGCGGAGCCCCAAACATGGGAGGAGTATTCCATAGTTGGTCGAATTTGAGCTTTGTAAAGAATTAACAGTTGTTACGGGATGTAAAGCTTTCTAGTTCGAAAGAATATTCCCAACTTTTGAGAAGCTTTCCTTGCGGTGACACTATCTCGCTGAAACTTTTTACACTGGCTTTGAAGGACATCTTAAAACAACTGGTTTGAGAGGAGAGAGGAATAAATGTTGATGGAAGATATTTGAGCCACCTCAAAAAGTTGGGCTGACTATTAATTTAACAAAAACTAAAATCTTGACTCTGGACGAAACATCAGTCTATGTTGGAGGCAGTAAAATAGAAAAAGTAAAAGCATTTGTTTCCCTAGGTCGTGAAATAAAACTTGATAAAGAGAATCAAAAAGCCGGATTGAGTAGGAGAATTAGAATGACATAGGCAGCCATTAGAAAACTGGGTCACGTCTTAAAAAGTCCTGATATCCCGATCAATCTGAAAACCAAAGTTTTTAACATGTGTATTCTCCCTGTGATGAAGTATGGATTAGAAACCGCAACATTAACGGTAAAAACACCTAACAAACTTCGAACTACCCAGATGGCTATAGAACGAATTATGCTGGGACTAACACTCAGAGACCACTTGCGTGGCGAGGATGACGTAAGCGTATGGCAACTCTGGACTTGGGTAAGACACGTCGCTAGACAGGAAGCGGATAAGAAGTGGACGAAACACTTAATACAGTGGAGACCTAGAGGAGACAGGAGAAGTGTGGGAAGACCACCAAAAAAATGGATCGATGACGTGAAACAACAGGTCGGCAGGAATTGGCATCATGTAGCCACGGATAGAGTGGAGTGGAAAATACAGGAGAAGGCCTACGTCAAGGAGTGGATGGCAAAAGGCGGCTAAAAGAAGAAGAAGAAAGAAGCGGTTGGTCGCTTTATCCGGGGCCGTTACAAGCGAATTTATCGTAATACTATTTTATAAGAAACCAAACAAATCTTCACCCTTAAGTCGCTATAAGCGGTTGATCGTTTTATCCCACGTTGTAATAAGTGGACTCCACTATACTTCGAATATTTTTTATGCGAATTTTGCGATATATTGTGTTTACTTTGTAACACATTTAAAGAATAACAAATCATCTCTCTCATATTCGAATTACTTTTCTTCTATAATATATATAAAATGCAACGTCTCTCTGTCTGTCTGTCCGTTAGTGCGCTTCTCACTTGAGAACCACTTATCCGATTCACGTGCTTTTGTTTTAAAACTTACATATGTTCTCTGGCCAGGTTATAGGCTATATCTAATTACGTTAGGTAACATAAAGAATAAGCAGTGACGATAATAGTGGATCAAGTTGGAAAAAAGTTTGCCGCCAGCGCGTTCTCTTGCAATACATTGCCTAAACCATTAAATATGAAACAATATCATGTAGCAAAGAATATAATATATATAAAATGCAACGTCTCTTTGTCTGTCCGTTAGTGCACTTATCCGATTTACGTGTTTTTTTTTTAATTCATACATTTGTTTTCTGGCCAGGTTATCTATAATCTTCTATAATATGTATAAAATGCAACGACTCTCTGTCTGTCTGTCCGTTAGTGCGCTTATCACTGTAGAACTACTTATCCGATTTAAGTGGTTTTTTTTTAAAAAAACATACATATGTTTTCGGGCCAGGTTATCTATAATATATATAAAATACAACGTCTCTGTGTTTGTCTGTCTGTCCGTAAGTGTGCTTATCATTCGAGAACTACTTATCCGATTTACGTGTTTTTCTTTTAATTCTTAAGTCAATATTTATCAAAAAAAATCTATAATATATATAAAACGCAACGTCTTTCTGTCTGTCCGTTAGTGCGCTTACTATTCAAGAACCACTTAGCCGATTTACGTGTTTTTTTTTATAAAATATATATGTTCTCTGACCATATTTTATTACGTTAGGTAATATAATGAGCAGTGACGATAATAGTGAATCAAGTCCACGCTAGCGGAGCCGCGGGCACGGCTAGTTCTGGAAGATAAATTATAGATTTAGAAAAGTAAATGACCTTAACTTTATCTGAATTTAACGTATAGAAGAAAAAGGACCGGGCCCAATACACTCCCTTGTAGGACCCTTACTCTGATTTTCTACAGGTTATAATAGGCTCTATCTGATAAGAATAATTCCAGAATTTTTGAGTGGTCTCCTGGAAGGAACTTAACAATTTTATATTATTTTTGGATGGAATGAATGAGTATATTATTATAGATACTAGTTACGCAGAATTTTTTATTCGGGTCCTTCGGTTTTCGTTCAGAGCTAGCTAGAGCTTAAAAAACACCCCTCCTAAGAACCCTTCTTAATAAATAATATCATTATAATTATAGGAAAATGTCTGACGTAATAAATATCACTTACCTATCTGCTAAACTATTGG
>CM032449.1:15061434-15203934 GCA_019049505.1 Pachyrhynchus sulphureomaculatus | reverse complement strand
CATATATATATATATATATATATATATATATATATATATATATATATATATATATATATATAGCAGTATTGTGTTCTTGGGGTAAGCTGTCTTTGGAAAAGAACTAAAAAGTTTTGGACACATTTTTAGCTACGCCAAGCTTTCGAAAATATTTCATTTTCTTCATCAGGGCTACAATTACAGTAGAAAATATGTATTTTTGAGATTAAAAGTAAAGAACAACCCTATTTTATATGTAACATTAAAGTTCTTACTGCTAAGTGGTGTGTTCAAAAAGTTTGTGGGGGCACTTTATTGCACTTATTCATCAGAACAAACAGAAAAAAACACAAGAAAACTCGACATATTCATCTCTGGGAAATATAATGAAATTTTACTTCATTTTATTAGAACAGTACAGAGAATTTTGTAGTCGCAAAATGATTTTAGTTTATAAAGGATATTTTTGTTATGTTTTCTTGTCATTTTGCTAAGGGCAGAGTGTTTCTATCTCTTAGTTAAGTTATGGTTAATTTATATTTGAAAATAGAATGACGTTGACATTTTGTTTGATCGTTTTAAAGTTGAAAAGTTAGCGAAAATTAGTGAGATTATTATCAAAGAGATATGTCAGATATATTCTAAGAGTTTTCACTCTGACTGCCTATTTGTAATAAATTGGAGAAAATTAGACTCAGATCCTCAATGTCAGTTTTTTTATTGATCGCGTTCGGTTGAAGGTGGATTTCCACCATCTCCCTAAGGATTCTCCTGCCGAGATTTCTCTCTTTACATAGGATTTTGGTTTCAGCAAAATTAAATTCATGTGAAAATTGGCTACTATGTTGGGCAAGCGCACAAGAGTTTTTCTTTAATCTGCAATCACTTTTGTGGGAAGTGATTCTGTTCTTTAGGACTCTAGATGTTTGTTCTATGTAGATTTTTTCACACTGAGAGCAAGGGAGGCTGTAAAGTACTTCTGAAACTTTTGTGACTTCAACTTTGTCTTTTAGACAAGTAAAAATATTGTTGGTAATTTTTTTTGTGTTTAAAAGCATTTTTGAAATTAGGTAATTGGTTGAAGAGTTTAGTTGTTTTTGTGGAGATTTCTTTTATGTATGGAAATGAAAAATAAGATTTGATTCGATTTTCAGAGAGGAAAGTATTAATATCCGGTGTAAGATTCAATCAATCAAAATTTTGCACCGGATATTAGTGCTTTCCTCTCTGGAAATCGAATCAAATCTTATTTTTCATTTCCATACATAAAAGAAATCTCCACAAAAACAACTAAACTCTTCAACCAATTACCTAATTTAAAAAATGCTTTTAAACACAAAAAAACTATCAACAATATTTTTACATGTCTAAAAGACAAAGATGAAGTCACAAAAGTTTCAGAAGTAGTTTACAACATCCCTTGCTCTCACTGTGAAAAAATCTGTATAGGACAAACATCCTAAAGGACAGAATCACTTCCCACAAAAGTGATTGCAGATTAAAGAAAAACTCTTGTGCGCTTGCCCAACATAGTAGTCAATTTTCACATGAATTTAATTTTGCTGAAACCAAAATCCTATGTAAAGAGAGAAATCTCAGCAGGAGAATCTTTAAGGAGATGGTGGAAATCCACCTTCAACCGAACTCGATCAATAAAAAAACTGACATTAAGGATCCGAGTCTAATTTTCTCCAATTTATTACAAATAGGCAGTCAGAGTGAAAACTCTTACAATATATCTGAAATATCTCTTTGATAATAATCCCACTAATTTTCACTAACTTTTCAACTTTAAAACGATTAAACAAAATGTCAACGTCATTCTATTTTCAAATATAAATTAACCACAACTTAACTAAGAGATAGAAACAAACTGCCCTTAGCAAAATGACAAGAAAACATAACAAAAAAATCCTTTATAAACTAAAATCATTTTGCGACCACCAAAGTACAAATGAAGTAAAATTTCATTATATTTCCCAGAGATGAATATGTCAAGTTTTCTTGTGTTTTTTTCTGTTTTTTCTGATGAATAAGTGCCATAAAGTGACCCCACAAACAACAATTTTTGAACTCACCACTTAGCAGTAAGCACTTTAATGTTACATTTAAAATAGGGTTGTTCTTTACTTTTAATCTCAAAAATACTGATATTCTACTGTAATTGTAGCCCTGGTGAGGAAAATGAAATATTTTCGAAAGCTTGGCGTAGCTAAAAAGGTGTCCAAAACTTTTTAGTTCTTTTCTATAACCACTTACTCCAAGAACACAATACTGCTGTTTAACTAGTTGGTCAAGACTATCCTTCTCCTTTCTCTCTCTTTCTATATATATATATATATATATATATATATATATATATATATATATATATATATATATACATATATATATATGCACTGGTGAGCGAAAAAATCGACTCAAACGATTTTGCTTCATTTAACACCGATCCTTGAATTTAGTTTTCAAACAGTGGTATTATTTTTGGTATCATTAGAATACTGATTTCGTACTCCAATAATACCAAAAACATTTGGATTTCCAAAAATTTTTACTGATGAAAACGGTTTTACTTAATAGAATTGCTTTTGCTCGCTCAGTAACGTACTCGTTGCCCTATAAAAACATATGCAACTACATTTTCCTAAAATTCTTTTACAGGAACTTGAACTGTCAACATCTCCGCTATACCTGCTCACTAATTACGTCATCGGAAAATTGATACCACACCGGAAGAAACGGTACAAGCCATTACCCTATTGCAAGAAGGGCATAGCCAACGTGTAGTCGCTGCGCAACTGCACCTGAGCCAGTCAGCTGTCTCCAGAGTCTACAAACGTTACCCCAAGAAACTGGCGCCTGTACACGGAGACCATGATCCGGAAGAAGACATCTCGGAGCAAGACGACCGCTTCATTGTTCACACAACTCTAAGAAATTGTCACTTGATCGGAGTTGAGGTCCAGTAGGAGCTCTAAGTTCGTGGTCGGATTGTCGGTTATTGGCTAGTCAGAAGAAGCCTTAAAGAAGCTAACCTAACTCCGAAGAGACCAGCTAACGGACCTAAATTGACAGCAGCACATCGACAATGCGACTCAGATTTATCCGAGAATATGTCGACTGTACCTTAGAGCAATGGCGCTCCGTTATTCTCCGACACGTTCCGGATGTGCCTACATGGCAATGGAGTCTATAGCCCTGCAGAGCGCTATGTGTAGTGCTTCATTACTGAAACGGTCGCCTACAGAGGAGGTGCTGTCATGGTGTGGGGAGGCATCTCACTGGATGCGAACTCCGATTTGGTTTTCGTGACTGACGAGACTCGTAACGGTGGATTAACTGCTCACCGGTAGATCGAGGTGATCCTGCAGGAACACGTCGTTCCTTATGTTGGGTTTATTGGCGTTAGCTTCGTACTAATGCACGACAATGCTGCTGCATAGGGGCGGCAATACCTGGCGCAAGCGGGAATATCCACATTAGACTGACCTGCGCGGAGTCCTGATCTCAATCCAATCGAGCTCATGTGAGATCAACTCAAAAGGAGGGTTCAAGCCAGAAATCCAGCCCCTGCATTGTTGAGGGACTTAAAGGTTGAGATGGCGGAATAGTGGGGAAGAATATATATATATATATAACACATGGGCTGAAAAGTCCCGGGCCTAACAAAGAAAACACGGTTTTTTTTGGTTCAAAATTAGCTTTATTCATCAACGTAATCTCCATCAAGAGCAACGCAATCATTCCAGCACCGCTCTAACATTTCAATACCACTTTTGTAGAACGATTTATCTTTTGCCTCAAAATAGGCCTCAGTTTCAGCGATAACCTCTTCATTCGTGCGAAATTTCTTACCGGCGAGCATTTTTTTTTTCAGGTCTGCGAACAGCCAGTAGTCGCTGGGAGCCAAATCTGGCGAATACGGTGGATGTGGGAGCAATTCGAAGTTCAATTCATGTAGTTTTGCCATTGTTTTGATTGACTTGTGACACGGTGCGTTGTCTTGATGAAACAAAATTTTTTTCTTTGCCATATGCGGTCGTTTCTT
Organism: Pachyrhynchus sulphureomaculatus; assembly: GCA_019049505.1. Lineage (NCBI taxonomy): Eukaryota > Metazoa > Arthropoda > Insecta > Coleoptera > Curculionidae > Pachyrhynchus > Pachyrhynchus sulphureomaculatus. Next base: position 15,199,907 of record CM032449.1, on the reverse strand, counting down.
TGCAATTTCGGCCTTCAAACGCTCCAATAACGCTATATAATATTCACTGTTGATGGTATTTCCTTTCTCAAGATAGTCGATGACTATTACACCACGCACATCCCAAAATACCGAGGCCATAACCTTTCCAGCCGATTGTTGTGCTTTCGGGCGCTTTGGACGAGGTTCACCAGTTGCTGTCCACTCAGATGACGATCGTTTTGATTCCGGAGTGAAGTGATGGATCCATGTTTCATCCATTGTCACATATCGACGCAAAAATTCCGGTTTGTTACGTTTAAACATGGCCAAACACTGCTCAGAATCATCAACACGTTCTTGTTTATGATCAACAGTGAGCAAACGCGGCACCCACTTTGAACAGAGCTTTCTCATAGTCAAATGCTCATGCAATATAAAGCCAACACGTTCTTTTGATATCTTTACGATGTCAGCTAACTCATGCAACTTCACTTTTCGATCATTCAAAACGATTTTATGGATTTTTTTGATGTTTTCTGGGTGTTACCGCCTCATTTGGACGTCCACTGCGTTCTGCATCATCGGTGTCTCTACGACCACGTTTGAAGTCAGCAAACCAACGTTTTATTGTTGTTTATGATGGAGCGGAGTCCCCATAACACTTTTCAAGCCATTGCTTCGCTTGAACGGTATTTTTTCCCATCAAGAAGCAGTGTAAAATTAAAACACGAAATTGTTTTTGATCCATTGTTTTGAAAATAACAAAAGTAGCGTCACTCTTAGCACAATAACTCACAAACTAATGAATAGAATATCATGAAATTTTAACAGCTGTCTTTTGAAGGTTAGTATTAACTGAAAAAAAAGGTGACTGCAATAAAACTAGCGCCATCTATGTGTTAGGCCCGGGACTTTTCAGCCCATGTGTTATATATATATATATATATATATATATATATATATATATATATATATATATATATATATATATATATAATACATTAAAATTCCGGGTTTCAATCCATTCGTCTAACAATGAATTCACAGAGAGAAATCTTCTACCTACATCTACAAATGAGCATTCTGGCGTGCAGAATCCGATACCAACTTTAAAATCGAAAAATTAAAAAAGAAACTAGAAAACATCAGAGGAAAAGACACCACCATCTTACAGACCACAAAGAATCAGTATTAAGCAAAGGTTTCAATTACGCCTTAACACCAAAATCAATCCCAGTTGAAGATATAATCTCAAGTGTAGAAGTTGCCCTAGATATCATGCCTGAAGAAAATGCTGAAAGAATAAGACAAGATATCATTCAAATCCTGAGAACAAGCAGGCCTCCCAAGCCAAACCTAAAATTTGAAGAATGGAAAGCTCTTCAAATGCTCAAGAAAAACAAAAACATCATCATATTACCGGCAGACTACATGATAAAAATGGAAACCATTCGACAAGATGATACCTACAAGCCAGTTACCAGGGACCCTATAACATATCTAGAAGAAACTACAAAGGGCAAAATGAAAGCTGCAAACCAGACCAGAGGTTGAAAGACTCATAATTCCAAGAGAGAAATCAAGCCGATGCCCAAAGTTGTATGGCCTACCATACATAATATATACACAAGCTCAACGTCCTCCTTAGACCCATTGTTACCGCGGTGGCCTCACCTACAGAAAATTTAGAAAAGCATCATCCAACCAACCGTTGAAAGTCATACATCAAAAACTCCGAACACCGAACATAATTAGAGACATTTAGCTAGACGAAAATGACATTCTGGCAAGTCTAGATGTTGTTTCACTTTACTCCAGCATTACAGTGGATGAAGCACTAGATAAAATAGCAATGAACGAGGATTTCCCAGCTCATGTTGTAGAACTATCGGAACACTGTCTAAAAAATACCTATTTTGTAAACAACTAGATATACAAACAAACCCCCCCTTTCACCAGTAATAGCCAATCTCTATATGACGTATTTTGAAATAGAGACCCTTAAAAACACACCACTCAAACCCAGACTGTGGAAACGATATATCGATGACATCTTTATAATTTGGCCCCGTGGACGAAATAAATTAGACAACTTCCTGACCTATTTAAATAGAATCAACCACCGGATACACTTCACTTTGGAAGTAGAAGAAGAAAAGATGTGCTCATAAGGCGGAAAAATAACGATCAACTTCAATACTCTGTCTGTCTGTCTGTCTGTCTATCCGCCTGTCCGTCTGTCACATCCGATTTTCTCCGAAACTACTGGACGTTGAAATTTGGTACTAATATAGAAATTGATGGCCTCATCAGAGCCGTGCAGTTTCGAAAGTTAAATTTTGACTTAGGGGGTTAGTTTTGGAGGGTGAAATCAAAAGTGAAAAAAAAACTTTTATTAGGTCAACGAGTGGGGTGCCAAATGCAAGCTTGTAAAAACACAAGTTCAAAAATATATATAATGTGTTATATGCGCACATTTTTCTTTGTATTATTTTGAAAAAATCGCGAAAAATCACTGTCCATCCCCCTCTATCTCGAAAAGTACTTATCCAAAAATTTTGAAAAAAGTCTGGAATATTCTTCACAGGGTGTAGAGTGTACGAAAATTATCACGAGTACATTATCTTTAATAATTTATCTGGCATATAAAAAAAAAAAAGAAGAAAACTGTTTTACTAGGTCATCGAATGGGGTGTCAAATGAAAAAACATGTAAAAACACGAGTTCAAAAATATATGTAATGTCTTACATGCGCACATTTTTCTTTGTATTATTTTGAAAAAATAGCGAAAAATCACTGTCCATCTATCTCGAAAAGTACTGATCCAAAAATTTTGAAAAAAGTCTGGAATATTCTTCACGGGGTGTAGAGTGAACGAAAATTATCACGAGTACATTATCTTTAATAATTTATCTGGTATATAAAAAAAAACAAAAAAGAAGAAGAAAACTTTTTTACTAGGTCATCGAGTGGAGTGTCAAATGAAAGCGTGTAAAAACACGAGTTCAAAAATATATATAATGTCTTACATGCGCACACTTCTCTTTCTATTATTTTGAAAAAATTGCTGTCCTCCCCTCTATCTCGAAAAGTACTGATCCAAACATTTTGAAAAAATTCTTGAATATTCTCCACGGGGTGTAGATTGAACGAAAATTATCACGAGTGCATTACCTTTAATAATTTATGTAGTATATAAAAAACAAAAATTTCAAGGTCACCAGTTTTCAGTAAAGATCGGAAACAAACTTTGTTGAAAACTCATTTGACGTGTCTTTTATGAAGTCACTGATCATTTTATACCTCCGTAACAAAAATTTTTATTTCAGAAGCAATCAGCGTACGGAACACTAACTGCGCTAGTTTAACTTGCACTTGACCGATTTTTATTTAATGTACCGAGGTGAGAAAGCACTCTGAAGATGCCGAAAATGTTTTCCAATTTAAAGCGGTCCAGTAGCAAAGATTACAATTTCTCATCTCTGTACATTAAAACAAAAGAAACTTCAGAATGGAGAGATATTGATGCGTATACAACTATAAAATAAAAAACACATTTGTAGTATTAAATTACCTGTGAATAGAGTGTCGCCCGGAAATCGGACAGGAATATCCTCTTCCGAAATATACTCTTCCATATATGAGGGAAAATTTCCGGGATATGTGAAATCGGATCTGATATTTTCCCATATCGCTTCGAATTTACTTCCGAAACTTTTTGTTATATTTTCTGGAAATTAAACAATAATAAAAATGCGATAAATAAAATACGGTACACTAAGTTGCCGAAGAGGGCGAATATATTAAAGTTTTCTTACAAAGGATTTCAAATTCTCCGTAAATATGGATTTTTCTTTTAAAGTATTGGAAAATTCTAAATACAAACGTTTAAAAATAGATATTCAGTTTATTCAATACTTGTCTTGTAAACACAGTTCTAAAATGAATACTAAATTTGATTTTCACACACTAAACAATAACCTAGAGTGTGACAGTTACCAAGTAGAATTTAATACTACAAAAACCCAGGCGGAATTTACAATAACGATCTGCTGGAAAGAACCGACGTTTTGCTTAGAAAAACAACTAGTAATTTTGGCGGATCAAATACATTCTATAAGTTTTCAAAACGTCGCTTATATACATGAAGATCACCTGCAGATTCACCTTAAAAAAATCGTCAGAAACCAGATCGACTACATCTGTACCAAAGGGAGGTAAAGGAACTTTCTACTGTCTGCAAAAACCTATTCTGGGGCAGATGTCCCAACAGACCATAATCTCCTAATACAGCGGCTTAAAAGGAAATCTAACAGAAAAACTACATTCAGTAGGGATAAAGTGACAGACGAAAACAGCAGATCACATATAACATATATTTTGAAAGAGAGAATGAAATGCATTGAGGAGGAACAAAATAATGTAGGACACATTTAGAGACATCATTTGGGACACATTTAGAGACATACTGAGAGAAACACAGAAAAGTCAGCTAAAAAAGGAAAGACGAGGGAAGAAACAGAGTTGAATGACTGAATTTAGACCTTATGGATCAGAGACGCAAGTACAAGAATAGAAACAAGGATGAATATGAGAGAATACATTGTGAAATAAGACATTGAATAAGACAAGCAAAGGCAGACTGGCACACTAGGAAATGTACACTATGAGTACGAGTTGCAGCCTGTTAACATTTAATGAGAGCTCAAAACCCCTGGCGACTGGGCTACGTTACATGTTTGAAAATTGAAAAAATAACACAATTTTCAGAGGTCTAGTCTCCAAAAACCCTGAAAAGACATTGATATGGGAAGTCACATCTCTGACCTCACCACCCCATTATATGTTGTATGATCACAAATAATTTTCGGAGTTCTCTACTACAAGAAACCTGAAAAGGATATGTAATACGGTATATCTAAAACAACCTCTCTAATATCCTTCTTCACCCCTTTAACCCCTTATATGTCTGATTATAAATAATTAGTCTTATAATTTGTTCATTATATAACCAAAGCCAAAACTCTTAAAGGCACTTGATTACTTGCAAATTGGGCGGTTGGAATTGTGGCGAACTCACTGTACATGAGGAGCTTTCCTCGCTAAAGAATCTTATTGTTTGTGTAACACACAAAACTCACGTCCGGTCCACTGAAATACTTCATAGTAACCAAATTTCTAAGGACCTACGTTACGCTGTCGAAAAAAACATTGAATTTATTTATGGAGCATTTTGTATTTTATACACAGAAGTACAAGCGAGTAATATCTCATTTTGATGAATTTTAAGAGTGAAGCCATCTTTATAACGGTAGTTTTAAGAACGAATACATACATATACATATATTTCCAAAGTATCATAGTCAAAACTTTAGTAGTAAATCAAACACTCAAAACAGTGTAATTTTTTTTTATACAAATTGTGTTATATGAAAAGAAAAAACAAAACGTTATGGAAGTTTTTCGTATCGCTTTAAAAATGTTACAAAACTTTACGTTATATTTTCGGCAAATAAAAACACTAATAAAAATAAAATAAGTCTGATCAAGATAAAGGCGGATCAAAAAGATATCAAATGTTGGTGATAAATTGTAGCCAATTTTATGGAAATGCGAGAATGTGATTTAATTTTAAAACATAAAAGAAAAGTTGTATGAATAAATATAACTTTATCGAATTGCCGATAAAAAAAAACTTTACAGATAGCAAAATAAAAAAGGAAAATAATATAACATCTTTCTATTTCGTATCTTTTTTGCAAAGACAGATTTTACGTCATATATATTACCAGCAAAGTGTATAGTTCAGGCATTCTATAGAATGTTTAGGCAACCAATAAAATATTTTCTTTTTCTTTAACTATTATATACTTAGCCTAGGTAATCTACAGAATACCTAGGGATTCTACAGAATGTCAATAAGAGATTAGGTAAAGTATAAAATGAAAGACAAATTACCATAATACCAAACGTACAGCCGGGAATGTGTATAATAGATACTGAAAGCAATAAGCATTAACTGTTACTCGTGTGGCGAGTGGCGGGGAAGCGACGTGGAGGTGAAGTCAATACGTTTTAACATGAACTACCTTGAACTGATCTAAACTAACTGGAGTTTATGTTTTAAGAAGAAGGTTCTGTATACTTCCGCGTGTCACAACAGTTCATCATGTTATAAATAAGTATAAAATGAAAGACAAATTACCATAGTAATAATCATCATCATCATCATCAGCTTAACCTCCCTCAAGTCTTGCCACTTTTTTTTTGTTCTGGGCCGCTTGTACCCAATTTCCAGCCACTCTTTTCAAACCATCAGTCCACCGACTTGGTGGTCTACCTCTAGTCTGATAGGCTTCGAATCTTGGTAGCCACTCTATAATTTTCTTTGTCCATCGTCCATTCTTAAACCTAGCAATATGCCCTGCCCAGTTCCATTTAAGATGCAGAAAAAATTTGACTGCGTCTTGCACCCCCGTTCTTTTCTTGATAATGTGATTTGGGATGTGATCTCCAAGAGTAACACCTAACATTGACCTCTCCTCCTTTCGTTGCATGACACATATTTTATTGATGTTATTCTTGGTCATTGTGAGAGTATCGGCTCCGTACGTCAGAACGGGGAGTATGCCTCTGTCAAATATTTTTTTTTAAACACACAGGAAGGTTAGATTTGAAAATATAAGTCAGTTTACCATATACAGCCCAGGAGAGACCATGTATTTAGTTATCTCGTCCTTTGCTGATTTCATGTCCCAGGTATTTATATTGTTGTACTTGCCTATCTCTATGTTATTCAGTTTTATAGTGTCGCTTAATACAAGATTTGTCATAAACTGGGTCTTGGATAGATTGATTTTTAGACCAACTTTCCCTGAAGCTTCCTGAAGTATGTGCAGCATAGTTTGTGCTTCTTGTATTTTGTCAGAGGTAATTTACCTTTTCACAGTCAACGTTAAGTCTCATTTTTTTCCCAGTTTATTGATTGTAGGACACTTTCTAGAAGTGTTACGAAAAGCTTGAGAGAGAGCGTATCACCCTGCCGCACTCCTCTTTCGATTCGAAATTTGCTGGTGGATTGGTTAGTTTGTCTTTTAACATGTCCGATGAAATTTTCATATATGTATTTAATCACACTGGAATATCGATGATCAATACGACATTTAGCGCTTCCAAAAGCCTCTGCTGATTTACAGAATCAAAAGCCTTTTCGAAGTATACAAATATGAACACTAGAGGCTTATTATATTCTATACAGTTTTCAATGAGGATTTTATTTCTAAACAGATGGTCGTTTGTTTCAAACCCCGAGCGGAAATCTGTCTATTCTTTTAAAGGATAAACTCGAATTTGTTGGCTAAACGTTTGGTAAGGGTTTTCGTGAATAACTTGTATACATGGCTCACGAGGCTAATAGGTCGATAGTTTTTAAGGTCTGAAGAATCTTCTTTTTTAGGCATGACGACGAGAGTTGCATTATTACATTGCATTTTAAGTGATTTGATAATTTGTTGTCCTCCTTGATTAATTGCCTCTACTATAATATTGTCTTCACTCGGGACTTATGTGATTTCTTCTTCTGTGATGTCTGGGATATCCTCCTCCATTTTCTTTATTTAAAATTAACAATATTAAGATTATCAACAGAATGTGTAGGGAAATGGAAATAGAGACTTTAGGAATCGAATTTATTTAGACGGTACCTTTAATTATTGCCCTCAGATCTTTTGTCAATTTTTTACTATTCATGGGTGTTACAACGGGCATTATATTCCATTAATTTTTTCGTTGTTGCTTGATAAACGGACGGAGACGTACATAACATTATTTAATTTCATAACGGATATTTTTAAATATAATTTTGTCAAACTAGAAATTTTGGAAGTTGTAATTGATTTTGACGTTTGTATGGAAAAATTATTAAAAATATCATGGAGGAAATTATAAAAGGAAAAATTGGAGAAGACCAAGCAGGCTTTACGGCCGAAAAATCATGCATAGACCACATATACACTGTAAAACAAACAATGGAAAAAAAAACTGGCAAAGAATAGAGAAGTTCATCTAGCCTTCATAGACATAAGAAAGGCCTATGACTCAGTACCAAGACAAAGATTATGGAATGCAATGAAAGAAATAGACATCGGTTTCATCTTTCACAATGTTGGTATCGAAAAATCCAAGAATACGGCTTAACATGTTCATATAAAGATGAAACTTCTGAAGTTGGAAAATGGTTATGAATGACATTCGCCCTTACTTTTTTAAAACCGGATGAAGTCAGCGATTGTCTCGTATTTGACTTGCTATCAGTTGCACCCGACTTAGAGAGTATCCAAAAACGTTCTGATTATTTAATAGAGAACAATATATCAGAGGATTCTTTGTTTCCTCCATATTTTTGGGCTGAAATTTCAGAGGAATTTACCCCACTACCAATACTTGTGAATCGTTCCACAAACATTTTAACGACTCCTTCTACAAAGCTCATCCAAATATTTTTATTTTTATAGAAAAGCTTGAAGAATTCGAAACAGAAACTTATGTGAAATTAACTGATAAAATTCATAATATCAATGTAAAAAAATCGCAAAAAATTCATCGCAAAAACAATCAAGCTTTACAAAAACAACGAAATTAGCAGAATGCATTTTATTAAACGCATATCTTTCCATTGTGATGCTAAAGATTACTTATTATATATGTTTGTATGGAATATTATGTATATATATGTATACATATATATATACATATACATATATATATATATATATATATATATATATATATATATATATATATATATATATATATATATATATATATATATGTATATGTATATGTATATATATATATATATATATATATATATATATATATATATATATATATATATATATATATATATATATATATATATATATATATATATATATATATATATATATATATATATATATATATATATATATATATATATATATATATATATATATATATATATATATATATATATATATATATATATATATATATATATATATATATATATATATATATATATATATATATATATATATATATATATATATATATATATATATATATATATATATATATATATATATATATACATATACTCGAATATGTTTGTACGGAATATTATGTTATTTTATTATATATATTAGTGAAATATCATTATGTACGTTTACGCTTTAGTATTATAGGTAGATTTAAGGTTTAGGCTATATCTTAAAACTTATAATTAGGTATTTTCTTTTAATTTGTTGTCTACAATTTTTGTTCTTCAATAAAATCAAATTTATAAACCATGTTTATTATTTTTTAACCGAGACCCAATTTACACATCTATATTAGGTAGCTAAAATTTATGGGAGGCAATTTACTTATTATTTAGGGTCCAGTTTTACCTAGAGAGGCAATTTATATGTATAGCCTGTCCCAAAATATAAGATCCTGATTTTTGCCGTTTTAAGTGGGCAATATAAAAATTCTGACCTTTTGTTTATGATAGGTTGCAGAGATGGACTTAAGAATTTTATTTATTAATACAAATAAATAAAATTATAAGTGTTTTTGGAGATGTTTATTTATAGATGCACGTAAAAACAAATGGATAAGAAGTACAAAGATACAGTTTGAATGAATGGGGTTTACAAGAGGGGACATATTGTATAAATAAAAATATATTTTAACTTAAGCCTAATTCGGTTTCACTATCACTGTCATCAGCTGAGGTAATTATCAGTGGTATATACAAGGTATATCATTTATAACTTTTTTTATTAATTCAACCACTAATACGCTTAAAGTAGGAGAAATATTTTGTGCCCTTATTGGAACGTGAATCCCATTCTTAAGAGAATTTTGTGAAGGGTTGATCGGCCACAATGTATATTGGTCCCGTCCTGCCGCAGTAGAATATATTTTTCTCCTGATGACGTCTTTTCCACAATCGTCTATATAATGCCTTTGAAAATCTTTCCGTTTTTTCCTGTTCCTGAGTGATGGTTTTCCTATAATACCCTTAATCGTAGAAATTGGGGTTTTTGTTAGTTTACTAGTTTCTTGCAAAGCACTTTGTTTATTCAAATTTCTTTTTACCAACGTAAACATTTTTCACTATTTGTTTAGCGTCCAGTGATAAATGTTTACTTTTGCGATAGCCACTATTGCAATTTTCCCACGGACGGCACATAATTAAAATAGAACCGTTACGTTGTAAGTTGTAAGTAAAACTAAAAATAAAAATAATAAAAAGTATCTTTCGAATCATAATGGGGACCTGTGGTCATTAGGCCTATATTATCAAATACTTAAAGGGCTCCAAGCTGGGTTGCCAGGTAGTAAATATATAGGTAAAAAGAGAACCAATATGATAGAAGGTGCAAGTGAGGGCGGTATACAAAGCAGGTAAAATAAAAATACGTTTATCGTAATACCTGTCAACTATGCACAAAACCTTAATAGGGTCGTTTATAACTCCACCGAAAAAGCAATAGGCAGGATCTTATATCTTGGGATTTACTATACCCCGTCACAGTCCAAGTAAATCGTAATTAGCCCATTTTTCTCTTTTTCATCGTCTAATAATGATCAATGGGGGTGGAGAGTAGTTTGACGGTTGTTACATATTGGCCCAGTAGTTAGCATTCGATAATCTATTCGAATTTAATAGTTTCAAACAAATCGCAAGCGGCAAAATCGACTTATAATGGTGCCTTTTACTATTGACCACTACCTTCATCAAAAATAAGAGGTAAAAACTGGAGATATTTCAAAATCGTGAGGGATTTGGAGGTTGCACCCATTCAGACTTTTGATCGGCAAGGTCGTGAAGCTGAATCATTCTCAATCAGTTATGGCTTAACTCAGCTTATTGACGAACCAACACGGATCCCTGATCGAGACGGGGAGTTCGCCAGTCTTCTTGATCTGTTTTTAACCACCAATCCGGAGATTTACACGGTCACCATAAATCCGCCGTTAGGTTCTTCCGACCATAAACTGCTTTCGACATCGAGTATCCTGCCAATCAGTGGCAGAGAGGCGCCTAGGCCGCGCAAGATTTGGCACTACAAATCTGCTAAATGGGAAGATCTCATGGAATACTTTCGAACTTTCCCTTGGATGGACGTTTGTTTTCGATCCGATAACCCATCTGACTGCGCCAGGGAGGTCTCCGATGTTATTTTGGCTGGTATGGAAGCTTACATCCCTTTTTCGAAGAAATGCTCCTCCAACGCCAAGCCTTGGTTCGACCGAAAATGCAAAGAAGCTGTTGCTTCTAAACATATTGCCTACCGACAATGGCGTGAAAATCCTAACACCGTAAATCGAAACATCTTTGTTCATGCCCGGAACAGGTGCAAGGGAATTATCGACGAAACCAAGGAGGCACACAATCAACGAATTAGAAACAAACTTCTCGCTTGTCCCAACAATTCCAGGTCCTTTTGGGCAGTCGCTAAGGCAGTTAGTCAAAATTTTTCCAAATCCACCATACCACCACTCACACTGCCAGATAATTCCATTGCAACCACACCTGTTGAGAGAGCGAACTTGTTGGCTGAACTCTTTGCTTCACATTCTACTGTCGATTTCCAAGGAAAAACACCACCTACTATTCCCATATTGCAGTCAAGGATGCCCGATGTTATCTTCAGACAGCGCATCATAAAGCGTATTTTAATGAAGCTAGACACCAAGAAGGCTTCTGGCGCTGACGGAATACCTGCCATAGTTCTCAAAAACTGTGCAAGGGAACTAACACCAGTTTTCTGTAGACTTTTTAACCTATCTACAGAAAGGGAATATTTCCGTCCTGCTGGAAATGTGCCACGGTTCAGCCGATACCTAAAAAAGGTAAGAAGACCTTACCAAATAACTACCGACCAGTTGCACTGCTTTCAATAATATCGAAAGTCATGGAAAAGGTTATCAATGAGTATCTTCTAAAATATCTTGAACGATTCAATATTATTAGCGATCACCAATATGGTTTTCGTAAACATAGATCAACAGGAGATCTTCTGACTTATGTAACACATGTTTGGAACAACGCAATTGAACACTTTGGAGAATCTCGAGCGGTTGCTGTTGACATATCCAAGGCATTCGACCGTGTTTGGCACGATGGACTGTTGGCTAAGTTGCGTTCTTATGGTATGTCTGAAAGGTTCTGTTTGTGGCTCTCATGTTTCCCAGAGAGCGTTCTTTACGAGTGGCGGTCGACGGATTTCTTTCTAACACCCTCACTATCAATGCCGGTGTGCCCCAGGTCTCCATACTCTCTCCTACTCTCTTTCTCATTTACATTAACGATCTGCTGGAAAAGACCGGAAATCCAATCTATAGCTTTGCAGATGACCGTACGCTTGTCTCTTCATTCACCTTGAACGCTCGGACATCGGCTGCTCAGGCGAATATCCGCAGACAGCAGGAGGTCGTTCAACTTAACAAAGACCTGGAAGAAATTCTATCCTGAGGTGACAGTAACCAAGTGGAATTTAACGCTACAAAAACCCAAGCGGCAGTTTTTTCTAAAAAAGTTAACGTTGGTGAACCCGACATAGTTATGTCGGGGCACTCCATTCCCCTAGCATCGTCGCTCAATTTGTTGGGCGTTAGTTTGGGAGCAAATATGTCTCGGCATGAACATGTTGCAGGCATAGCAAGGAGAGCTTCTCAAAAGTTGGGAATATTATTTAGAACCAGAAAGCTTTACACCCCACAACAACTGTTAATTCTTTACAAAGCCCAAATTCGACCAACTATGGAATACTGCTCCCACGTTTGGGGCTCCGCTCCCAAACATACACTGCATTTGTTGGATTCTGTTCAGAGAAGAGCGGTCCGTTTGATTGGGGACCCGGAATTGACCGGCGGCCTTGATTCGCTGGAACATCGAAGAACGGTTGGCGACTTGAGTCTGTTCTACAAGTATTTTCATGGAAAGTGTTCGAAGGATGTAGCCCGCTTAATTCCTCCCAAAGCGGTGCATGTTAGAAATACACGTCGCGCTGGTGCTTCGCATCCGTATGAGGTTCAGCTTGTTACTCCGCGTACAACGCTTTTCAAGCAATCTTTTATATGGAGAACGTCATCCCTTTGGAATAATTTGCCCAGCGCTGTGTTTCCCACCGAGTACAATTTACAGCGATTCAAGAACAACGTGAATCGCTTTTTCCGCACTCGTGCCGCTCCTGGAGTGCTTTAGGGACTTCCCTGCAGCACGTGTGCTAGACCAATAAAAAAAAAAAAAAAAAAAAAAAAAAGGTGACTAATACAAAATAAAAAAAAATTAGCAAATTTAACGGAAGCCGGATTTCATTTAAAATATGGGGAGTCGTTTCCCTTTCAGTCGGCTTGTCTGTTGGCAAGTCAACTCTCTATTGAAAGGAGATATAGATAATTTGGTATACATATAACAATAGAAGTATGACTAGTTTAGAGGAAGACGATGAACGGAATCAAGGGCGTTAAATACTATCGTTTCAATAGTTTTATGCTTATGACTTTTTGTATAAATAAATTTTAGCATAATTATTTATAATCTAACATATGGTTACTGGAGTTATGGAAAGGGCTTAGAGGAGCTCCTTCACATATATTGTGTCACCTATCCTTTTCAGGGTTTCGAAATTCTTCGTTGTTCAACTTTTTTAATTCTTTTGCTCCCTTACCCGTTGAGTTTGCGCGAAAAATTGGAATTTACCGATGGAATACGTTGTAATAAACACATTATTTTTACTATAGCTAATCGTAAATTAACTTTAGTAGTATCGCTAGCTACGACAAAGGAAAAAACTTACGTTGTGAAGGCCATAAATCCACCGTGCTATTCCAAATATTCAAATCGATCTCGTCAATATCTGGAAAAAACTATTATATCCTGTGCTCTTGGTGGTGGATTTGATGGTATCAACGGAAAAAAAGCACAACAATGATAAGCATACGATAGTACTAGAGTTTGTATCCTTGGAAAATTTTCTGGCGCTGGAAAATCACGGAGATTAGGATTGTTAAAAGTTTTTAAATGAAGGAGCCGTTCAAGTCCTGCTGGTGGTAGATGTGGGAAAACGTTGTTGCCTAAATTCCTAAAATTACGAAATATTACAATTTAAGTACTCATGTTTTATTCCTGTAGTATATACTTACAAATCCTCCATTTTAGAGACTGGCAAAAAAGCATCGGGATGTATAAATGAAATTTGATTGTGTTCCAGATCTCTAAAAAGTAAAGTAATAAAAGCTTATTATATAGTGCTTCAATAAAAATATGCATGTAAACCATTATTCTCTATGAATACATAGTATTAAGGACGTTCCCAAGAAAATAAATTTTCTTACGATTATCTATAAAATTTGAATATACATATTTATTAGTGTGCTTTATACGTAGACAAAATTTCAATACTCCTTACGGCACTAAATTTGTAAATATTGGCTGTTAAAATTTGCATTTTTAACATACGAACCCAACTCCGATCTACACTAAACTGTATGTTTTATTATATAACAATGGTAATTTTCTTACGATTGTAATTAAAAATATAACCAATATTTTTCTGTAAAGAAAATTATAGCAAGCGGTATTTGTTTTTTTTTATAAAAAATGTTAATAGTAATCGTTTTCAGTTTTCCTCACATAACTTAATAAATAAAAGTTCGCCATTTGGCGGCGTCGCACTGCGCGGGAAGTTTGAAATACCGTGAACGCACAGCTGATTTTAATAAATGCATGTAGCCCACATAGAAAAAATGTGGGTTATCGTAAATAAAAAGTCAATATTTATAACAAATCAAATATTTATTATTATTCAACATAAATAAGTAGATTAACTAATATCAGAGACCTGCCCTGATAGCTATGCTGAATCCAACTTTTATAGACTCTAGGGCCGGAATTCGTAGTCAATTTGAAGAAAAAAGTTGGAGAGGGCAAGGTTGTAGTGAAGTTGGCAGTAAATTCCTACGAAATTTGAGGACAACTTGACTACAAAAAACTGTACAAGTTATTGGAGTGAACGTGTACAAAAGTTGGAGTACATATTGTACTCCAAGTTTGCCTACAACTTGTATTCAATTACCGGCCGTAGATTTCGATCAACTTGTATCCAAATGTTACTCACCAAAAACTTACCGTAAACTTGGCGTCAAATTGACTCCAAACTACAGATGACCAAGTTTTTGTAGTGCAACACTCAGGGTGGTTTCTTATCACTCCAGTATTTACTAAATTACATTTAGTACAGCTGTCACATTTTATTTTGAACTTTGAATGAAGCCCCTCCCTTTGAAATCACAAGCCACCAATCATCAATCAAGTTTTTCCATATCTAAAAGACTTTTGCAGCCGAGCCGCACTATGGGACAGAATCGTGCGTACCGTCTCAAAAATCGTTTTGCGAATGTTCGATATTGAATATTTTGTTAATGCACATATCTAACTGAATGTCTAATACATATTATATAGAATTTAAAATAGGTTATTTCTTATTTTTTCTTAATAAAACTTGACTTGCAAGTTGACGCTCAAAATAATGTCGATTATATAGAACAGAATTGCACCAGTTTACATGGTCATACTCGTATTTTCATTATTTTCAATGCAAATATGTAGGTGTGATATATGGTTAGAATGGTTATTAAGTACCTTATTTAAAAAGCATTTAAGTAAACATTTATGTAAAAACTGGGGAGGTACACGATTGTTTTTGCAGTATCTAATATCCTAACCTTATTAGAAACTTTAAATAGACATTTGACAGTTAGTGATGTCTGCCGATGTCGTAATATTGATACCATCACATAGAGCAGCTCATATAAAAGTCAAGGCAAAAAAAAAAATTTGCCCGAATCTGCCCCTTTTAAATGGGACGAAAAATACCTGATGGGGAGGGAAATGCAAAATATTTAAAAATTTTTCAGGAGATTTTTCGAAAAATAGATTATTTCTGACATTTTATTGTTAAATAATATTGTCTACTAGCGTCTATAGCGGACATAGGTAGGCAGGCAGATATGTAGGTGGGTAGGTACAAGGCAGCTTTACCCGGTAATATCACTAGAACAGGTGACTATTGTTTACATCCCAGCAAGTTGTCAAAATTTTGTTTACAAACTACCACATTGAACTACATACATACATAAAGTGGTTGTTTTTTGAGAGAATGAACTACATACATACATAAAGTGGTTGTTTTTTGAGAGAAGCTCTCGTGATTCTTGACAATGTGGTGAATTTTCTACCAACAAAATACATGTGATTTTTTTCGGCTTTGTTGCTATTGCCGAACTGCTACTACCTTGGATAGGTAGAAACATTTTTTGTGTTTTATATATAAAGATAGATTACTACCTAAATTAAAGTTTAGGTAAGGTGGAAATACTGTTATTAGAAATCATATCATATCATATAAGAACGCGATAAATATGTGACTACCCGCAGAAAATAATATTTTTCTCACGGAATTGAAGTATAAAAGCCATTGATTTAATTGTCATTTACCAGTACTTTATTGTGCTTCGACATAGAGTCTTCACCAACCTCGGTAAAAACAATATTTGCGAAGTACCTATACAACAAAATGAGTGAATTTGTTGTGCCTCGACGAGTATTATGCGAATTTTTCATTGACCATGGGAAAAAAAGAGAAGATATTCAAAAATACTTAGAAAAACACCATCATTTGTCGTCTTCAAAAAGTGAATTAGTTGTGTATTGAAAAATCGCTTATGTCAGCTTTTAACAATCGCTGGACCACATCTAACCGACCTAAAGAACGTTTCTTTAATAAAAATACAACGTGGTTAGACGGTGAATTTAAGGTACAGTTCGACGAAATACCAATGGATATCAAACCTACAACATCTGGAGAACTTGGACGTCCATCAAAGTCTTATGAAGATCTGTCAGAGAAATCGAAAAAAAGGAAAAATATGGAGTTAATTCAAGAATATGGACTCGAGAATATACATAACGCATACGTCCAAGGATTGCGGTCTGAAGGAGAATTGGGAGAAGCTTTTGTTGTTGCAATGTGCGGAATTGTGATATAGATGAAAAAAAGATCATAAAGGAAAAATTTTGCATGAAACTCGCAATGCAACATATTTTACGGCGGATGAAGCTTTAAGTCTTTTTGCTGATTTAGATCTTTCGAAATCACAATACGGACTATTTCGAGCAACTCGGATTAACAAAAACTTCGATATATTGCCATCATATAATATATTAACAAACGCACCACCCTCCAGCATTGAAATAACCGATACAGGCGCTAAAGTAAAAGATTTGTTGGATCACACTACTGCTCGTATCTTAAAAATTGAAAATATTTATAACCCAACAAGAAGAAATCTTAAATTGTTTACCAAATGAGGATCGGGATCGGGACAAAATGAATATAAACAAATTTTAACAGATGAAAGTAATTTGGTCTCAGATGCAAACTTATTTATAGCGTCTTTGGTACCATAAAGCTGATTGATACAGAAACAAAAGAGGTTCTTTGGCAAAATCCGGCTTGCTCTTCTATTTGATATTGCCGACCAATTCTGATGGAATTTGCAAAAGAAACGCCCGAGAAAACCCGTTCGGTGGTCGGTGATATTCGGGGTCAAATTAACAATTTGAAAATTTCTGAGATACACATGGGGGCCAGCTAATTGAAATAAGTCACGAGCTGTTCTTAACTATGGTGGATGGAAAAGTTACACAAGTTCTAACTGACACAAGTTCTGGAACTGTGTGTACGGTGTGTGGGGCTAAACCAAGCGATATGAATAATTTGGAGAAGATTGAATCAAGCCAGATAATATGAATGCTTACGAGTACGGTTTGTCGACGTTGCATGCATGGATTAGGTGCATGGAGTTATTTTTACATATTTCATATAATTTTTCGTTTAAAAAATGGGCTGCGAGAACTCCGGAAGATAAAAAAAAGTAGAGAAGACAAGAAAAAACTTGTACAAAGTCTATTTCGAAGCCGAATGGGATTGCATGTTGATAAACCCCGGCAAGGAAGTGGAAATAGCAATGACGGCAATACAGCTCGACGTTTTTTTTGAGAACTACTACTACTCTTCAGAAATAATGGGAGTTAATGAGGATCTTATTAAAAGGTTTTATGTTATTCTTCAGACTTTGGCATGCGGTATTGCTGTAAATCCAGAAAAATTTGGTGAATATACTCGCGCTACTGCACAATTGTACGTTACACAATATATGTGGTATAACATGCCTTCTTCAGTATATAAGATCTTAATACATGAGGTTCTGCCTATTTGGTAATTTATCTGAGGATGCCCAAGAATCTCGTAATAAAGATTACAAAAATATCAGATTATGTCACGCTAGAAAGTGCTCTAGGTTCGCAACGAATGAAGACGTATTTCATGGTCTTTTATTTACATCAGACCCATACATATCAAGTATCAGAAAACCATCAGTCACTGTTGCCAAGGAACTGTTAGACGAAGCCAAGAACCTCTTAGATATTTAAATTGTAGTTTGTATATCAATTTTTTTTTCTATTTTATGTAGTGGATTAATAGATGTTTGTCATTTATTATATGCTATTTTCATATGTACGAGGCTGGTTTGAAAAGTCCGTGCAAAGTCCGAGAGATTACACCACCGGCGCGTATCGAGGTCATGTTTAGTTAGTAGCATCTCTTGAATGAACGCACACCAAGTTTCAGCCATATTGGTCTATTTCTTTGTGTTTGGCATTTGTGTGAATCAAGGAAGTCGAGTAATTTTCAAGAAATGTACGAAAAAGAATTTCGTGTGGTGATTAAACATTACTTTATGAAAGGCAAAACGCCTCAGGAGACTAAAGAGAAGCTTGATAAACATTATGGTGACTCTGTACCTTCGATTAGAATAGTTTATAAGTGGTTTCAAAATTTTCGGACTGGCCATATGGGCACAAGTGACGCTGAACGTTTTGGACGGCCTGTGGAGGTTACGACTCCAGAAATCATTGATCAAATCCATGATATGGTGATGGATGACAGAAGAGTTAAGGTGCGTGAGATTGCTAGTGCTGTGGGCATCTCGACTGAACGGGTACATAATATTTTGCATAAACATTTGGACATGAGAAAGCTATCCGCAAGATGGGTGCCGCGATTGCTCACGCTTGACCAAAAATGGAATCGTGTGAAGTGTTGTAAGGATGGTTTGCAGCTGTTCCAGAAGAATCCGAAGGACTTTAAGCGTCGTTTCGTCACTGTGGATGAAACATGGATACATTACTATACTCCTGAGACCAAACAACAATCTAAACAATGGGTTACCAAGGGGGAATCTGCACCAAAAAAGGCGAAGACCGTTTCTTCGGCCAGAAAGGTTATGGCGACTGTCTTTTGGGATTCGCAAGGGATAATCCTCATCGACTATCTGGAAAAGGGTAAAACTATTACAGGTGAATATTATTCATCGTTATTGGACCGTTTGAAAAGCGAGCTGCAAGAAAAACGCCCGCGATTGGCCCACAAGAAATTCCTTTTCCATCACGACAACGCACCAGTACACACCTCAGCAGTTGTGGTCGCAAAATTAATGGAAATAGGATTCCAACTCGTTTCACATCCCCCCTATTCCCCAGACTTGGCTCCCTCGGGCTACTATTTGTTCCCCAATTTGAAGAAATGACTGGCGGGACAAAGATTTTATTCAAACGAAGAGACAGACACTAATGGATATTTTGCAGACTTGGACAAATCCTATTATTCGGAAGGGATCAACAAACTAGAACATCGTTGGACGAAGTGTATAAGCCTAAAAGGAGACTATGTCGAAAAATAAAAAAGGTTTACCCTAAACACATAAGTAGTTTTTATATTTGCACGGACTTTTCAAACCAGCCTCGTAATATTAACCAAAATACGAAATAATAGTGTATATCATTAAACTGTATAATTATCATTCAATAAGTTAAGTAAACTATGTTTTTGTATGAAAAAGTGTCATTTTTATTTTTGTTTTATTTTTTTATATATTATAAATAAAATAATTCTCGCAAAAAAGAAAACCGACTTCCTCCCTCCGATTTTCATTAAATTTTCAATAGAGTTATCTAAAAATCAATATTTTGGACGGACGTCCGATTTCCGAAATTTTTTTAATGTGTTCAGCCTGTTGACAAATTCTTTCAAAAAGAAGAAAGAATTTTGAAAATCGGTTTATAAATGGCCGAGATATTCAAAAATTAATTTTTCGGACGGACATTTTGTCCGTCCGATTTCCAAAAAAAAATTATGGGACCCAACTGCAAGCAATACCTTTCAAAAAAAAAAAAGAATTTTTAAAATCGGTTCACAAATGGCGGAGTAATATTGGAACAAACATTAAACAAAAAACAAAAAAAAAAGGAACAAAAAAAAATACACACGTGAAGTCGGTTAAAAATTAACAACGAATATTCCATTATTTGATAGTATATACATTAGAGATACTATGTACCAAATTTCAGCTATTTACTTCAATCAACGACAAAGTTACAGATTTTTGAGACGGTACGCACGATTCTGTCCCATAGTGAGCCGGTGCGTTTCAGATTTCTAGCTAACTTTTGAATGAAACTATATTAGTCTCATCAGCAATTTTAGACTGAACTATTTCATTGACTGTTGTTTTAATTTCCTGTTTTTTTTTGCATCAAACATACTTGCTAATGCTATACTTATTTTTCCAGCAGTTTTTTTTTAACAAATCTGCCATTCTTTAATCGCGAAGTCATTATTTATGCACTATTAGAAATCTCCAATATAAACGTAACCTCGAAAAATACTCCGAAACATTAAAACCCAACATAAGCAACTCGTGTCTCAATCAGAGTAAGAATGTAATGTTGTCAGATCCGAAAAACGACTCGGTGGGATTATTTTTGTATTTCTGCGCATATGGGACGGGGCGAAAAAGCGCACTGCGCCTAAACTATTTTTTATTGTACGCATGGTAGTTTACATAGGAGCGATCCTTTCTGTAAGTTGAGCACGAGTACTCCTTGGGAACGTCCTTAAAACTCTTTGCTAATATGCTGGACATCATTTTAGAGAACCCTAAAATAAAGGCTAAGCTTGATCAAATACTAGGCAACCATATTAGTTTTCGTCACGCAGCCTTGCTAAAATTATATCATGGATGGTAGGACAATTGCCCACCATCCATCCGGAGACTCCTACAACAAGTAGCTTCAAGTATATTTCATAAACCATTGACATGACACACAAAAATTACTACATTAAATACTGAACTTGGCAATCCAGGCTAAAATTTCGATACTTCAAACTAAAATCGCCCAAACAATAATTACCGTTCCAAATTCTCAAACCTTAATAGTGCAGTAAAAAAAGGTCAAAATAATGATGAGATAGGCATCATTTAGATACAGCAATATTAAGATTTTATCCTCTCTGGAGTATCACCAGGAGTGTTGATCTCGAAAAACTTGTGCTCTTTTATTTATAAACAATTTAAGTTTTCAAAATGCGTTTTTTGAGCTTAAAATGTGAATAACTTCAGTTGTACGAGTAGGATCGAGACAAAAAAAAAACAAACTCTTCATAATGAAATTTCCAACAAACTCTCGTTGGTTTTAAGTCGCTCGAGTGCGTACATAGCCCACAGAATTGAAAAAAACAGAAAAAAAACTAAGTGAACTGATCGGCTTGAAACTTACAAAAAATATGCCTTTTTTTTGTAGCAAAAATACCCTGAAATTTAGGTAGAACAATATTGAACATTGGTCATTTTTAAAAAAACATTGTTAGCGAACATGAATTTTAATAAAGGTGGTTGTTATTTGATTAATAAACAAATGTAAAAAAGAACGGTTAAAATTCCAAAAAAATTGTTTTTAATAGCATCGGAAAGCTGGTGTCGAGACCTAAATTTGAAAAAAGAAAGATCCATTTTGGACCAAACGGCATAAAATGGCGAGTGATTCAAATTTTGAATAACAAATTCAATTGAGCCCACCGGATTCAATATTTTTATACCAGAATTTTAGGGCATATTTGCTATAACAAAAGGCATATTTTCTGAAAGTTTCAAGTCGATCGGTTCACTTAGTTCGCCCTGTACAATAAAATGAAAAAAAAGTTTTTTGCATGTTTTTTCAATTTTGTAGGTTATGTACGCACTTGAACGACTTAAAACCAACGAGGATTTGTTGCAAATTTTATTACGAAGAGTTTGAGTTTTTTTTTGTCTCGATTCGACTTATATAGCCGGAGTTATTCACATTTTAAGCTCAAAAAGCGCGTTTTGAAAACTTCAATTGTTTACAAAGAAAAGAACACAACTACTCAGTATATATCACCACTACACCAAACACTTTATTTTTGCACTCGACGCGCGTTTCGCTAACCATGTTAGCTTCATCAGGAGCGATGATTGACTAAAGTTAAACTACAAATCTATCCTATTTATACTTAGCCTAACCCTTGAATTACTCAAGCAGAACTAATGACATAGGCAAGGCCATCAATTCCGGTCAAGTAACCAGTATTTACTAAGTCGTCGTCATAACCATTAACTCTAGTTATATTTCTAATACGATTCCTTTCTTTATTAAAGTTTACTCTATTCAGAGGGAAAGTGATTAAACGATGAACTAAAAAATGTAATGAGGCTAATTTATGTTGTTTGCAATGACATGAATCATTAGGAATATATCTATCTGTTACTGTGTCCTTCCTATAGATATCAAATTCTAATCTATTATTATTTTTAATAATTAAAATATCTAGAAAAGGCAATTGTCCTTTGTTCTCAACTTCGTAAGTGAATTTAATGGAATCATACCGGCTATTTGATTTAGAAACAAAATCATCAATATTTGCTTTATTTGTATCAAAAATCGCGAAAATATCATCCACATACCTATACCATACCCTTGGGAAATATTTCGAATTCTTGACTCGCTTCGATTTCAAACTTACTCATGAATAAATTGGCTATGAAAGGTGATAAGCAATTACCCATAGCTGTTCCTTCTTTCTGAACATAAAATTGATTGTTATATTGGAAATAATTTTGTTCCATACAAAGTTTAGATAATGTTAAGTATTCACGAATAATTTCTCTTCAAAGTCATTCATTCTAAGTAATATATATATATATATATATATATATATATATATATATATATATATATATATATATATATATATATATATATATATATATATATATATATATATATATATATATATATATATATATATCTCGAAGAATTACTTAGAATGAATGACTTTGAAGACGAAATTATTCGTGAATACTTAACATTATCTAAATTTTGTATGGAACAAAATTATTTCCAATATAACAATCAATTTTATGTTCAGAAAGAAGGAACAGCTATGGGTAATTGCTTATCACCTTTCATAGCCAATTTATTCATGAATAAGTTTGAAATGGAAGCCAGTCAAGAATTCGAATATTTCCCAAGGGTATGGTATAGGTATGTGGATGATATTTTCGCGATTTTTGATACAAATAAAGCAAATATTGATGATTTTGTTTCTAAATTAAATAGCCGGTATGATTCCATTAAATTCACTTACGAAGTTGAGAACAAAGGACAATTGCCTTTTCTAGATATTTTAATTATTAAAAATAATAATAGATTAGAATTTGATATCTATAGGAAGGACACAGTAACAGATAGATATATTCCTAATGATTCATGTCATTGCAAACAACATAAATTAGCCTCATTACATTTTTTAGTTCATCGTTTAATCACTTTCCCTCTGAATAGAGTAAACTTTAATAAAGAAAGGAATCGAATTAGAAATATAACTAGAGTTAATGGTTATGACGACGACTTAGTAAATAAGCTAATAAATAGACATAAGTTTAGGTTTAATATTCAGAATTGCACCTTTTTTACACGCGAAGAAAATAACACCAAGTATGTCTCCATATCATATAATCCGAAATATAGCAAGGGACTCAATAAGGTATTTAATAAGGTAGGCCTCACCTTAGTCTATAAGTCATCAGACAATCTGAGGAATATCTTAGGAAATCCCAAAGATAAGATTCCTAATTGTGAGAAAAGTGAATTTATGAAATTAGTTGTAATGATTGTGACAAAAAGTATGTTGGGCAAACTAAAAGGTCAATTAAAACACGATTTAAAGAACATTTAGCACACTTAAAATACAATAGAACAGAAAAGTCTAGCATTGCCGAACATGCCCTTAAAGCTGATCATACTGTAACATTAGATAATCTAAGATTGATAAAAAATGTATCTAATAGGAGATTGTTAAACGCATACGAAATTATGGAAATCATAAAATGTAAAAGTAGTTTAAATAAAGACAGAGGGCCTATTCCTTTTAGTCCCCTCTACTGGTTACTTGACCGGAATTGATGGCCGTGCCTATGTCATTAGTTCCGCTTGAGTAATTCAAGGGTTAGACTAAGTATAAATAAGGTAGATTTGTAGTTTAGCTTTAGTCAGTCCTCGCTCCTGATGAAGCTAACATGGTTAGCGAAACGCGGGTCGAGTGCAAAAATAAAGTGTTTGGTGTAGTGGTGATATATACTGAGTAGTATCATTGTGCCAAAGATTCCACATTCCCAACTTAAAAGAACGCAAGTTTTTCGAGATCCAAAACTCAGAACAATACTATTGGTGATACTCCAGAGAGAATAAAATCATAATATTGCTGTATCTACATTGTGCGATTTCAAATGCTTTTTTTATTGCACTACAAAGAAAAGAATGAACTTGAAAATTTCTATTAAAAATTTATTTATTGAAACCCAATATTTCTGCCCAAATTACACTTCGTTAAAACACTTCAGCAATAAATTATACAAAAAGAAACTGCCAAAATTATTCTTCAAATACCCCCAGAAAAATATCTAATTAAAAAAAATGAGATTACTTATGGCATACGGCTTTAAGCTGTTCCCTAATTTTTAAAAGCCTATTATAAAAATGAATTATTTAAATTTTTAAAACAAATTTATCTCTAGGGTAGGGTTTTACCTTCAAAGGGCTGCTTTAACGTTTGTAATCTTGAACCATGCCGCTATTAAAATCGTATTCACGACGTGGTTAATTTTTAACATATTTATTTTAATGTTCTCTTTCGAGAATTTTTCCCGGTTAAATTAGAAATCTATTCTTTAAGAAAATATCTGTAATAACCTTGTGCTTAAAGTAACTTATTTTTGGATATGGAGCTTTCTACTAAGAAGAACTGTCTTGAGTTCTGGAACGTCTCGAAGATTACTTGTAGTTAGTATTTTTTAATTAAGTGAACTATACGAGGCTGGTTTGAAAAGTCCGTGCAAAAATAAAAACTACTTATGTGTTTGGGGTAAACCTTTTTTATTTTTCGACATAGTCTCCTTTTAGGCTTATACACTTCGTCCAACGATGTTCTAGTTTGTTGATCCCTTCCGAATAATAGGATTTGTCCAAGTCTGCAAAATATCCATTAGTGTCTGCAATCACCTCCTCGTTTGAGTAAAATCTTTGTCCCGCCAGCCATTTCTTCAAATTGGGGAACAAATAGTAGTCCGAGGGAGCCAAGTCTGGAGAATAGGGGGGGGGTTGAAACGAGTTGGAATCCTATTTCCATTAATTTTGCGACCACAACTGCTGAGGTGTGTGCTGGTGCGTTGTCGTGATGGAAAAGGACTTTCTTTCGTTTTTCTTGCAGCTCGGTTTTCAAACGATCCAATAACGATGAATAATATTCACCTGTAATAGTTTTACCCTTTTCCAGATAGTCGATGAGGATTATCCCTTGCGAATCCCAAAAGACAGTCGCCATAACGTTTCCGGCCGAAGGAACGGTCTTCGCCTTTTTTGGTGCAGATTCCCCCTTGGTAACCCATTGTTTAGATTGTTGTTTGGTCTCAGGAGTATAGTAATGTATCCATGTTTCATCCACAGTGACGAAACGACGCTTAAAGTCCTCCGGATTCTTCTGGAACAGCTGCAAACCATCCTTGCAACACTTCACACGATTCCGTTTTTGGTCAAGCGTGAGCAATCGCGGCACCCATCTTGCGGATAGCTTTCTCATGTCCAAATGTTTATGCAAAATATTATATACCCATTCAGTCGAGATGCCCACAGCACTAGCAATCTCACGCACCTTAACTCTTCTGTCATCCATCACCATATCATGGATTTGATCAATGATTTCTGGAGTCGTAACCTCCACAGGCCGTCCAGAACGTTCAGCGTCACTTGTGCCCTATATGGCCAGTCCGAAAATTTTGAAACCACTTATAAGCTGTTCTAATCGAAGGTGCAGAGTCACCATAATGTTTATCAAGCTTCTCTTTAGTCTCCTGAGGCGTTTTGCCTTTCATAAAGTAATGTTTAATCACCACACGAAATTCTTTTTCGTCCATTTCTTGAAAATCACTCGACTTCCTTGATTCACACGAATGTCAAACACAAAGAAATACACCAATATGGCTGAAACTTGGTGTGCGTTCATTCAAGAGATGCTACTAACTAAACATGACCTCGATACGCGCCGGTGGTGCCATCTCTCGGACTTTACACGGACTTTTCAAACCAGCCTCGTATATCTATCTTTGTTTATTGTATGCCTGGAGATTTCGCAGATTTTTATTTTATTTTTAACTGTTAGCTAGCTCAGTACATTTATAACACATAGGCTGAAAAGTGTTTGATCTAGCTACTTAAAACACGTTTTTTTTTTTTTGCAAAATTCGACTTTATTTATCAACACAGTCTCCTTAAGAGCGATACAATTAGACCAATGCTTTTCTAACATTTCTATACCTTTCTTGTAGAAGGATTTGTTTCTGCCTTTAAAATAGGCCTCAGTTTCGGTGATAACTTCTTCATTGGAATAGATAATAGTCACTGGGGGCCAAATCTGGACAATATGGTGGATGAGAACTTCAATTAATGCAATTTTGCCATCGGAACCATTGACTTGTGACACGGTGAATTGTCTTGATGAAAGAGCACTTTTTTTTGTTCATTAGGGGCCGTTTCTTTGCGATTTCTGCCTTCAAACACACCAATAACTTTATATAATACTCGCTATTGATGGTTTTTCCTTTCTCAGTATAGTCGATGAAAATTATTCCATGCGCATCCCAAAATACAAGGCCAAAACTTTTCCAGCCGACTGTTGTGTCTTCGGTCGTTTTAGGCGGCTTTCATAGGTTGCAGTCCACTCAGCTGATTGCCGATTTGATTCCGGTGTGTAGTGTGCTAGATCCATGTTTCATCCACTGTCATATATCGAATGAAAAATTGCACTTAACAGGTCCAAACAGTGCTGAGAATCAACACGTGGTAGTTTTTGGTCCGTTGTGAGCAAACGCGGTACCCATTTCGAACAGAGCTTTCTCATGCCCAAATGTTCATGCAAAATATGACCAACACGTTCTTTTGATATCGTTAGAGTGTCAGCAATTTCACTTTTCGGTCATCCAAAACAATTTTGTGGATTTTTTTTATGTTTTCCGGTATAACAACCTCATTTGGGCATTCAGGCATTCAGCATCATTTGTGTCTGTACGACCGCGTTTAAATTTAGCAAACCAGTAAATGATGAGTCATTTTCCAATGGCAAATTCCCCGTAACACTTATCAAGCCCCCGTTTTGCTTGGACGGTATTTAATCAATACACGTAATTCGATGTCTTCCATTGTTTTGAAAATATCAAAAATTGCGTCATTAAAACCACTGTAACTTGTAAACTAATCGTCGAAATATCATGAAATTTTGACACGTATCGTTTGAAAGTTGGTACTTCCTAAAAATTATATGGATTTTGTTGAAAAGGGCGATATCTATGTGTCAGACCAAGCACTTTTCAGCCTACGTGTTACATATCATTTGAGAGTTTATATTTTGGGTATCCATAGGGTAGATGTTACATCTCACTGTTAAATCTCCAGACCAGATTTTCATAACACGATAGCATTATAAACGAGTTTAATACAATGGACCCCACTCATCACTAAAGACGAAATATTAATAGCAGCAAAACAGCTTAAAACCAAAAAAGCTGTAGGTCAAGATAAGATATCTACAGACATAATCAAAATTCTTGAAGAACATATAGACATTGTACAAGACCTTTTTAACAAATGCAGACAATACAGGCATGATACCTCATAATTGGCTAACATCAATCCTCATACCATTACCAAACATGAATAACTTTAGAAAGTGCGAGGAATATCGAAATATAAGTCTAATGAACCACATTTTAAAACTCTTCTTTAAAATAATCCACCAAAGGATATACAAGAAATTAAACGAACGTACAAAGTAGTCAAACACAATTTGGCTTTAGGAACGGATTCGGAACGAGAGACGCATTATTCCCCATCCGTGTTCTGACTGAAAGATGATAGGGTGAATCATAAGAAGATGATGGAAGTACTACAACTGTGTAACATCGATGGCAATGATCTATAAATATTTACACTGGAAACAGACTGTTAAAATAAAAATTCAGAATCACATATCCAGCGATATTAAAATACAGAAAAGCATACGTCAGGGATGTATCTTGTCTCTCCTGTTATTCAAGGTCTATTCGGAGGAAATCTTCAATAAAGCACTTTCTGATAATAACAGCTGGAATAACAATCAATGGTGTGTATGTATAAATAACCTCTGTTACGCTGATGATATCGTCATTCTAGTGGACAGTGAAGAGGGACTAAAAAGACTCATGAACAAAATTGTAAAGGCACTTGAGCAATATGGCATGAAACTGAAAACGAGCAAAACAATGTGGGTCACTAAAAATTCCAATACAAACCTAAATATTAAAATACACCAACAGACACTTGAAAGGGTACCAAAAATAAAGTACTTAGGTAGCGTAATTAGTAAAGATTGGGACCATTCTATTGAAATACGCTCAAGAATTGAAAAAGCACAAAGCTTTTTTTACAAAATGCACAGCATAATCTGTAACGGCAAACTAAACTTAATAACAAGAAGAAAAGTGTTAACATGCTAGATATTCTCAGTCATGTTATATGGTATAGAAGCTGCAACCATCACAGAAACAAGTCTCCAGAGAATAGAATCATTCGAAGTGTGGTGCTACCGCCGAATGTTGCGCGTTCCTTGGACAGCACATGGGGGGGAATGGGCAAAGAAAAAGAATTAATTAAGGATATTAAAGAAAGAAAAAGTATGTACTTTGGCTACATTATGAGAAACCAAATATATGATGAATATGAATTCCTACAACTTATAACTGAAGGAAAAATAATCGGTAAAAGAGGACCAAGAAGGTGCTGCAACTCCGGGCTAAAAAACTTACGGCAACGAACAATTATGACATCTACTGACTATTCAGAGCAGCAATAGATAAAATCAGATGGCTAAGTATGATCGCTAACCTCCTCAGAAGATAAGGCACACTAAGCAGAAATTAGCATTTATCAGCCAATTGCAGCCATGTCTTGTCATGTTCAGTTTGTTACAGTTCAAGTGACAAAGTCATAAAATGATAAAAGCTATATAAGGAAGCAAAAATATTTATTCATCGATAATAATTCATAGAGAGTAATGTCTCTTTTTAAGATCTAAAAGTGAGTAAACACCTTATAATTGCCTCAGTGATTATACATATATTTTGTTTCTAAAGTTTATTTGAAAATATATATATATATATATATATATATATATATATATATATATATATATATATATATATATATATATATATATATATATACTACCGTCAGAACGTATTTACCCACTTACAAATTTCAATGTAACTGACAAAATTTAATACCGAGTTAAACCCTTTGATTATATTAGGTAAATTTAAATGTTCTTAACAAGTGTCCATCATAAAATTGTTTACATAAGCCTTTTTGGGGAAATCACAAATTAAAAACCAATTAGAACAAATTTCCAAGTTTTGCATGATAATCGTTTTGAGGCGATTTTTGAGAATTCCAGTTGAAGTAAGAACTCATTTCAAGTTTCTAGGGATTATGGAAATTCCTAGTGACATTTTATGATAAAAACTATAAACAAATACCATTGTCCTTTTGGAAATTAACCATTCGCAAACAGTACTTCGTCAATGATACAAGCTCAATTGTTTTGTGAAAATGCCAAAGAGAACGGTGGACTACATCGTAAAAAAAATTTCTGAGGGACATGGAATTCCAACTAAAAAACGTTCAGGAAGGCCTCGAAAAATGACTCCAGCTGAAGACAGAGCTATAACAATGTCCAGCAGACGTAATCGCCGCCTAATCTCACCAGAAATCACGGCTCAAGTAAACCTGGAGCGGCCCATCCCCATCGGCGTGACAACCGTGAAGAACAAATTAGCAGAAGGTCTACACGGGAGAGTCGCAGTGAGGAAACCACTTCTTAGGCAAGTGAATAAACGTAAACGATTAGAATGGGCCCAAGAACATGAAAATTGGACATCAGAACAATGGAATTCCGTCCTTTGGAGCGACGAATCTAAATTCGAAATTTTCCGTTCAAATCGACGAGTTTACGTGCGGCGGTCAGCTGAAGAGAGGATGTTGGAAGCCTGTCAGTTGCCTACACTAAAACATGGTGCAGGTTCAGTAATGGTTTCGGGTTGTTTTGGCAACGGTAAAGTTGGAAGAATCTTTAGGATAAAAGAAATCATGTGAAAAGAACGGTATCAAGAAATTTTGCTAACTCAAATGCTTCCTTCTGGAAGAGATATTTTTGAGGGAAAATTTATTTTTCAGCCTGACAACGACCCTAAACATTTTGCTCAACAAATTAGAGAACTTTTGGACCAATGGAAATTCGATGAAGTTCTGGAAGTGATGACGGCCTCCACAATCATCCGACTTGAACCCCATCGAATTGCTGTAGGACCATTTGGACAGGTGTGTTCGAAAATTATGAATATTTTTCTGATTTTCTAGACTGTAAATAATGTGAAAATAAATAATAATTCATTAAAATTAAAAAATATATATATTATCTGGGTTTTTGTTGTCTTGGGACTGAAATAACTAGGTGGGCAAATACTTTCTGATGGTGGTGATATATGTGTATATATATATATATATATATATATATATATATATATATATATATATATATATATATATATAAATATATATATAAATATATATATAAATATATATATATAAATATATATATATATATATATATATATATATATATATATATATATATATATATATATATATATATATATATATATATATATATATATATATATATATATATATATATATATATATATATATATATATATGGTAGGATCCAAAAGTTCCCGAATTAACGCCGTATAGCAAGAACGCGAAATAGAATCGATTCGCACTGGAAGGTGGCGGTAAGTACATCCCTAACAATACTTTATGACAAGTTTCAATTTTCTTTTTTCATTCTTTTTCTTTCATTTACTTAGTTCCGAACGTACGTTTGCGAAATTATTATCAACTTCAACAAATCATTCGTTAGATGCTGAGACGCTGCCACGAGGATATTCGAGGAGAATGGTAACAGTTTTATAAAGATGAGAGTTTCCTCCTGCATCACGATAATGCACCTGCTCACAGTTCGTTCTGTATGCAAACAGTTCTTGACAATGACCGTCATTTCCCACTCCCTTATTCACCTGATTTGATACACTGTAACTTCGGGCTATTCCCTTAAATAAAGATGAACTTATAGGATCGCCGCTTTAAGATGGTAGAATAGTTACAACGCAAATCATAAGCTGCCGCTGAAGGCAACGACAGATTCGACTTTCCAGAAAATGTTCGACGAGTGGAAAAAATGGGAAGACCAGTGCATTCGGGTGCAGGGGAGCTACTTTCAAAGTAACAGGAGTCACAAAACCTAAAAGTAACTACTTCAGAGTTTATAGCCTTAGCCGGGGAACTTTTGGATAGCACTACATAGTTATACTTACAGTACTTGAAGTTTGGATAAATTATAAAATGCATCATATGGAATGTATTGGATCTGATTATGAGACAAAAGTAAATCGTGCATAAAATTCATTCCTAGAAAAGGCCTTCCTTCAATCGATCTGATCAGATTGCTTGCTAAATCTCTAGAAATAATGCATTCTGTAGATAAATAAACTAAGTATTAAATAGTCACACTTACAATACTCTCATTTCTTTACAGCTTCTGATGTCAGGTACCACCGTTAGTTTGTTAGATTTGACATCTCTAAAACAAAAATTATTAACTATAGAGGAAGAGTTGATGTAGTTTCATTTTATGAAGTACTATAATGGCCTACTGCATCTTTAAATATCTTAATTTTTTTACTTAAAAAATAAATAAATAAATAAATTTTTCTAACTTAGTTGAAGTTGGTTATGCACGTTTAACAATAACACAAATTAAGAATGGTATCTGTTTACTACTCAGTATATATCACCACTACACCAAACACTTTATTTTTGCACTCGACGCGCGTTTCGCTAACCATGTTAGCTTCATCAGGAGCGATGATTGACTAAAGCTAAACTACAAATCTACCCTATTTATACTTAGCCTAACCCTTGAATTACTCAAGCGGAACTAATGACATAGGCAAGGCCATCAGGCCCCGTCAAGTAACCAGTAGAGGAGACTATAACGAATAGTCCCTCTGTCTCTATTTAAACTACTTTTACATTTTATGATTTCCATACTTTCGTATGCGTTTAACAATCTCCTATCAGATACATTTTTTATTAATCTTAGATTATATAATGATACAGTATGATCAGCTTCAAGGGCATGTTCGGCAATGCTAGACTTTTCTGTTCTATTGTATTTTAAGCGTGCTAAATGTTCTTTTAATCGTGTTTTAATTGACTTTTTGGTTTGCCCAACATACTTTTTGTCACAATCATTACAACTAATTTCATAAATTCCACTTTTCTCACAATTAGGAATGTTATCTTTGGGATTTCCTAAGATATTCCTCAGATTGTCTGATGACTTATAGACTAAGGTGAGGCCTAGCTTATTAAATACCTTATTGTGTCCCTTGCTATATTTCGGAATATATGGTATAGCGACATACTTGGTGTTATTTTCTTTGCGTGTAAAAAAGGTGGAATGCTGAATAGTAAACCTAAACTTATGTCTATTTATTAGCTTATTTACTAAGTCATCGTCATAACCATTAACTCTAGTTATATTTCTAATTTGATTCCTTTCTTTATTAAAGTTTACTCTATTCAGAGGGAAAGTGACCAAACGATGAACTAAAAAATTAGCCTCATTACATTTTTTAGTTCATCGTTTGATCACTTTCCCTCTCAATAGAGTAAACTTTAATAAAGAAAGGAATCGTATTAGAAATATATAACTAGAGTTAATGGTTATGACGATCACTTAGTAAATAAGCTAATAAATAGACATAAGTTCAGGTTTAATATTCAGAATTCCACCTTTTTTACACGCGAAGAAAATAACACCAAGTATGTCTCCATACCATATAATCCGAAATATAGCAAGGGACTCAATAAGGTATTTAATAAGGTAGGCCTCACCTTAGTCTATAAGTCATCAGACAATCTGAGGAATATCTTAGGAAATCCCAAAGATAAGATTCCTAATTGTGAGAAAAGTGGAATTTATGAAATTAGTTGTAATGATTGTGACAAAAATTATGTTGGGCAAACTAAAAGCTCAATTAAAACACGATTTAAATAACATTTAGCACACTTAAAATACAATAGAACAGAAAAGTCTAGCATTGCCGAACATGCCCTTGAAGCTGATCATACTGTAACATTAGATAATCTAAGCTTAATAATGTATCTGATAGGAGATTTGTTAAACGCATACGAAAGTATGGAAATCATAAAATGTAAAAGTAGTTTAAATAAAGACAGAAGGCCTATTCCTTATAGTCCCCTCTACTGGTTACTTGACTGGAATTGATGGCCTTGCCTATGTCATTAGATCCGCTTGAGTAATTCAAGGGCTAAGTATAAATAGGGTAGATTTGTAGTTTAGCTTTAGTCAATCATCGCTCCTGATGAAGCTAACATGGTTAGCGAAACGCGCGTCGAGTGCAAAAATAAAGTGTTTGGTGTAGTGGTGATATATACTGAGTAGTATCGCTGTGTCAAAGATTCCACATTCCCAACTTGCTATCTGTTTACGTTAAGAATTTTGGTAGTACTAAGTTAAACTTCTTCTTCCGACTTATAACTAGACACTAGTGCCTGTTTTCCTTGTTGTCTGCTCCATAGGTCGTCGTTGTATTTCTTTCTTGGACGTCCCATTGATCTTCTTCTATTCGGTGACTTGTGTCATGCTATCCGTACTATCCTGTTGTTTATCATTCTTCTTATGTGTTGATCACATTCCACTTTTCTTCCTCTTATCCACTGGTTAATATTTTCTATATTACATGTGCGTCTTATATCGTCATTCCTTTCCCTATCCCTTAGTGTCTTCTTTGTACATCTCCTAAATATTCTCATTTCGATTGATTTCAGCATCGTCTATGTTATACTTGTATTGGGTCTTGTTTCAGATGTGTAAGTCATTACTGGTCGTACTACGCTCTTGTATATTCTTGTTTTGGTCTCTACAGAGAAGAATTTATTTCTAAATATGGTATTAATGAGGGATCCCGCAATCCTATTAGCCTTGTTAACTTGATATTTTACTTCTTCCTCGATTTTTCCGATACTAGATATTTTGATGCCCAGGTAATCGACCTCCATCACCTGCTCTATTGGTTTATCTTCCACCACCAGCTTGCACCTAATCGGCTCTTTTACTATTAATATTGTCTTGGTTTTTTCAGTTAAAAATGATATATTATATTGTTTTGCTGCGATGCAGAATTCATATAGCAGACTTTGCAGATCGTTGTCGGTCTCAGCTAGTATTATTGCGTCATATACATAATATATAATTTTAAGTTCTCTGTTACCCATTCTATATCCCTTCTTTCTTTTGACATTCTTTATAATTTCATCCATGACAATATTAAATAGAAGAGGACTTAAAAGAGTCTCCCTGCCTGATTCCAGATTCATAGCTGATTGCTTTTTTTCATTCCTTGTGCTAAACTTACGACTACCTTATTATTTTTATATATATTTTCGATAGTTTTAATTAAGTCTAATAGGATGTTCCTGTTATATAATAGATAAATAACGTCTTCTTTTTGCACATTATCGAAAGCTTTTTTAAGTCTATCAGGCACAAATATGCTGGAATGTTTCACAATGAATGAGCGCTCACTTCTGAATCCTTGCTGTTCTTCTTCCAGTTGTATTCTCGCGTTTATCTTTGTTGTTAATTTCAGTGTACAGTTTTAGTAGATTTATGCCTCTATAGTTATATGGATTTTCTTTTTCTCCCTTCTTGTGCATTAATATAACTCTCGCTGTTCTCCATTCATCTGGAATTCTATTCGATATTATAATCCTCTGTACAAGTGTCTGGAATTACTTAACCAGAGAGTGTCCCCCATATTTTAGTAGTTCAATAGCTATTCAGTCTTCGCCGGGAGATTTACATCTTTCCAGTGTTTCTATTACGTCTGCTTCCCTTACATATGTTTCTTCGTTTATCGTTATCTCTGGTGTTTGTGGCAGTGTGATACTCTGTTCTCTTTTATATAATTGTGTAAGATATGTTACCCACGTTCCTTTCTTCACGTGTGTATACTCTACTAGTTCTTTCATCTCAGTTCTCTGCCATCTTATGAATATCCAAATTTGTTTTTGTTGACCATAGAAGTCTGATTCTAATTTTCTTGTCTATCTCTCCCAGTATTCCGTTTTTGCTCTTCTTACTAATTCGTGGGTTTCTGTTCGTATTCTTTTATATCTTTGGTAGGCTTCATTTGTCCTGATTGACCTCTACTTTAGATAGCTTTCTTTCTTTTCACGACATTTCTCTTTGATTTCTGCATTGAACCATGGCGTTTTTGTTCTCGATTTTTATATTTTTATCGACAGTTTTAGTCCCTAATACCTCATATGCAGCTTCTAATACATTCGTTTTCATTTTTAACCATCCATCATTTATGTTACCATGGTCATTAAACTTGAATGTTAATATTTTTTTGAAGACTGTAAAGCGAAATGTGTGTTGACAATAATTGTTAAAAAGGCAAGCACCACGAGAATATATAAGACTTTATTGAAGGCAAAGAAGAATCCCACGGTTAAATACGTTTCTACGAATATATAACAACCACATCCCAACTAAAACCATGTTTTAAAATAGGTAAAAGACTGCACAGGTAAAAATGACGAAAATGAAGAATTAGAACATATTTTGCAGTTTCAAGGTGCTTTACTATTCTAAAACTGAACAAAATAATTATTTACTACTTTTTTGATTTTTGAAGATTCTATGTGACGTTAAAGATCTTTATAAAACATATTCTTCCTTCTTCTTCTTTATAAGTCACTGCTTCTCCATTGCGAATTTCTATTTTAATTTTAATTTTTTAAAAACACTCATAACTTCTATATTTAAAATTTTTTCCTAACTATACAAATATGCGAGTTAGCGGGGTGGTCCATTCATAACACAGGGCAACAAAAAAATATTTTTGTTTTGGTGCCTGGGATTTTAGAGCTGATTTTAACTATATTTGGGACGCTAAATCTATACATGCAATCCGTTTTTCTCTATCAGCTCTACTTTTTTAGATACATCAACTTATCTACCAATGTGGTTTTTATTCAGTATATTCATTTATGAGAGTTCTAAAATTATTATATATTCATTAATGTAGGTACAATGGTTTTATTGTCAGTCTGTAATTGAGTAAATTCCAGGTAAATCTATAAATAGTGGAACCATTGCCTATCAGGTACCTGAACTGACCCTTTTAATCACCTAACTCGGGTAAGTCTCGTCAGTTTGTGCGTTCTTACTAATAAGAGTAGATCGAATTCGGCGTGTTATTTTATGTTAAGAAAAGAGTGTTTTTGTGTTATTGAACAGAATTAAAATGAGTTCAGATTCCAGTTCAAGAAGAAGTTGTGTAAATCAACCTGATGTGTTTTGCTATATATGCGGAGAATACATGTTTTTTCAACAAAACAGACAAACTATTACTGACTTCGTAAAGCGAGCGTATCTTGGATACTTTGGAGTTAAGCTTGGTGATCAGGACAAAACGTGGGCCCCGCATCTCGTATGTAAAACTTGTACAGAGCATTTACGGCAGTGGACTACCGGGAAAAGAAAATGTCTAAAATTCGGCGTACCAATGGTTTGAAGAGAACCAAAAAACCACTTCAATGATTATTATTTCTGTTTAGTAAATACTAATGGAATCAATCGAAATAACCGCAGTAAGTGGACTTATCCCAATTTAGACTCGGCAATACGCCCTATCCCGCACTCAGATGAAATACCGATTCCAACATTTCATCAGCTACCACATATCTCTGATGACGAATATTTTCCCTCTGATCGCTCTTCTGATGCTAATAAAAGTTCTGATGCTAATGAAACTAACAGTGACTATGAGGGGACGTCATCAGTTCCTCAACGCTTCAATCAAAATGAATTAAATGATCTCACCAGGGATCTCAATTTATCGAAAAAAAGCTTCTGAAGTACTGGCTTCTAGGTTGAACGACAAAAATTTACTGGAACAAGGAACCAAAATTACCTTTTACCGTACAAGAGAAAAAGATCTGCTACCATTCTTTTCTCAAGAAGACAATCTTGTATTTTGTCACGAAATTAGGGGACTCATGAAAGAAATGGGACTTTCTGAATATATTCCAGATGATTGGCGCCTATTTATTGACAGTTCAAAGCGAAGTTTAAAATGTGTCCTTCTACATAATGGGAATAAATATGGTTCAATACCACTAGCTCACTCAACGAAACTGAAAGAAGAATATAATACCATAGCTTTGGTCTTGCAGAAGATAAAGTATTACGAACATCAATGGATGATTTGTGTAGACTTAAAAATGGTAAACTTTCTTCTTGGGCAGCAAAGTGGTTACACGAAATATCCGTGTTTCTTGTGCCTCTGGGATAGTAAGGACAAAACACACCACTGGGTTAGAAAAGATTGGCCTCAGAGAGAAAACATGGACGTTGGGAAAAAGAATGTCATTAACGACGCTTTGGTTGAAAGAGAAAAAATCATACTTCCTCCGTTACATATAAAGTTGGGCTTAATGAAGCAATTTGTAAAGGCTCTTGATAAGAATGGGTCTTGTTTTGCATATATAGGGGTAAAAATGCATCAGTTGAGCACAGAAAAACTCAAAGCAGGGATATTTGACGGCCCACAAACAAGACAATTAATTAAGGATCCTGCCTTCATAAATTCAATGAATCAAGTTGAACGAGAAGCTTGGACATCATTTGTTGCAGTTGTAGAAAATTTTCTAGGCAAACATAAAGCTCAAAACTATGTTGAAATGGTTAACAAGATGCTTAATAGTTTCAAATCCTTAGGGTGCAATATGAGTATTAAAATACACTATTTACACAGCCACTTAGATCGTTTTCCAGAAAATTTAGGAGACATAAGTGAGGAACAAGGTGAAAGATTTCACCAAGATATTAAAGTTATGGAGGACCGCTACCAAGGAAGATGGGACATGCACATTATGGCAGATTACTGCTGGAGTTTAAAAAGGGACTGTTTAAAAAAACATTCAAGAATGTCGCGGAAAAGAAGCTTTCCAAGTGTTGAGTGACTATTTCATTTCTTCAATGTTTTTTTTTTGTTTGTAAGTACGACATAATATTGTATTTTGTATAACTAAAATAAAAATTTCGTATCTACTTTTGTTTACTACACTTACGGATTTGAGTTACAATAATGTAACTTATATTTCTCTAAAATTGTATATCTTAAAAATTTGAGCTCCTAGGTACAAATGAATACGTTATTTGAATTCAGGACATCAAATTGATATAGAATCAGCTCAAAAAACCTCGACACCAAAACAGCTGTTCCCCTGTGAATCAATAACTATACATTATGTGTTCGTATATACATACTTACAAACTTTTTAATTTCGGGCAAAATTTGCATAGGGAAGAAGGAACGTTCGTCAGACCAGCTCTGTCCAATCTTAGCAGTTCTAAAGCACTGGTTCCATTTAGATTCGGAAAGGTA
Organism: Pachyrhynchus sulphureomaculatus; assembly: GCA_019049505.1. Classification (NCBI taxonomy): domain Eukaryota; kingdom Metazoa; phylum Arthropoda; class Insecta; order Coleoptera; family Curculionidae; genus Pachyrhynchus; species Pachyrhynchus sulphureomaculatus. The sequence goes on along the minus strand of CM032449.1, from coordinate 15,160,792 downwards.
GATAGTTCGCGTGCATCTGACAAAATTCTGTGGTAAAAATAAGGAAAGTAAAGATAATTAATAATTAGGAATATTCAATAATTTTCTATTGCGTTATTAATCTTTTTCCTTTTTCCAAATAGCCCAGCCGTCAGGGGTTTTGAACTCTCAGTAAATGTTAACAAGCTGCATTTTGGCATACAGGTAGGTCTTTGGACGTAGAATACGATAAAAAAAAGTTTGATGTATGCTAAGACCAAAAAATCCAAAATAAAATCAAATATTTGGTTTTTTCGGTAATATCTCGAAAAATAAAAAAGGTATCGAAAAAACTAGTAACACCACGTGAAAGAGGGGGAAACTTTACAAAAAAACAGTATATAGATTTTTTTTTCTAGATTTTTTTTATTAGCGTGAAATCTATTAAAAATTCGGATAGGTGATTCAAAAAGTGTAGAGCTACAAATAGGTTAATCGATATTACTTGTTTTCAGAGTGTAAAAATTTTGCAGCTTTTTGAAGAGGAGACTTTCAGCTTTCCGATGATACTAATATTTTTTATTTTTGTTTCTTTATAATTTGTAAAATTTAAACCGAAATTTTTGTTTGCATGATTTTAATGGACATACAGTAAATTAAAAATATTTAATAAAATATAGTATTGAAAAAAAAAATTTTGTGCATATATCATTATCATACCTTAAGTTTCAATATAAGAATAATTAGAAATGCCCATATTGTCTGTGTTATTTAAAAATTGAGTTTTAAAACACGAAAATTTGCCTGCTGTAGTACGCCGCCGGCAATTTTACGTTCAAAGCAGTATGACATGGTTAAAAAAAGTCGGACATTTTTTTTCAGTTACAGTTAAAAGTATACTTGATATTAGAATATCATTGAAAACTTTTCTCTCTTTTTTTGTAATTTTGCTCTTAAAAAAGTGTGATGATAAACGTATTTTTTGTTTATTATTGATCATACAACTATAAACTTAAAATAAAAAAAAATAAAGGTGAGAAATGGAAAATAAAAGACTAAGCTTTAAGTATAAAGTACATATTTATATTTCATTTAAACAGCCAGGTACAAAGAAAACAGTTGAAAACACAAAAATTCAAATGACTCGAAGAAATTAAATGAATTACGTACTCTCTGGCTGTCAGATTGGATCCGCCATTTTGAATTTTTCAAATCTGTGATTGAATTCTTAATCAGCACTCCGAGAAAACCCTTAATAGCCAATTTTAAAATATTTAGCGGAAACATTAATTTAATTATAAATGAGGTTGGAAACATGATTCTTACTACAACTGAAGGGGTTAAGTGAGCCAATTTATTTTAAATTAGTTTTTAGTGTTCCTTATGGAACACTTATAAGATCACTTCGGTGTCTGTCTATCCGTCCGTCCGTCCGTCTGTCTGTCTGTCCATCTGTCTGTCCGCCTGTCACGCCCGATTTTCTCCGAAACTATTTGACGTAGAAAGTTGAAATTTGGTACTAATATAGAAACTGATGGCCTCATCAGAGCGGTGTAGTTTTGAAAGTTAAATTTTGACTTAAGGAGTTAGTTTTGGAGGGTGAAATCGGAAGTGAAAAAAAAAATTACTAGGTCGTCGAGTGGGGTGTCGAATGAAAGCTTATAAAAACACAAGTTCAAAATTTCTTTGTATTATTTTGAAAATATCGTGAAAAGTCGCTGTCCCCTCCCCTCTATCTCGAAAAGTACTAATCCAAAAGTTTTGAAAAAATTCTGGAATATGCTACACGGTGTGTAGACTGAACGAAAATTATCACGAGTGCATTACCTTAAATTATTTTTCTGATATAAAAAAAAAAACAAAAATTTCAAGCTCATCAGTTTTCAGTAAATATCGGAAACAAGCTTTGTTGGAAACTCATTTGGGGTGTATTTTGTGAAGTCATTGATCATTTTATACCTCCGTAACAAAATTTTTTATTTTAAAAGCAATCAACGTACGGAACACTAACTGCGCAAGTTCAACTTGCACTTGACCGGTTATTTAAATTTTGGTAAAACTAAAAAAAAAATAATCTGTATACTTTTTTTTGTAAAATTTCCTGTTTTTGAAAAACCAAATTTTTCATTTTATTTTCGATTTCGTAGGTTTACCGTACACTTTAGAGTAGCAAACTTTTTCTTGTCGTATTCTACAACTAAAAAACTACCAGTATGCCAAAATGCAGCCTGTTAACATTTAATGAGAGCTTTTCGTTAAAAATTTCCCGCTGATGACTGGGCTAAAATCATTTTGTTACTATGTACAGGGTGGTCCAAATTGGACATTTTTAAAGGTAAACCCCTTTATCTAAAGGAGATAGACGAAAAGTGATGTCAATTTTTATGATAAACTTAATGGTGAAAACCGCCTATCGATATCTAGTACCGTTTCAGATATATAGAGTGTTTTTCAAAAATCTGCATTTTGGAAAAATGTTTGTAATTCTTTTCTTATTGAAAATTTTTGATTTCTGTAAAAATATTCTCAAAGGACTTTTTCACGTGGATTTCAACAGTATAAGTTACATTTTTTACAACTAATATTTTAATAGCTCTATTCGAATAAGGAAAAATATACAGAGTATCCCATTTAAAAAATATATTTTTGTGTTAATAGCTATTAAAATATTAGTTGCAAAAAATGTAACTTACACTGTTGAAACCCACGTGAAAAAGTGCTTTGAGAATGTTTTTACAGAAATCAAAAATTTTCAGTAGAAAAAGAACTACAAATATTTTTCCAAAATGCAAATTTTTGCGATATGCGGTTTTCACCATTGAGATTATCATAAAAATTGAGCCTCAGACACCGACATCAGTTTTCGTCTATCTCTATAGATAAAGGGGTTTACCTTTAAAAATGTCCAATTTGGACCACCCTATACAGTCAATATTATAAGATTATTTAACCGGTGACATTTCTGTTCGACATTTAGTCAAGCCAGTAAATAAAATGTTACTACGAGAAGTAATATTCTAGAGCAAAAAAAATATTCACTGATCGTACAGTGTGACAATTAATTCCTTTTTGGTCGGTCAGTTAAAATTTCACTAAACCCACCATATCGGCACTCACAAGACCTGATAATATTATTGCAACATTTGTTGAGAAAGTCAACTTCTTAGCTGAACTTTTTGCTTCACATTCTAGTGTCAATTTTCAAAGAAAAATATCACCCATTATTCGCAATGTGGAATCAAGGATACCCGATATTATCTTCAAACAGCGTATCATAAAACTTTATTTAAACTTAAAATATTTAATTTACAGCGATTCAAGAACAACGTGAATCCCTGCAGCACGTGTGCTACACCCATAAAAAAACGTATTTTAATGGAACTATACACCACTTACAGTACTTAAAAAAACGCGGGCGAACTAACACTAGTTTTCTGTAGACTTTCCAACCTATCCTACAGAAAGGGAATACTTCCTTCCCGCTGCAAGTGCGCTATCGTTTCCGCCGATACCTAAAAAAGTCATGAATACCTTGCTAAGAACTACCATCCAGTCGTACTGCTTTCAATAATATTGAAAGTCATGGAAAAGGCTGTCAATCAGCATCTTCTTACACATCTTAAAGCAGGGGTGCTCAAGTTTGAACTGCTGGCGATCTACCTCAATATTGTTAGACTACGATCGATCGACTTTGAGAGGCTGCAAGTAAGTGTGATGCAGGATTGTCGTCTAGGTAGGGTGTATCGTGGCATAGATATTAGTTTTCCGTACAATATGCATTTTTTTAGTCAAGGTAAGTGTAGGTCTGGTCTAAAATGTCAATGAAAAAACTCATAATTATTCAAAATTGCGAGTTTATTGGTCCTTACAAAACAAACGAGTTCTAGTGTCTAAACTTAACTAAAGAGTGACATTGGATGTTGAAGCGTGGCACTGCATGTCCTCGGCATACTTTTCATAAGATGGTATGTAATTACCGAGTGCTAATCGCAAGCATGATGACATATGTTCGTCAGTTAGTCGATTGCGATATTTTGACTTAATTATCTTCGTTTCAGAAAATGCAGACTCGCACAAGTAAGTTAACCCAAACATTGCCGTCAGTTGAAGGGTGATTTGCCTTAGATTCGGATATTTATCTTCAGATATAAAACAACAGAATTTTGTATCAGATGCTGTGGCTTTGAGATGTATATCTAATATAATCTGCACTCACTCATTTTCAACAGAACATGAGTCCATGTTAAACTGACTTGATATTTCAGTAACTAATTCCTCAATGTTTTTACACGAAAAAGGATAACTCATAAATGATGCGATATTTGCCAGTTTACTGAAATCATAAAAACGTAATTCGAATTGGCCCAAAATATTTGATAATTCTGCCTCATAAATATCATAATTCAACTGAGGAATCCTTGCTTTCAAAGACGGTAAATTTTTCAGATCCTTTCTTTTCAGTTGATCTATCATAAGTTGCAATTTACTTTTGAATGCGTTTATTGCGCTAATCATCTCAATAATAGTTTTTCCTTTACCTTGAAGCTCCAAATTAATGGTGTTTAAATGCATTGTGATGTCTGTCAAAAATGCCAAATCAGTCAGCCATTTTCCGTTTTTCAGCATCTGAGTGTCATCACCTCTTTCGTCCAGAAAAGCTGTTATTTCAGGCAATAATTCTTGAAACCTTTCTAGGAATTTTCCGCGACTCAACCACCTGACGTCCATGTGAAGAACTAAATCAGTGTGTTCAGCTGACTCACTATCTTCCAACTGCAATTTAAAGAGCCGTCGTTGCAAGCTACGTGCACGGATAGAATTCACAATTTTTATTGCAGTGCCCATAATCTCCTCCATGTTTAGAACTTTTGAACACAAAACTTGTTGATGTATAATGCAATGGAAGGAGAAAAATGAAGGGAAATCATCATTAGCTCGTCACAGTGCCACAAAACCGTTTTTGTTTCCAGTCATTGCCGGTGCTCCATCGATTGTAATGCACACTAGTTTATATATTGGTAGCTTGTAGTTTGTTACAAAATTGAAGAAAACGTCATATATATCTTCGCCAAGGGTCTTTCCTTTCAGAGGAATCATTGTCAAAAACTCTTCCTTAGCCGACATGTCATTGAATACCATTCGAATAAAAATACACAGCTGAGCAGTGTCTGTCATATCGGTGGATTCGTCGAACTGTAAAGAAAAGTATGTACATTCCATGATATCATGTTTTAGTTTATCTGCCATGTCCTGACTCATGACTTCAATACGCCTTGTGACAGTCGAACGAGATAACTGAAGTTCTCTAATAGCAAACATAATCTCTGTTTTTATTTTTAAAATCTCCAAATAAAGTCTTACCCGCTTCAATAAATGCTTCCTTCACAACCAATCCATCATCAAATGGTTTCTTGTGTTTCGCCAATATATGAGATATTTTAAATGACGCGATCGTTGCAGCTTTTGTTTGTTTGGCTGGTCTTGTGAACATGGTTTGTTCTTTTTTCAAACAAGTTATCAAATCAGGTACTTTTCGTTCTCTTAATTCACTCTGTGATGGAAAATCCTTTTCATAGTTTTTATGAACCGTTTTATGATGCGTCTCTAAGTTCCCACGCTTAGGTATTGCAACTGACGCACGGCAAATGAGACAAATGCACTTATCCTTTACCATACAAAAGAAAAATTCTTCCTTCCAATCGTTATTAAAATGGTAAGTTTTACTTTTCTTCGCCGCACTCATTTTGGACTATTTATTAATAAACTTCGTATCGATGTATCGCCTTCAAGTTACAACTCAGACTGACTTCTATTCCTGCAGGCGCAACATTTATGTCGCGAACGAAGTCTCGAATGTTCCCGTCAAACACGCCGCCCGAAATTTCTAGAAAAATCGGCGGGAATCAAAAACGCGGCTTTTCTTTGACAAGTACCGCGCGTTCCTTTGATAAAGCCGCCTTTTGCCGCTAGCAGGGGGTTATTACGATAAAAGAAAGTGATGAGGGGGTTATTCTAGCCTAATTGTAGATCGAATAAATTTTAGTAGTTTATTCATTATATTTTGTTTTAGTTACCTAAAACAAAATCTGTGAATAGTTCTATATCGGCATTTTTTTCTCGAGATCGACTCAAAAAGCACTCGCGATCGACCGTTTGAGCACCCCTGTCTTAAAGGATTCGATATTATTAGCGACCATCAGTAAAGCGTTCGTAGGCGCAACAGGAGATCTTCTAACATGTGTCATATATATCTGGAACAACGCAATTGGACATTTTGAAGAATCTAGATGAATTTCATTCTAATATCTTCACTATTAATGCCGCCTGTGCCTCAAGGCTCCGTACTGTCTCCTACTCTCTTTCTCATTCACATTAACGAAATGAGCAAGAATCCAATCTAAAGCTTTGCAGATAATAGTACGCTTATTTCCTTATTCACTTTGAACGCCACGGTATGGCTGAAATGGGTTTTAATGACTTCAACGGCCACTCCAAATTTTTCGACGGTAATCAATTAGTGTAGTAATATAGAGTAAGTGTAAACAATTTTAAAATTTTGGCCGGGTCGTTTTAAAAAAAGTGCATTTAAAAATTCAAAATGAAAAATTTTGAAATAAACATAATTTTCTACATTAATAATGTTCTTTGAATCACATCACATTTATGTTATATTATTGCAACTGTCTATAATAGTATACGTGAAAACCATTAATTTAAGACGTGGTAGAAGTCTGTTGGTGCTAACCAAAATTATGGTAATTTTAGGATTTTCTAAAATTCCAGGTCAAAAATTAAAGTTAATTTTCTCAACATTGCATGTGATAGATATACGATACACACAGTTTGAGTCAGGTCAATAATGTTATGAGTTGAATTTAAGTTGGCTAGTATATTATTATTTAATTCAACAAAATGTTTAAAAAACGAAAAGATAGTACTCTTACTTACGAAGAAAATCAAGAAAAATTATGTATGTTTATTATGTTTGAAAAAAAAGATTCGATAAATAAAATTGCTGGATCTTTAAAATATAATATTTTAAAAGTCATAAATTTCGACTCAGAAGATAAACGTCTTCCCGTAGCAATTTGCACGTCTTGTAAAATCTTAGATTATGAGGCTGTTAAAAAAATGCATTTAAAGCATTGCATAGAAAAACGAGGTCTCAAGAAGAAAAATTATGTAAATGCAATTTGTGTGATTTAGCACGAAAACCAGGATATATTAATTTTTAGTGTTCCGTACGGAACACTTATAAGATCACTTCGGTGTCTGTCTGTCTGTCTGTCTGTCTGTCTCACACCCGATTTTCTCCGAAACTATTTGACATAGAAAGGTGAAATTTGGTAATAATATAGGAATTGATGGCCTCATCAGAGCCATGTAGTTTTGAGAATTAAATTTTGACTTAAGGGGTTAGTTTTGGGGGGTGAAGTCGGAAGTGAAAAAAAATTTTTTTTACTAGGTCATCGAGTGTGGTGTCAAATGAAAGCTTGGGAAAATACGAGTAAAAAATATATATATAATATTATACTTGCGCGCACTTTTCTTTGTATTATTTTTTAAAAATTCGCGAAAAAATCGCTGTCCCGGGCCTTATCTCGAAAAGTACTTATCAAAAAATTTCGAAAAAAAAAAAACTCTGGAATATTCTCCACGGGGTGTAGATTGAACGAACATTATCACGAGTGCATTACCTTTAATAATTTATATGGTATATAAAAAAAAACAAAAATTTCAAGGTCATCAGTTTTCAGTAAAGATTGGAAACAAACTTTGTTGAAAACTCATTTGGGGTGTGTTTTGTGAAGTCACTGATCGATCATTTTATACCACCGTAACATAAATTTTGACTTAAGGGGTTCGTTTTGAGGGGTGAAATCGAAAGTGAAAAATTTTTTTTTTTACTAGGTCATCGAGTGTGGTGTCAAATGAAAGCTTGTGAAAACACGAGTAAAAAAAAAATATATATAATGTAATACTTGCGCACACTTTTCTTCGTATTACTTTTAAAAAATCGCTGTCCCCTACCTTATCTCGAAAAGTACTGATCAAAAAATTTTGAAAAAATTCTGGAATATTCTCCACGGGGTATAGATTGACCGAAAATTATTACGAGTGCATTACCTTTAATAATTTATTTGGTATATAAAAAAAAAACAAAATTTCAAGGTCACCAGTTTTCAGTAAAGATTGGAAACAAACTCTGTTGAAAACTTATTTGGGGTGTGTTTTGTGAAGTCACTGATCATTTTATACCACCCTAATAAAAATTTTTATTATAAAAACAATCAACGTACGGAACACTAATTGTGCAAGTTCAACTTGCACTTGACCGATTTTTTAAATAGTGAATCTAGAGTGAAAACAAAAGAAATAGCTGCAAGGTATTGTCCAAGATACGGAATTGACATGGGGCATGTCATTGTTGCTAATAATATATATAATATAATTTCGAATATTTAGTATGTGATTTACTAAAAAACATTAAGAAAGAAAAATTCTAGAAAAATCTAGACCTAAAGTTATTAAAAATTTTAAAACATACGAAAAAATGAGTAAAATATGTTTTTACAGATTTTTAACCTGGAATTTTATAGTCTTAAAATTGCTATAATTTTAGTTCCAGAGCACCGACAGACTTCTACCACGTCTCAAAATAATCGTTTTCACGTATACTATTATAAATAGTTGCAATAATATCTCATAAATATGATTTAAAATATCTTTTAAATAAATTCAGTGAGCAATATTAAGGTAAAAAATTATGTTTATTTAGAAATTTTCCATTTTTAGTGTTTCGGACGGAACACTTAGGTGCCTGTCTGTCTGTCCGTCTGTCACCCTCGATATTCTCCAAAACTATTTGACGTAGAAAGTTGAAATTTGGTACTAAAATAGAAATTGATGGCCTCATCAGAGCCGTGTAGTCTTGAAAGTTAAATTTTGACTTAAGGGGTAAGTTTTGGGGGGTGAAATCTGAAGTGAAAAAAAAAAATTACTAGATCTTCGAGTGGGGTGTCAAATGAAAGCTTGTAAAAACACAAGTTCAAAAATATATATAATGTTACATGCGCACACTTTATTTCGAAAAGTACTGTACCAAAAATTTTGAAAAAGCTCTGGAATATTCTCCACAGGGTGTAGATTGAACGAAAATTATGACGAGTGCATTACCTTTAATAATATCTAGTATATAAAAAAAAAAACAAAAATTTCAAGGTTATCAGTTTTCAATAAAGATCGGAAACAAACTTTGCTGAAAACTCATTTGGGGTGTGTTTTGTGATCTGATCATGTTATAAAGGGTGATTCATTTAGAGGTACTTTTTTTTAAATAAAAAAAAAAATGAATAAAAACAATTTTATTTTATAATCTTTATTATCATATAAAAGAACCATTCTTTACAATTATTTCTTAAAGATAATTTCTTTCAAATGTTGTCCGCGACTACGGTTAACAACGTCCATTCTGAAGTTCCAATTTTCAACGACGCGTGTGAGTATTTCGAGTGGTATTTGGCCAATGCCTCGAGTAATATTGGCCTCCAATGCCTCAATTGTAGCTGGCTTATCCATGTAGACTTTGGACTTTACATAGCCCCAAAGCAAAAAGTCAAGAGGTGTGTGAGGTGAGATGTCACATGATCTAGCCGGCCAATTCACGGGTCCAAAGCGTGAAATGATCTGTTCGCCGAATTGCTCTTGCAGTAAAGACATGGTTTCACGGGCTGTATGGCAAGTGGCGCCATCTTGTTGGAACCAAATTTCGTCGAGACCACGGGCTTCAATTTCTGGCATCAAATAGTCTGTTATCATGGCGCAATAACGGTCACCATTCACAGTAACATTCCGGCCGGCCTCTGTTTTGAAGAAATATGGACCGATTATTCCACCGGCCCATAAACCACACCAAACAGTTGTTTTTTCTGGATTTAATGGCAGCTCTTGAACCTCTTCAGGTTGTTCATCACCCCAAATACGGGCATTTTTGTTTATTCACGAACCCATTAAGCCAAAAATGGGCCTCATCGGTGAACAAAATTTTTCTCGAAAACAGTGGATCTTCTGCAAGCTTGTCAAGAGCCCAACGACTAAAACGGAAACGATTCGGAAGGTCGGTCGGCTTCAGTTGTTGCACTAGTTGAATTTTGTATGCTTTTAAAGAAAGATCCTTACGTAAAATACGCCAAGTTGTTGAATATGACAGGCCAAGCTGTTGAGAACGGCGACGAATCGACACTTCACGGTCTTCGCGTACACTCTCCGCTACCGCCCCTATATTTTCTTCACTACGTGCTGGATGTGGTCTGTTCGGTCGAGCATTATCCAATAATGAAAATTGGGTCTCAAACTTATTGATGGTAGAGCGAATTGTGCGTTCGGTAGGCCGATTATGTGGACCATAAGTTGCTCTAAGCGCCCGATACACATTCCTCGTAGAACGCCCATTTTCGTAATAAAGTTGAACAATTTGTAGACGCTGTGCCGGGCTAAGTCTTTCCATTATGAATTGTCAAACACTACTGAACAGGAATGCCACTTCAGTTGACACGACGCATGCGCAATCTGCAATTAAATCCCCATCACAAAAAGTACCTCTAAATGAATCACCCTTTACCTCTGTAACAAAATTTTTTATTTTAAAAGCAATCAACGTACGGCAGACTAATTGCGCAAGTTCAACTTGCACACATGCTCTGTATTCCTACACCAATCAATTACCGTCGGAAAATTTGGAGTGATCGCCGAAGTCATTAAATCCTGTCTCAGACACACCGTGACGCTCAAACATCGGCTACTCATGCAAATATCCGCAGACAGGAAGTTGTTCAACTGTATAAAGATCTAGACGAAATTCTATCTTATGTTGACAGTAACCAAGTAGAATTTAATGCTACAAAAATTCAGGCGGCTGTTATTTCTAAAAAATTTGATGTTGCGGAACCTGGCATAGTTATGTCGGGACACTCCATTTCTGTAGCATCGTCACTTAATTTGTTGAGCGTTAACTTGGGACCAAATATGTCTTGGAATAATCATGTTGCATGTATAGCAAAGAAAGGTCCTCAAAAGCTGGGACTTTGTTTTTTAACTAGAAAGCTTTACACTACACAACAACTGTTAATTCTGTATCAAGCTCAAATTTAACCAACGATGGAATACTGCTCCCATGTTTGGGGTTCTGTTTCCAATCTATAAAAAATGAAGATGTATATTGGCTTTAGTGGACGAAAACCGTGCTCTCTCCTTCTGCATTAAAAGTACGGGCGTTCAAGGCCATAGGACTATCATAGAGTCCCATCTATGTAATATCTAACTAGGGCATGCATGTTTCTTTTCGTATTAGAGTTCATCAGCTAGTCTAGGTGAGAGGTAAATCCGAACACACAGTATCAGCACGAGAGATTTAAAAGGCATATGTACACCCAACAGCTCTCGTGCTGATACTGTGTATTTGCGATTTACCTCTTCATCTAGACTAGCTGATGAGGTCTGATATGGAGCGAATCATGCAGGTCCTATTTGGGTTTTGGTTGCTTTGGATTCAGATCAGATTTTAGTAATTGATATCGATTTTTAAAAATATTGTTGTTAGTAAAAATTAGTAAAAGCGATAAATAAACCAAAAATAATATGGAATATAATACTTGCAGCTTTCGAAGTCTAGGTAGGTGGGAAAATGCTTGTGAGTCGACAGCTACGAGAGGATTTCCTTTTAGTTCTAGCAGCACAAGAGCCGGAGTTTTTTGAAGTAGTCCTCCTGTAATATACTTGATGCGATTTCCTGAGATGGACCTGCAAGGAAAAATATCCTGTAATAAAAATAATACGAGGGTCGTTCCAAAAGTTCTCGGCCTGACAAAGAAAACGCAAAATTAAATATAGCTTTTACTCTATTTTCTACATAGCTACCTTGCAAATCAATATATTTAATCTAACTTTTTAATATCCTCATTATAATAAGATTTATCCAACTTTGGAAAGGAAGCAATTATCTCAGCTTTACTTACATTATTTAAAGTGAATCCTTATCCGGCCAATTTTTTCAGGTTTGAAAACAAAAAGTAATCGCTGGAAGTCAAATCTAGCGAATACGGTGGGTGTGAAATCACTTCGACGCGAAGGTTATGCAGTTTTGCAGCAACAATCCGAGACGTGTGTGAAGGCGCATTATCGTGATGAGAAAGTACTTTATTTTTTGCGAAATATGGACGTCTCGTCTGAATAGCACCCTTCAAGTTGGTCTAATAGTGAAGCATTATACTTCCCGGTGGTGGTTCTACCGTTCTCCAGGTAGTCTATGAGCACCACAATATGAGAATATTAAAAATCTGTAGCCATGACTTTTCCTGCAGATGGAACCGTTTTTGCTTTCTTGACTGCTTTCACCTGACTGCCGCCCAGTGTTTCGTCTGCTCCTTCGTCTCTAGCGTATAATCATGAATCCATGTTTCATCTACTGTTATGAAAGGTCGAAAAAATTCACTAAAATTTTGTTTGTAAAAGTCTAACACTCTTGAGAAATGTTCACTCGAATGCGTCTTTCGTCGATTGCGAGCATACAGGGCACCTCTTCAGCAGAAAACTTTCTGATACCCAAAACCTGGAGTGAAACGTGGTGGACACAACCTATCGAGATGTTTACAATGTCAGCGAGTGCGCATAGCTTCAGTCGGTGATTATTTAGTGTGCTATTGTTAAGTTTTATCACAATCTCGTCGATCGTAGAGGTTTTCGGACGTCCTGAGCGTTTATCATCTTGAATAGATGTACGATCACATTTAAATTCAGCAGACTACTTTTTAATCATCGTCGAAAACGAATAGGAAGGATCATTTAATGTGACATTTATTTATTTTTGGATGTCCGTAGGAGTTAAACGTTTTAAAATGAAGTATTTTATAACAGCTCGCCTTTTCAGAAAATGTTAGAACATGTTTGTTTACATAATCGCTACAAAAAGACAACTAAACACACGTGTCTAAAACTTCATAGCACGCCATCTAGTGGGTAACATTTAACGAAAATCATAATAATGGTCATCTTGGCGCCAAATCTGTGTCAGGTTGAGAACATTTGCAATGAGACTCGTATACTTAAATTACTTAAAATTTAAAAAGAATATTGAGTCTTATGCCTATGTTGACAGTCTAGGTTTCCCGGCCGTTATAGTTTCCTCCTCTTCTTCTTTCTCACACGGTGTATCATATAAGTAGGTATACTGCCTGTTTTATCCCTATTAGGCTTCTTCCGATGTGGACGTCCAGCATTCCTTTCACCTTTTCGGAGGTCTGCCCCTAGTTCGTTGTACCTCAGGGTTTATTGAGTTTGGCCCTTTTTACCAGTATGTTGTCATTCATCCGATCTACTTGTTTATTCCATCGTTTTCTTCTAGTTCCGGTCCATTTTGATATTTCTTGGATCTTACTTAGTTCTTGTAGATCTTTGTTGCGGATTCTCTCGTGGATAGTTTTTCCATGTATGTCCCTAATCATCTTCATTTTTGCTGTTTTACATGTGTCATTGTTTCTACACCATATATGAGGAACGGTCTCACTGTTGTCTGGTATATTCTTATTTTACTTTCCAGTGTGAGGTATTTATTTTTCCATACTATATCCGTTAAACAATCTGCTATTAGTGATGCCTTCATAGACTGTTGTTTTTCTTCCCTGTTTAAGTCTCCGTAGCATGTTATCATTGTTCCTAAATATTTAAAATTATTAACCTGCTCAATAATACTTCCTTGGATTTCCAGCTTACATCTTAATAATTCTTTTGAAGCTACCATACATTTTGTCTTGGTTGTGCTGATAATCATGTTTAGTTTTTCTCGGTTCCAAATTGCAGGCATAAAAGATTTTTTGAAGGTTACCCTAAGAATCGAAGATGAGGACTGCATCATCGGCGTAGCAGATTGTGTGGAACTGTGTGTTGCCCATTTTGTATCCTCTAGTTTTTGGAAGATTCTGCACTCTCGTTCATAACGAGGTTGTGAGGACGTCACTATGTGAATCGCCTTGTTTTATTCCGGCGTTTATTTTTACTTCTTGGCTAAGGAGATGTCCAAATTTTATATTTGTTCTACATTCTGTTGTTAATGTGATGTATGATTTTTATTAGCTTCTGGTTTGTCTGCTTTTCCTGTAATAATTTTAAATCTGTTAATTACACTCTATCGAAAGCTTGAATCATGTCGACGAAACACATATACGCAAGTTTGTTAAATTCTTTGGCTTTTTCCATTATCCGCCTCACTATAAATATGCCATCGATGATTTTTCCTTAATACTTTTCAGGTAGTATCTAGGAGCGTTATTCCGCGGCAGTTTTCGGGTGACGTCTTTTGTTCTTTTTTAAATATTGGGATTGTTATGCTAGTTTTCCAATCTGTAGATATTTGTCCATGTTTTACTATGTTTGTAAAGAGTTGTGCTAGTTGTTGATATAGGTTTTCTCCTCCATATTTTAACAACTCATTTGTAATGTCGTCTGATTTTTTTTTTTATGGGTCTAGCACACGTACTGCAGGGAAGTCCCTAAAGCGCTCCAGGAGCGGCATGAGTGCGGAGGCTGCGGATTTTCTATTTTTAAGACTTCTTATAATTTTTTCTGTCTGTTCTGAAGTTACTTCTAGATTTACTTCTTCCACTTCTAGTATGGTTTCATAATTTTCTTCTTCTTTATATAATTTCTCAAACTATGTTTGCCATTCTTGAATTGTAATTTTATTAGTTTGTTCCATCTTAACATTTTCCAGACGCCACACGGATCAATTTCCATCCCTTTAGTAAATGTCTCCCAATATTCTTCTTTAATTTGTTTTTTTCTTCTATTCATTACGTTTCTTTCTGCAGTTGTTTTGGGTTTTGTTGTGTATGTAATGTATATATGCCTCCTTTTTCTTCTTTGCCAGCTGCTTTATTTCTGGCGTGAACCAAGGTGTTTTATTTATTTTGTTGATATTTACTCGCCTCTGACTTAAGGTTTCCTTTGCCGCGTTGTGTTAAGGATGTCCACTGTTGGTCTATGCTTTTTAATTCGCTGATTGGGTGTAGAGTTATTTTTTGTCTCAAGCGGTTCTCATATAATTGTTTAGTGTGGAAGGATTCGATGTTATATTCGTTAACGTATATAGGTTTTGTGATCGCTACCTACATTAGCCGAATTCAGCATTCGTACATCTACTATTGTTTCTGGAATAAATTTTCTGTTGGTTATAATATAATCTATTACTGATTGTTGGCCTTTAGAGTTTTGCCAAGTATGTTTTAATTTCATATCATGTTTGAAAAAACTATTATTTATTTTTAAGGTGTTTAGAGCACAGAAGGATATCAACATATTGCCCTTATCATTTCTCTCTCCTTCGTTAAATCATTGTGTTATGTTTGTCAGTTCTTTGATGCCTATTCTGGCATTGAGATCGCCCATTATTATTAGTTTCTTTTGTTAGTTTATTGTATCAATATGTGCCTGCAAGTCTGCATAAAACTGGTTTCGCTCATCTCTATCTTTACTGATATCTGATGTGTATACACTTATTAAGTGTTTTCTTTCTTCATTTATATTTAATGTCACTTGTAATATTCTGTCATTGATATATATTACTGATTGTTGGCCTCTATAGATTTGACAAGTATATTTGCATTTCATATCATATTTGAAAAAAGTAATATTTATTTTTAAGGTGTTTACAGCACACACATGGTATAGTTTAATTTTAAAAAAAGAAATAATATTACGAGTAGTACAGGCAAAATATAAGAACAGGATGTAGGGAAAGAAGCACGCAGAAAAAGAAAATCCGAACGGAATGAAACAAACACTTAGTTCCTATTAGCGTTTCGTACCAAAATTAAAATGTGGAACACTTATGGAAAAACTTCGGTCTCTCTATTTTTTCTTCGACACTATTTGACGTAGACGTAGTTGAAATTTGTCAAAAATATAGGAATCGATGGCCTAATCACAGCAGTGCACCCGTACAGTTAAATTTTAACTCAACAGGTTAATTTTGGGGGGTGAATGAAATAGGTAGTGAAAAATATTCCTCAAGGTCATTAAGTGAGGTGTCAAATGAAAGCTTGTGAAAACGCAAGTTCAAAATATATATGATGTAATACTCGCGCAAAGTTTTCTTTGTATTATTTTTAAAAAAATTGACAAAAATCGCTGTCCCACCATCTTATCTCTAGGAGTAAAAATAAAAAAATTTCGAAAAAATTCTGGAATATTCTCCATAAAGTGTGGATTGAATGAAAATTATCACGAGTGCATTACCTTTGATAATTTATCTCATATATGTAAAAAAATTTCGGATGTACGATAGTGAGCAAAAAAAATCGACTATTTGGCATCATTTAACACGGATCCTAGAATTTAGTGTTCATATATTTTTACAGATTTTAGTATCATTTGAAAGCCCATTCTATTCTCTTTCTAATGATACAATTCCATAGCATACCTCAAGTTTTTTACTGATAAAAATGATTGAAAAGGGAAACAAGGGGAACAAGGATTAAAAACAGGGTTGAGAGAAAAGAAAAAATAAACAAATTTTAAGTTTAACAATTAAATTTGTTGATAAAAACCAAAATCAATATTTGTATTAGCCCTTATTACTATTTCCAACCAATTTTTCACGCAGCTGGTGACCTTGTTCACCACTGTCTGTGGAATTCTTCACCACTCTTCCGCCATCGCAACCTTTAAGTCTCTCAACGATGCAGGGGCTGGATTTCTGGCTCCAACCCTTCTTTTGAACACACATCTGCTCGTTTGGATTGAGGTTAGGATTTCGCGCAGGCCAGTCTAATGTAGCTGTTCCTATACAGCAGCATATTGCCTCGCATTGTCGTGCATTAGCAAAAACCTATCACCAACAAACCCACGAACGTCGTGTTCCTGCAGGATCTCCTCGATGCACTGATGGGCAGTTAATCTATTGCTACGAGTCGGCTGGATGCGAAAACTAAATCGGTTTTCGCATCCAGCGTGATACTTCCCCACATCCTGATAGAACCTCATCCGTAGGCGACTGTCTCTGGTCTCTTGTGAATTAGGTTAGCTTCTCTTCTTCTGACTATCCAATGACTAACAACCCGACCACGAACTTGTCGGAGCTTTTGCGGGATCTCAAAGCCGATCGAGTGACGATTTCTTAGAGTTGTGTTGACAATGAAGCGCTCCAAGGTACATCTTCTTCTTCCTGACCATGGTCTCCGTATAAAGGCGCCAGTCTTTTGGTAATGTTTGTAGATATTGAAGACAGCTGACTGGCTCAGGTGCAGTTGCGCAACGACTACACGTTGGCTATGCCCTTCCTGTAATAAGGCGATGACTTGTGCCGTTCCTTCCGGGGTGGTAAACATTTGCCGATGACTTAATTAGTACGCAGGTATAGCAGAGATATTGAAGGTTCAAGTTTCGATAAAGGAATGATAGGAAAATGCAGTTGCATGTGTCTTTATAGAGATGAATAGCGCGCAACGAGTACGTTGCTGAGCGAGCAAAAACGATTCTATTGAGTAAAACCGTAATCAATAAAACTTTCTAAAAATCCAAATGTTTTTGGTATTATTGGAAAGAGTAGAAAATCAGCATTTTAACGAATTAACTGTTTGAAAATTAAATACAAGGATTAGTGTTAAACGAAGCAAAATTTGAGTCGATTTTTTTGCTCACCATGGTATTAATAATAGTCTATCCACCTATTTGACTAGCATTGGGCTTATACAAATGATAAAAAGAGACCAGTTGTACTAGAGACAGAAGCTTGATCGACAATGTGTTTTGCAATTTTCCTAATGATAGAGAAATTCACGTTGTAGAAAGTTTTTTTAGGCATCACAATAAGTTTGTGTCCGAATCCTAGATATTGATTTTTGAAAACTTCTTATATGAGGTGTGGGGTATATTATATCAAAAATAAACTAAGTTTTGAAGAGAGTGGCATCACAAACATTATTTAAATATTAACGGTTGAAGCTTTTTTTTTGCCAACAGTTTTAGCAGATAAAATATCTGGTTGTAAACAGAAAGTATGTCAATGAGCACGGAACGCAGATAATTCAAAAACTTACAATTCCTGGAGTTCCGGAAGTTTGGCGATTGCTAGTGGAATCTGTGTCAGGAAGTTGTCATCCAGCTCCCTAAAAAACAATATAAAAGTTCTACTTAGTAACATGTTTGAATATAAATATTTTAAAAGAAAATAAAATTCTGGAGATCGTTTCGACAGAATGAAAATAAGCTACTTAAAATTCCAAATGCTCAACGATGTTTTTTAGATAAATTAGTTTTCTTGATATTCCTTAGGTTCTTGCGGTTTTAAGGTGAAATATAATTTTTTTTAATGAACCGAGCCTAAATTTTACAGCGTGGAATTTACCAAGGCAAAGTTATTTATCCAATACGTACTTTATAAATACTAATTTTGACTTTTTCAGAATGCAAAATAATCCTCGATATTCTGAATAAGAAAATGATACGATGTTAAAAAATATTGGAAACTTATAGCCATCGCCACCTGGCAGATATTTTATAAAGTCCGTACGATTTGTAATGGCATAGTCGGCAATAAAATGCTAGACAGAATAAAAGATATTGTGCATTTTGCTTCCACTTATACTTCAACAGATTTTGTTCCGCCTTAAATATCGATCTGATCAATGTAAGACAGCCGTAATTAACTATCTCGATTATATTATTT
Source organism: Pachyrhynchus sulphureomaculatus (assembly GCA_019049505.1). Classification (NCBI taxonomy): domain Eukaryota; kingdom Metazoa; phylum Arthropoda; class Insecta; order Coleoptera; family Curculionidae; genus Pachyrhynchus; species Pachyrhynchus sulphureomaculatus. The sequence continues at coordinate 15,142,116 of CM032449.1, read as the reverse complement.
GGGAGTAAGAGAGATAGACTCAATTGTACATGTCATTTATTAATTTAACGAGTACGCCCATACTCAGAGATGGATTCAGGTAAATCTATATTATAAGTATTAGAAAGTATTACGATTATGAGTTTTGGACATAGGGAGTTTGTCTTTTTATAATGGACTATAAGAAGCAGAAAATAGGAGAGGATATTAAACATTCACTCATATTTCTAATAATTGCAAGGTTTTATTGGATATAAAGATGAAGTTATAGCATATTTCTATCAAAAGATATTTACATAAATGATCACAGTTCTAAAATAATACAGTCAGAATTATAAACTATTTTAGGTAAAAGTTTCAGAATGTTTATTTAATATAATATTTTCAATGTTATAAAAGAATTAAAGCTAACCTAAATGTTGGAGGTGCAAATTTAACAATAGAAAATTGATATAGGTAAAGTCCCTAAAATAACAGGTAGCTAAATATGTTGGTATGATATAATTTGCCAAGAAGTAGGTACCTGCATTTTGGCAACATATTTTTTTTGAAAAATAAATATACAAATAAACCATATTTAGATTGTATTAGGATGAAACATCATCATCAGAGTCAAAATTGGAACTGCTACTATCAGAAAATGATTCTTTGTCTACGTTAATAACAATTGGTGACACCGTGACATCAAGTAGTTTTCTTTGGTAACTGCCTAGAGAACTGCCTTCCAAACAGATATTACTGCATTATTATCGTGCCTCACCTCACTTGAAATGTTTTTATTAAAAAATCCTTTGCACTGAGCCCACGCCAATTCTATGGCAATAAATATACGGTAGAGAGGCAATCTTAAAACTTGATGACCCATTTCAGCAATTAGTTCGTCTGTAGCATACGGCAAGTTTGTTTTGTAATTTTTGATATTTTTTAACAACTAACATTTTAGACCATTTTCTGGGAAATTAATCTGCTTACTTCGCAGCCAATTGATCATTTCTCCTTTTCTTGTCGATTCATTTGGTACACTTTCACTAAGTCTAGAATGATATCATGTATTATCCATAATGATTAAAGACGACCTTTCGAGCTTCGGCAGCAGTTTTTCTCTCAGCCATTTTTCAAAGAATTCTGCGTTCATATTATCGTGGTAGTCATAACTCTTGTTTTTTTTTTGTGGAAAAGACAAGCTCACTCTCATCTATAAATCCGTTGCTATTTCCAGCGTGAACGATGATATATCTTTTTCCAGCGGCTGTTTTTTTGTTCCACACAGATCGAGGATTTTCATCGTGCCAACTCCGTATGCTGCTTCCATGTTGGTGAATCCATGTTTCGTCTAAAAACACAACGTCTAGGGGAGCATCAGAAGTCATATTGGTAACGTACTCTCTCAAAAACTTAACTCGTATTGACGATATTTCTGGTTTCTCCATGATGTATCTTCTTCCATTGTCAATTTTGTATTTGAATCCTAATTGTTTCATAATTAAACCAAGTATCGATCTGCTGCAGCTTAAAATTTGTTTTGATTCTAGCTGTTTACGTATCATGTCCAAAGTAACATGTTTTCCTTCTACAATTAGGTCATGAATAACTTTTTGGATCTCACTTTTCTCGGTCTCTCTCAAGTCTCTGATCTTTGGAGCTCTTTTTATCCTCGTATGCTCTTTTTTAGCACCATCAATGCCTTCTTATTTTATTCTGGCTACCGTTCTCAAACTTAGTTTTAGTGCCTCGGATGCACACAGATCAACTTGTCAATAAGTTTTCTTTTTTATTTTGGAAATAATCAAGAACATTTAGTACTAACTTCCGAGTTTCCCAATTTTTATTTGTAATATCACTAACGACAAATAATCACAAATAACAAACAAATTCAAATGCGACCCTGTTTTATAGTGGCAACTCCTCTCATTAGCGGCTAATTGGTGCTATCTTTGTCGAGTGTACGATTCCGGCGTGTAATAGACAAAGGTAGTACACTGGCAGATAATTGGGTGGGACTTGCCATTCTTAGCATACGAGTAAAAGCAGGTACAATAGTTAGGCTCCTTCTCGCTCGGTTTTATAGCCGACTATGCCATTACAAATCGTACGGATATTATTATTTATAGTCGGTTAGGTAAGAACATGTAGCTTATAACTTGTAATAGGTAAAAAAATCCTTTTTTTTTAAGGTTATTTTTTGCTCCCCTGCAAACAATGCTTTGATCTCGAGTTTGGATACTGAAGGTAGGATTAAACATCGCTCCACCAGCGATAGTTTTGAGAACTTACTGTCCCATTAGACGTAAATGTCGCTTCGTCAGAGAAAAGTATTTGTCTTGCCAAAAACCTATTATCTTCCAACTCTCCTTGAAACCAAGCACAAAATTCAAATCTTCGTTCAAAATCTCCTGCGTTTAAAGTATGTGTAAATTGGGGTTTGTATGGTTTAAATTTATTTGATCTTAAAATTCTCGCAACTGTAGTTTTACTCACATTCAATAAAGCTGATCTTTTCCGAAGTAATTCTTTTGGCTTTTCTACTACCGATAGCATTACTTGATTTTGATTGTCTTCATTTGAAACCCATGCCCGATGTTTCCTTTCAAATTTATTTTCAACACTTCCATGAATCTTGAATTTATTTATTAGCGTTTAAGAAATAAAGCTCATTCCAAATATCTAAAGAATAGATCACCAGAGCGTCGCCAATATTACCGGGAGCTTAGAAATTTTGCCAAGCACGCTATTATAAGGGAAAAAATTTCATATTTTAATCATTTTTCTCGAAAAAATAGTCAAGCCTTCTGGACAGAAGCAGCTCAGCTAAACTTGACACGTAACGAGTGGAGTCATATTCCGGATGATTTGTGCGATCCTGTCTTATTAAATAATTATTTTTCTTCGTGTACTAGAGGATTAAATAACGTATCAGCAAATAAAATGATTTATTATAAATCTAATACTCATCCAAAGGTAACAAATGAAAGGAAATTCAGTTTTAATCTAATTACCGAGGAAGAGTTGGTAGCCATCATAAATAAAATCTCTACTAATGCCATAGGAGAGGATGGTATTTCTGTTAAAGATCTTAGACTCTGTCTTCAATACTGCACGCGTCCGCTAATAAATATAATTAATTGCTGTATACTGGAAGGGTACTTTCCGAATATCTGGAAAAAGGCTATTATTAAACCATGTGCCAAAGTGACAAACCCCATGGAACCAAAGGACCTACGACCAATTAGTATACTCCCTACTTTATCAAAAATTCTGGAGCGACATGTATATCAGCAAATGTTTTTATATGTAAATAGTAAACAAATAATACCCAATTGTCAGTCGGGATTTCGACCTTATTTTAGTACTACTACCAGCTGGGTTAATTTACTGAACGATATTCATTTCAATGAAGATAAGAATGAAACCACCTGCTTAGCTCTTTTGGATTTTAGTAAGGCGTTCGACACCCTAAATCATGATCTGCTCTTGGCAAAGCTTTACTATTTTGGCTTCTCAGACCAGTCAGTTATTTTTATGGAACATTTTCTAAAAAATCGATCACACTGTGTAGAAATTAGAAAAGATGTTAAATCCATTAAATCTAATTACATACCGCTTACTAAAGGAGTGCCTCAGGGCTCCATCTTGGGTCCACTATTGTTTTCTCTTTATGTGGCAGATATTGATAAGGCGATAGAATATTCCAAAATGCAACAGTATGCCGATGATTCTCAAGTATATATGCCATTTCCTTTAAATAAGTTACGCACTTCTTTAGTATATTTTAATAGGGGCCTAAATAACATATATACTTTTTGTAATGATCATAGCCTTAAGCTTAATGCACAGAAGTCTTGTTTTATGCTGTTTAACGGTGCCAAAGTATTAGGAGTAATTTTTGACAAATCTCTATCATTCCAATCACATATTAATATTAAATTAAAGGCAGCTTATATTCGTTTAAAAAAACTGTATAATCTAAGGAATCTTCTGCCATCAAAAACCAAATATTATTTATGCAACAGCTTGATCTTATCTTTATTTGATTATGCTGATGTTGTGTATGGCGACTCTTTGTCAGCCCAGTATGTTAGATTGATCCAGAAAATACAAAACTCTTGTATGCGCTTTTCTTTTAACATTCCATTCAGAAATCGAATCACACCCTATTTAAATAACAGCTATATTTTAAATATGGAAAATCGTAGAAAGTGTCATTTGTATAATTTCGTCTATCGGATTTTTAAATTTGGACAACCCCAAAACCTCAGAGAACAATTTAGTGTTTTTTTTTTTCTGCATCCGCACGATACGAGAAACATTAATTCTTTTAGAGTTCCTCAATTTTTTGGGATCCTTTTAGAGGTGGTACCACTTGCCCACCATATCATATTATGTAAAATTTACTCTGTTTATGCATATACATCTCCCCGCGCCTCCGCCGCCCGTTTCGCTGCGTGCTCGCCGATCTCTTTTTACGCTCTGGTATTTTTTAGAATTTTATATTTTTAGAATTTTTTCAATTAGTTTTTTATTTATTTTTAAGGTATAGGTTCGCCACTGGGTGGCACTACACATGCCCAAATAGTGAAGGGCTTGTGGTATCGGCTATTTATAGTCGCTGTGCCATCCTTTTTGTCGTATTTCGAGCAAATTTAATTTCTGTCACTTTATGAATTTGTAGATATTGGCAAATAAACTGAATTTGATTTGATGTGATTTGATTTGAGATATCCTATAGTTGTGAAGTGTACAGTTTTATCAGGCTGTCTATTATTAAAGATTTCTGCTGTTTCTCTAAAAGTTTTATAATTATCTTCAACTATAAGAACAATTTTAATTTTATTTTTAACACTCAATTTTACTGGCATTTTTAATTGTTGCAAATGCAGCTGACGTTTTCCAAAGATATATTCATTTATTTCCAGCCTAAAATTTGTATTGAATTCGTTTTCTATTATTCCATCAATAATCCAACAATTACTGACGTGTTTACTAGAGTTTTTTGAATTTCTAACTGGGAAGGCCACAAATCTAAACGTGAGCATAATTTTTTAGTTCCTATTAACATTTTTAATTAATATTTTGCTCTGTATTTAAATTTATACACACATTACTCCCCATTATAAATCATTATTTTTAATTTTTCCTGTATACCATCAAATATTTTAAACTTTTGATGCTTGATTATGGATTTCCGTGTGCTGTAGAACTTTTTATCAAGAATAAATTTTTTTGTAATAGGTTAGATAAACTTTTTCTCCATTTGTATAAAACTTTTTGGGACACACTGAATACGTATTTTTGGCTGCTGAAATCGAATCCAAGGTCAGAATTCATCAATCACGTCAGTATTTTGGCATAACCTCAAAAATGGTCAGAATTACGTCTGCAAGTAAATTCAAAAATTAGACAGGCCACCATATCTATAGGTATTTTTAGATGCTTAAGCCGAATATGCCAGAAGAATTGATCTATTAAGTCAAGATCTTGAAATAACCTCAAAAAGTACCGTCCTTTCGTTCACAGGTTGCTGGATTAAGGTGAGTCTCTTCGCTTCTCTCCCACTGGATGCTTTATTAAAGTGATTCTCCGATGGTGAGAGGCGATGGGCCTCACTTGAATACAGCACCTTTATGACGAGAGGCGAGGGGACTCACTTAAATAAAGCACCCCAAGGATGACATTCGAGGGGAATTACTATAATAAGGAACATCGTGGATAAAAGGCCATGGGACTCACTTTAAAAAAGCACCCCGAGGGTGAAAAGTGATGAAACCCACCATAATTCAGCATCCTGTGAATAAAAGGACTGGACTAATTGAAGATATATCAAGATCCTGACCTAATAAGGTCAATTCTGTTGACATATTATGGTTATACGAGGCTGGTTTGAAAAGTCCGTGCAAAGTCCGAGAGATGGCACCACCGGCGCGTATCGAGGTCATGTTTAGTTAGTAGCATCTCTTGAATGAACGCACACCAAGTTTCAGCCATATTGGTCTATTTCTTTGTGTTTGGCATTCGTGTGAATCAAGGAAGTCGAGTGATTTTCAAGAAATGGACGAAAAATAATTTCGTGTGGTGATTAAACATTACTTTATGAAAGGCAAAACGCCTCAGGAGACTAAAGAGAAGCTTGATAAACATTATGGTGACTCCGCACCTTCGATTAGAACAGTTTATAAGTGGTTCCAAATTTTCGGACTGGCCATATGGGCACAAGTGACGCTGAACGTTCTGGACGGCCTGTGGAGGTTACGACTCCAGAAATCATTGATCAAATCCATGATATGGTGATGAATGACAGAAGAGTTAAGGTGCGTGAGATTGCTAGTGCTGTGGACATCTCGACTGAACGGGTACATAATATTTTGCATAAACACTTGGACATGAGAAAGCTATCCGCAAGATGGGTGCCGCGATTGCTCACGCTTGACCCAAAACGGAATCGTGTGAAGTGTTGCAAGGATGGTTTGCAGCTGTTCCAGAAGAATCCGGAGGACTTTAAGCGTCGTTTCGCCACTGTGGATGAAACATGAATACATTACTATACTCCTGAGACCAAACAACAATCTAAACAATGGGTTACCAAGGGGGAATCTGCACCAAAAAAGGCGAAGACCGTTCCTTCGGCCGGAAAGGTTATGGCGACTGTCTTTTGGGATTCGCAAGGGATAATCCTCATCGACTATCTGGAAAAGGGTAAAACTATTACAGGTGAATATTATTCATCGTTATTGGACCGTTTGAAAACCGAGCTGCAGAAAAACGCCCGCGATTGGCCCACAAGAAAGTCCTTTTCCATCACGACAACGCACCAGCACACACCTCAGCAGTTGTGGTCGCAAAATTAATGGAAATAGGATTCCAACTCGTTTCACATCCCCCCTATTCTCCAGACTTGGCTCCCTCGGACTACTATTTGTTCCCCAATTTGAAGAAATGGCTGGCGGGACAAAGATTTTATTCAAACGAGGAGGTGATTGCAGACACTAATGGATATTTTGCAGACTTGGACAAATCCTATTATTCGGAAGGGATCAACAAACTAGAACATCGTTGGACGAAGTGTATAAGCCTAAAAGGAGACTATGTCGAAAAATAAAAAAGGTTTACCCTAAACACATAAGTAGTTTTTATTTTTGCACGGACTTTTCAAACCAGCCTCGTATTTTAACGTTCCTAATGTAAGTTTCTTCTATTTGGTTATGTTAGAGTTCTTGGTCTAAAGTTCTTAGTGTAAGATTTTTGCATTAGCTTATGTTAGGTTTAGAGTTCTTGGTGTGAAGATTTTGGTAATTAGGCTACGTTAAGTTTAGTGTTCTTGGTGTAAATTCCTTGCATTAGATTGTGTTAGGTTTAGAGTTTCTAGTGTAAAGTTCTTGTGAATGAAAGGACTGGACTTTTTGAGGTTATCTCAAGATCGTTATTTAATAGGTCAATTCTTTTGACATAATCGGTCTAACAACTCCACAATATTACTAATTAAAATTTACTTACAGAAGTATTTCTGGTCATTTTTGAAGTGTTTTTTAAGGTTATGTTAAAATGTTGACGTGATGGGTGACTTCTAACCTTAAATTCGATTTTATCACCACAAAATACGTATAGATATGGTGGTTTGCTCGTTTACATTTTTAATTTATTTATAAAATATTTTTGGTCATTTTCAAAGTATTTTTTGAGGTTAAGTCAAAATCCTTGGGTGACGAGTCACTTCTGTTCTCGCATTCCTTTTCAGCACACCAAAAGACATATGGTATGGTATCTCACCTTTTCGCTACAAAACTTTTTTTGTGGTCCTGTGTTATTTATTTGATGACTAGCCAGGCCCGCGGCTCCGCTCGAGTGGACTTGGTTCACTACTATCGTCACTGCTTATTCCTTATGTTACCTAACTTAATAAAATATCTCCCATTATTTCCTCTTATCTCCCAATATTATCTCATAATTTCCTTATGCTCATCTCCCATTATTTCTCCTTATCTCCCATTATTTCTCCTTATCTCCCATTATCTCATAATTTCCATTATTTAGGCTTATCTCTGCTCAATATCTCCCCCATTATTTCTCCATTATCTCACCATCTCCCATTAGACTTTTCTCCTTACCTCCCATTATTTCTCCTTATCTCCCATTATACTTATTTCCCATTATCTCACCTTATATCCCATTATCGAGGCTCATCTCAACTTATCTCCCTATATTTCTCCTTATCTCCCATTATCTCACCTTATCTCCCATTATCTAGACTTCTATCGAATTATAGATATGTATAAATTTATAAAAACACATAAATCAGATAAGTGGTTCTCGAGTGATAAGTCCACTAACGGACAGACAGACAGAGAGACCTTACATTTTATATATATTATATTCTTTGCTACATAATATTGTTCCATATTTAATGCTTTAGGCACTGTATTGCAAGAGAACGCGCTAGAGGCAAACTTTTCTCCGATTTGATTCACTATTATTGTCACTGCTTATTCCTTATGTCACCTAACATAATAAAATATATCCTATAACCTGGCCACAGAACATACGTATGTTTAAAAAAAGCACGTAAATCGGATAAGTGGTTCTCCAGTGTAAGCGCACTAATGGACAGACACACAGACAGAGAGACGTTGCATTTTATATATATTATAGATATTCTTTGTTCCATGATATTGTTCCATATTTAATGGTTTAGCATGTTAAAAAAAAAAAGCACGTAAATCGGATAAGTGGTTCTCCAGTAATAAGCGCACAAACGGACAGACAGAAAGACGTTGCATCTTATATATATTATAGATAATATATATAATATATATTGTTCCATATTTAGTGGTTTAGGCAGTGTATTGCAAGAGAACGCGCTAATGGCAAAATTTTTTCCGATTTCATTCACTATTATCGTCACTGCTCATTCCTTATGCTACCTATCGTAATAAAATATACCCTATAATCTGGCCGGAGAACATATGCATGTTTTAAAAAAAAAAAGTACGAAAATCGAATAAGTGGTTCTCTAGTGATAAACGCACTAACGAACAGACAGACAGACAAACAGACAGAGATACGTTTCATTTTATATATATTATAGATGTAATAAAAATATATATCTATAACCTGGTCAGAGAACATATGTATGAATTTAAAAAATCACGTAAATCGGATAAGCGGTTCTCGAGGGATAAGCGCACTAACGGACAGACAGACAGACAGAGACACGTTGCATTATATATATTATAGATATAGATTATTATTATTATTATTATATAACCTGGCCAAAGAATATATGTATGAATTTAAAAAAAGACAGGTAAATCGGATAAATGGTTCTCGCGTGATAAACGCACTAATGGACGGACAGACAGACAGAGAGACATTGCATTTTATATATATTATAGATTATAGATTATAGATATTCTCTGCTACATAATATTGTGCCATATTTAATGGTTTAGGCTGTGTATTGCAAACGAACGCGCTAGCGCCAAACTTTTTTTCCGACTTCATTCACTATTTTACGTCACTGCTCATTCCTCATGCTACCTATCGTAATAAAATATAGCCTATAATCTGGCCAGAGAACATATGTATGTTTTTTAAAAAAAAGTACGTAAATCGGATAAGTGGTTCTCCAGTGATAAGCGCACTAACGGACAGACAGACAGATAGAGAGACGTTGCATTTTATATATATTATAGAAGACATTCCGTTAATTATTTCTAAGGAAAAGTTCTTAGCAATCAGCAAAAATAAAAATAGATTTATTAATCTTAATCGATATTCCGAAATAAAATTTCGGAATATGGTTTGTTACTTGATTGGTCACTACAACATAAAGTTGAGAAATTTGCAGATGCAAAATGACCAACAAAGATTCCATGAATGCTATATTCCATGCCTTCCCTCCTACGACTATAGTTTCTGAACCTATACTCTTCATCAGGTAGGCTTTAGGCAACGGTATCGATCGTGAAGTTCGGAGTACCGTGGAGGGTCAAGTTGGAATGACTCTCGCTGGCTTATAGCAATTATGGTACGTTAAATAAACGAGATACTACTCGTTGGGCAAGATACAAGCTCTCGCGCCATCTGTTGAGATGTTCGCAAGAGCTTGTATCTTGATCAACGAGTAGTACGAGGCTGGTTTGAAAAGTCCGTGCAAAAATAAGAACTACTTATGTGTTTGGGGTAAACCTTTTTTATTTTTCGACATAGTCTCCTCTTAGGCTTATACACTTTGTCCAACGATGTTCTAGTTTGTTGATCCCTTCCGAATAATAGGATTTGTCCAACTCTGCAAAATATCCATTAGTGTCTGCAATCACCTCCTCGTTTGAATAAAATCTTTGTCCCGCCAGCCATTTCTTCAAATTGGGGAACAAATAGTAGTCCGAGGGAGCCAAGTCTGGAGAATACGGGGGATGTGAAACGAGTTGGAATCCTATTTCCATTAATTTTGCGACCACAACTGCTGAGGTGTGTGCTGGTGCGTTGTCGTGATGGAAAAGGACTTTCTTGTGGGCCAATCGCGGGCGTTTTTCTTGCAGCTCGGTTTTCAAACGGTCCAATAACGATGAATAATATTCACCTGTAATAGTTTTTACCCTTTTCCAGATAGTCGATGAGGATTATCCCTTGCGAATCCCAAAAGACAGTCGCCATAACCTTTCCGGCCGAAGGAACGGTCTTCGCCTTTTTTGGTGCAGATTCCCCCTTGGTAACCCATTGTTTAGATTGTTGTTTGGTCTCAGGAGTATAGTAATGTATCCATGTTTCATCCACAGTGACGAAACGACGCTTAAAGTCCTCCGGATTCTTCTGGAACAGCTGCAAACCATCCTTGCAACACTTCACACGATTCCGTTTTTGGTCAAGCGTGAGCAATCGTGGCACCCATCTTGCGGATAGCTTTCTCATGTCCAAATGTTTATGCAAAATATTATGTAAACGTTCAGTCGAGATGCCCACAGCACTAGCAATCTCACGCACCTTAACTCTTCTGTCATCCATCACCATATCATGGATTTGATCAATGATTTCTGGAGTCGTAACCTCCACAGGCCGTCCAGAACGTTCAGCGTCACTTGTGCCCATATGGCCAGTCCGAAAATTTTGAAACCATTTATAAACTGTTCTAATCGAAGGTGCAGAGTCACCATAATGTTTATCAAGCTTCTCTTTAGTCTCCTGAGGCGTTTTGCCTTTCATAAAGTAATGTTTAATCACCACACGAAATTCTTTTTCGTCCATTTCTTGAAAATCACTCGACTTCCTTGATTCACACGAATGCCAAACACAAAGAAATAGACCAATATGGCTGAAACTTGGTGTGCGTTCATTCAAGAGATGCTACTAACTAAACATGACCTCGATACGCGCCGGGGGTGCCATCTCTCGGACTTTACACGGACTTTTCAAACCAGCCTCGTATCTCGTTTATTTAAGGTACCATGATTGCTATAAGCCAGCGAGAGTCATTCCAACTTGACTCCACGGTACTCGGATCTTCACGATCGATACCGTTGCCTAAAGCCTACCTGATGAAGAGTATAGGCTCAGAAACTATAGTCGTAGGAGGGAAGGCATGGAATATAGCATTCATGGGATCTTTGTTGGTCATTTTGCATGTGCAAATTTCTCGACTTTTTATTAATCTTCTTTACGAAAAGCTGACTAAAAACAGCGTCGTCAAGCGGAAGGTGATGCTGATCGTTTAATTGTACAGTCAGCTCTAGATTGCATCTTTCCTAATGTAGCTGTTGTAGCAGAGGATATTGATGTGTTAGTGTTATTGATGACTTTATCACCAGATGATAAAGAATTGTACTTTTTAAAACCACAAAGAAATAATGTCTTACAGAGAATTTAGTCAACGAAAATAAATTTAAACCAGTTTGTAAATATCAAAAAAGAGAATCTTTTCTTGATTCATGCCTTCACAGGATGTGATACTGCATCGGCTTTTTATAGAAAAGGTAAAAATCAATTTGTTAAAATTTTCAATGATGATTACAAGTTATGTGCAGCAGCTAAAACTTTTTTAGTTGAAAATCAAAGTAAAGAAGTATTTTTCAATGAGGTGTTCTCTGTATTCTCACACGATACGGCGCTAAAACGGCAAAAAGTTTGAATGAATTGAGATATAAGCGTCTTCTAACGTTAGCCTCGAAGAATAAAAGCGTATTAATTAGTTCATTACCCCCGATAGAAAATGCAGCCAAACAACATATCAAAAGAGTCTATTTACAAGTTCAGCAATGGAAAAATAAGTCTCCAATACCTCCCGAACAATGGGGTTGGCAAAGAGAAAATTATTTGACACCAGTAAAAATGACGTAACAAGCAGTATCGAACAACGTCTTGCTCTTGCAAAACAGGATACGGTGTAGCATGTGTTTGCAGAAAGAGTGGTCCGCATTGCTCATCTTGCAGTGAAAATGACTGTGATAACCACCCACCACCTGAAGAGAATGAACTCTCCAATACTCCAGATTTAAATGAAAATTAAAAATTTTTTTAGATATTTAAATTATAAATTAGTAAATTGTCCATAAGTAATGAAAAATTTCCTTATTTTATAGTATAGATCAATTCTATATCATTCTTAGATATATTATGTAAAAAAAATTCTATTCATAATTAATAATTTATAAAAAATTTTGAAAATGTTTTATATAATTTAAAACTTTTTATAACGACGTAATTAGAAAAAAAAAACATTAAATACACCTTGCTATTTAAAATGTCAATAAAAACAAGAAAAAAATTTTTTCCCATAAATATTATTATTATTGTTTAAACAATATAAATATGTATGTCCCGCACTACAATATTTCTGATTTCAAATAATATATTAAAACAAACATTCACACAAGAACCAGTTACCGAAGCACTCTCTATGATAGAGACAAAATACAACCTACCCGAATACATCACCAGTCTATCAAAACACTGCCTCGCTAATACATACTTCGTCTATTCAGGCCAAAGATACAAACAAATAGAAGGTGCACCGATGGGCTCTCCATTATCACCAGCACTAGCTAATCTATACATGGAACATTTCGAAACACTAGCTCTAGAAAATGCTCCACATAAACCGAAAACATGGCTACGATACGTAGATGACACATTTGTGGTATGGCAACACGGTGAAGACAACCTAAACACGTTCCTGGAACACCTTAACAATATACATCCAAATATTAAATTTACAATGGAAAGAGAAGTAGTAGAACAACTACTATTCCTAGATGTCTTGCTTCAAAGAAAATCAGATGGTTCTTTGTTTCACTCAGTATATAGAAAACCGACACTTATAAATAGATAATTAAATGCCAGCTCACATCATCACCCAGCCCAACTCTTCTCCGTTGCCAAATCCTTAGCTCACCGATCAGAAACAGAAAGACATATACTACAAAAGCATTTCTCCCATATATAAAAGGCATCACAGACAAAATAGGAAAACTTCTAGGAAAACACCAAATTGAGACCACTTACACAACGAATCAAAAAAATTAAAGATATTCTACCTACACCAAAAGACATTATAGCCTTAGAAGACCAAGGTGTATATGAAATTCCGTGTCAGGACTGCGGTCTTTCATACATAGTCCAAACAAACAGGAAAATTAGCGCCAGAAGAGACGAGCACAAAAATGCCGTAAAACAAAAATTCACCACCTCCTCTCTAGCACAACATGCACACAATACTGGCCACAAAATCGATTTTGACAAAACCAGAACCCTACAAAAAAGTGATAACCTATCCACTAGGGTAATCAAAGAAAACATAGAAATAGAAAAGGGGCCCTACAATTTAAATAATCGGAATGAAAGCAAACGTTTACCGAACTCTTGGAAACATATTCTATCCCAGTACCAAGTCCAACCAAGAGAAACAATAATTCAACCATTACTTCACCAACACAAACATTATAAAGAACCACAGGACCCACAACGCGCAGCCAAAGCCGAGCCTCCATTGGCTAGTATATGTTATATATATATATATATATATATATATATATATATATATATATATATATATATATATATATATATATATATATGTATATATCAAAATCACTGCTGTTCTTGAGGATTATCTGCTTCATTGACTCAATACTATAAGTTCCATTCAGACATTGCTCTTTGTATTCCTCCTATCCACGTTGGGTTTGAATATCCTCTTTTCCTTCTTTCTGCCCGTGTCCATTTCGAAATTTGCTTGGGAAGATCTTCTTCGTTCATCCTTTCAACATGGCCATTTAGTTGCCGTCTTTGTATTTCATCGTTTATTGTTTTATCGACCTTCATGATATCTCTTATTCGTTCATTTCATATTTTCTCCAGTCCTGGCTTGCTAGTAGAAATAGACGGCGCTCTAGTGTTCTGTTCATTTGCCATGCTTTGCACCCACAGAAAACCATACTCATGAAAACCGTGTGGTTTTTCAGAGGGCGGAGTTCAAGCAGCTAATTACCCGATTTCCCTTCATAACACGATATTCTATTTCTTTTTCTGTGCGACGTTTACATTCTATTTTGGTTCTTAAGTAGGTGTACTCCGTACATGAATTAATTACATTCTGTTGGTTTGGTTGAAGATTCTCTGTTATCTCTCTTCCAATACATAGATACTGGGTTTTTGTTCTGTTGACCGATAGGCCTCATTCTTCATAATGTTTAAACAGTCTTCGCACCACAAAATCCATATCCTCCTTATCCTGAGCAATCACAACCTGAACCTGATCATCCGCGAAATGAAGAGTATACAGCGTTGCATCCTCTTTCAATTGTATACCTAATCCGCTACACGCTCTCCTCCAGTCCTTTAAGACTTCATTGAGATATATTTTAAATAATGTGGGGAGAGGCAGTTTACCTGTCTAAAACCTTAGGTGACTTCAAAGATATCTGACACGGTGTTTCGTATTTTAACTCTTGATGATGAGTGTTCGTATAGTGGTTTGACAGCTGTTATCACGGTGTTACTTACAGGAGATCGTTCTAGGACTTGCCAAAGTTTCTGTACAGGTACACTATCGGATGCCTTGGTCAGATCCACAAACAATAGATGAACTTCTTTGTTCGTCGCCAATCTTTTGTACCTGTACCAGTGGCTAATTATCTATATATCAATTAATAATGGTGGTGGTGGCGGCCCGTGGCGTAATAACTTGCTTGCGGTGCAGAAGGTCACGGGTTACAATCCCGGCAGGTCGGTATACTTTATTTATTAATTTATTTAAATATATTTGGCTTGACCACGTACACAGGTAGTAGTTGTTTGCAGAAATGAAATAATGTCCGTGGCAGCACTATCGCGTTGTCTAAAAGGTGCAGTGAAATACAAAAATGTATGTTTCAGCACTTGGACAACGTTGACGGATATTAAGACATCCCCGTCGATAGCCTCAAGATATGAAAAAGGCTAAAATCCCTACTCAGGCGGAGAGGTGAACAATAAAAAAAAACGTATGTATATACTTACAATATCCTTAGAGTACTGAGATTGGCAAACGCATATTCATCAATTTGCACTATTTGGTTTCGCTTCAGTAACCTGAAAACAAAAGAATAAAATGTGTGAATAAAAATAATCTAAAAAAAGCAAAGTTTTGTGTAGTAAAAATTAAATAAAGACTATAGGCCAGACGATCAATATAATTATTTACGTATTAGGTCCTGGAAATTTTATCACATTACTTGGAAAAGCATCGATCTCTGACTTAATACCTAACGGCTAATGAAACCGAATGTATGAAACAACTGGAAGGGGCAGGGATTTTTGATAAATTACGTTACTGTCTAACTGTACTGGAACATTTTTAAGTGTCTTACCTAATTAGCCCAGTCCCCAGGGGTTTTGAGCTCTTATTAAATGTTAACAGGCTGCATTTTGGCATACAGTAGTGTTTTGAACGTAGAATACGATAAAAAAAAGTTTGCTAAAGTTTGGTGTAAGCTAAACCCACAAAATCCAAAATAAAATAAAAAATTCGGTTTTTCGGTAATATCTCGAAAAATAAAAAAAATATCGAAAAACTAATAGTACCACGTAAAAAAAGCGGGAAATTCTACAAAAAAAATAGTATATAGATTTTTTTTCCAAATTTTTTTTATTAGCGTGAGAATTAAAAATTCGGATAGGTGATTCAAAAAGTATAGCGCCCCAAACAAGTTAATTTAAAAGTCTAGGCTCACCGCTCGAAGGTTAATTGACGAACGAAATTTTTTTTTGCAAGAGTTAATGAGTATACAGTAAATTAAAAATATTTAATAAAATAGAGTATTGAAAATCAAAATCCTTGTGCATGTATCATTGCTATAGCTTAAGTTTCAATATAAGAATAAACTGTGTCCTGGGGCCGAATCAAATAAAAATATGGGGTGGTTCCAAAATTTTGATGGGTTTTGATTTAAGCCATTATAGAAAAAAATCCACTTGGCGTTTTTTTTTTAAAGTAAAAAGAACATTTTTTAATATTTTTACTAATTAAAAAAAACGAATAAATTCCGCTGAGGCTAGTTTGCATAATTTTAGCATTAAAACAAACTGATTGCTTTGATTTTCTTTTTTTTAAATACCAGATAAATTATTAAAGGTAATGCACTCGTGATAATTTTCATTCAATCTACAAACTGTGGAGAATATTCCAGAATTTTTTCAAAATTTTTTGATCAGTATTACAAGTATTATATTATATATATTTTTGAACTTGTGTTTTCAAAAGTTTTCATTTGACACCCCACTAGATGACCTGGTAAAAAAATTTTTTTCACTTATGATTTCACCAACTAAAACTGACTCCCTAAGTCAAAATTTAACCTTCAAGACTACACGGCTCTAATGGGGCTATCAATTCCTATATTAGTGCCAAATTTCAACTTTTTATGTCAAATAGTTTAGGAGAAAATCGGGTGTGACAGACAGACGGATAGACACCGGAATGATATTATAAGTGTTTCGTACGGAACACTAATTATTATATACTTCTATGAAAAAAAAAATTACATATGTAATCTAAATTAAAAATATTATAAGAAAGTCTCGAAAACATCGCGATAATTTGTCGATAAATTCGATTGCCTATACGCTAAATAATTTTTAAAAACATATTTTTTTACAGAAGTTTAAATTACACATTAAAATTTGAAATTAGAACCAAGAAAAAATTTCTATTTTATGAATATCATTCTACAATAAAAGCTACCAAACAAAAAGTAAGCAAAAGCTAGTATTGATAATATTATCTATAAATTAAACTACACTCTACTCGTATATATGTTTCAAAAATAAGAAAAAAGAATTATGTATTGTATCAAAATAGTATTTTTAAATATTAAATAGTATCTATCGAAAAATAAAACCAGCTGAAAAGTTTTTTCTTGCGTTTACATGTGCAAGCTACTGTACTGACACAAAGTTTTTAATAAATGCGTTGCATACTCATGAGGAATTTTGAACATCTTGTAACGCTCCCAGACGTTACTAAACTCACAATGTGTAGACTTAACTACTTGTTCACGGAAGTATGCCAGTCCTTTAATGGTCTGTGAGCAAAACACCAATACATGGTAGAAAATTGAGTGTATCTTAGGATCAAATAAACAAATGTTATTGTACTAGTAGAGTATAAGAAACTAAATTAGTGTTTATTTAGCTTGCAGGCGGCGAGAGAGTTGATAAGTGGAAGAAGTACTTTTGACTTACGTATTATATTAATACAAACGATTATAGTCCTTGTTTTCTTATTTTTACTTTGAGCTGAATAAGATGTCGCTTTTAGTATGTGTTAAACAATATTTTAAAAAAAAATTCTTTCATAAAAGCTTACATCAGATATAATAATTTTTAATATAAGCTGGGAAAAACAATTTTGGGTTCGTTTTAATACGAAAATCATATAAATTAGCCTCAGCGCAATTTAGTCATTTTTTAAAAGTTAGTAAAAATTTAAAACATGGCTTTTTGCTTTAAAAAAAAAGCAGAACGGAATTTTTTTCTATAATGGCTTGAAATGTTCCTAATACCTGCTAGTATCAAAATCCATCAAAATTTTGAAACCACCACATATTTTTATTTGATGTTGCTCCAGGATATATATTTTTTTAGACGGACTACGGCATAGTTCTCAAAAACTGTGCGAGGGAACTAACACCAGTTTTCTGTAGATTTTTAAACCTATCCTACAAAAAGGGAATATTCCCTTTCTGCTGGAAATGTGCCACAATTCAGCTGATACCTAAAAAAGGCAAGAAGACCTTGCCAAATAACTACCGACCAATTGCACTGCTTCCAATAATATCGAAAGTCATGGAAAAGGCTATCAACCAGCATCTTCTAAAATATCTTGAAGGATTCAACATTATTAGCGATCACCAATATGGCTTTCGTAAAAATAGATCAACATGAGAGATCTTCTGACTTATGTAACACATCTTTGGAACAACGCAATTGAACACTTTAGAGAATCTAGAGCGGTTGCTCCCGACATATCCAAGGCATTCGACCGTGTTTGGCATGATGGGCTGTTGGTTAAGCTACGTTTTTATGGTATGTCTGAAAAGTTCTGTTTGTGGCTCTCATGTTTCCTTAGAGCGTTCTTTACGAGTGGCAGTTGACGGATTTCTTTCTAATACCTTCAGTATCAACCCCAAGGCTCCATACTGTCTCCTACTCTCTTTCTCATTTATATTAACGATCTGATGGAAAAGACCGAGAATCCAATCTACAGCTTTGCAGATGACAGTACACTTATCTCTTCATTCACTTTGAACGCTCGGACATCGGCTACTCAGACGAATATCCGCAGACAGCAGGAAGTCATTAAACTTAACAAAGACCTGGAAGAAATTCTATCTTGGGGTGACAGTGGAATTTAACGCTACAAAAACCCAGGAGGCAGTTTTCTCTAAAAAAGTTAACGTTGCTGAACCCGACATACTTATGTCGGGGCACTCCATTCCTCTAACATCGTCACTCAATTTGTTCGGCGTTAATTTGGGAGCAAATATGTCCTGGCATGAACATGTCGCAGGCATAGCAAGGAGAGCTTCTCAAAAGTTGGGAATATTATTTCGAACCAGAAAGCTTTACACTCCACAACAACTGTTAATTCTTTACAGCTCTGCTCCCATATTTGGAGCTCCGCTCTCAAACATACATTGCATTTGTTGGATTCTATTCAGAGAAGACCTGTTCGTCTGATTGCAGACCCGGAACTGACCGGCGGCCTTGATTCGCTGGAACATCGAAGAACGGTTGGTGACTTGAGCCTATTCTACGAGTATTTTCATGGAAAGTGTTCGAAGGATGTGGCCCGCTTAATTCCTCCCAGAGCGGTTCTTGTTAGAAGTACACGTCGCGCTAATACTACACATTCAGGTTCAGCTTGTTACTCCTCGTACAACGCTTTTCAAGCAGTCTTTTATATGGAGAACATCAACCCTTTGGAATAATTTGCCCAGGACTGTGTTTCCCACCGAGTAAAATTTGCAGCGATTCAAGAACAACGTGAATCGCTTTCTCCGCACACGTGTCGCTCCTGTAGCGGTTTAGAGACTTCCCTGTAGCACGTGTGCTAGACCAGTAAAAAAAAAAATTAATAGTGTGCTCATATGTTAAAGTTTAGTACTGGAAAAATTTTCTTGTAATATAAAATAGGAAAATAGTGAATTAGGTGAGACTACTGTACACTAAACTCAGCATAGATCTAATTTTTGCTGACGTTTAGACAATGTGTGCGTTCTTTAATTTGTAATCGTATGGATCATGAATGTTTACAAAAACAGGTTTTAATTTAAAAGATCAGAAATATTCCGGTTAAAGAACATATTTGTAGTTATAATAGAAATACACCAGAGAATCTACTATTTTAAAATATTAGGCTGACATAGGTGTATATAAAAGTTAGGTGTTATATCGTTAGATAACAGAAATAAATAGGCGACAGCTTAATTCCGAACTATTTATTCTGAACGTGGTCGGTTTTCTTATACCTTCATAACACCTCCTTTTTTCACAACATACAAAGAAATGATATACACCAAAGCTTATTGTAATTCCTCGCCGAGCTTCAGAAAAATCATAAACCGTGATTAACTAACAACATATTTAACACGTAAAAGAAATATTACAAAATATGCTGGAAGACGGATTCAGAAGTTCCTAAATTAGTTTTTGGACCTTGCAACATCTAGATTTGTCTACATATAATTGTAAAAGTGTAAAACTATACAATAATTTTGAAATAAATATGAAGGTAACTTTAGATGCCTTAATAATATTAAAAGTTTACACAGATATGTTTGCAGTATATTTAATACTGTATGAGGGCGTATGGGTCAGTTTCTAGCTTAACGTAGAGAGATCAAGCAAAGATCAAAAACAAAAATTGTTTCTTCAACGTACTCTCCTGTCAACTTTTTACACATAGTGCAACGGTTTTTAAAGTAACTCTATATCCTTCAAAAAACTTTGTCTTAGTTTGCAAGTCTTTTTCCAACATTTATTAGTTCTACATTTAAATGGAATTTATTTAATTACAATTTTTTTTTATGGGTCTAACACACATGCTGCAGGGAAGTCCCTAAAGCGCTACAGGAGCGGCGCGTGTGCGAAAAAAGCGATTCACGTTGTTCTTGAATCGCTGTAAATTGTACTCGGTGGGAACCACAGTCCTGGGTAAGCTATTCCAAAGGGATAATGTTCTCCATATAAAAGACTGGTTGAAAAGCGTTGTACGAGGAGTAACAAGCTGAACCTCATACGGATGTGAAGTATCAGCGCGACGTGTATTTCTAACATGCACCGCTCTGGGAGGAATCAAGCGGGCTACATCCCTTGAATATTCTCCATGAAAATACTTGTAGAATAGACTCAAGTCGCCAACCGTTTTTCGATGTTCCAGCGAATCAAGGCCGCCGGTCAGTTCTGGGTCTCCAATCAAACGAACAGCCCTTCTCTGAACAGAATCCAATAAATGCAGTGTATGTTTGGGAGCGGAGCCCCAAACATGGGAGCAGTATTCCATAGTTGGTCGAATTTGAGCTTTTTAAAGAATTAACAGTTGTTGTGGAGTGTAAAGCTTTCTGCTTCGAAATAATATTCCCAATTTTTGAGAAGCTCTCCTTGCTATGCCTGCAACATGTTCATGCCAGGACATATTTGCTCCCAAATTAACGCCCAACAATTTAAGTGCCGATGTTAGGGGAATGGAGTGCCCGGACATAACTATGTCGGGTTCAGCAACGTTAACTTTTTTAGAAAAAACTGCCGCCTGGGTTTTTGTAACGTTAAATTCCACTTGGTTACTGTCACCCCAAGATAGAATTTCTTCCAGGTCTTTGTTAAGTTGAAGGACCTCCTGCTGTCTGCGGATATTCGCTTGTGCAGCCGATGTCCGAGCGTTCAAAGTGTACTGTCATCTGCAAAGCTGTAGATAGGATTCCCGGTCTTTTCCAGCAGATCGTTAATGTAAATGAGAAAGAAAGTAGGAGACAGTATGGAGCCTTGGGGTACACCGGCGTTAACAGTAAAGGTGTTAGAAAGAAATCCGTCGACTGCGACTCGTAAAGAACGTTCTCTGAGGAAACATGAGAGCCAGAAACAGAACTTTTTAGATATACCATAAGAGCGTAGCTTAGCCAACAGTCCATCGTGCCAAACACGGTCGAATGCCTTGGATATGTCAAGAGCAACCGCTCGAGATTCTCCAAAGTGTTCAATTGCGTTGTTCCAAACATGTGTTACATAAGTCAGAAGATTTCCTGTTGATCCATGTTTTACGAAAGCCATATTGGTGATCGCTAATAATGTTGAATCCTTCAAGGTATTTTAGAAGATGCTGATTGACAGCCTTTTCCATGATTTTCGATAATATTGAAAGAAGTGCAACTGGTCAGTAGTTGTTTGGCAAGGTCTTCTTTCCTTTTTTAGGTATCGGCTGAACTGTGGCACATTTCCAGCAGGAAGGAAATATTCCCTTTCTGTAGGATAGGTTGAAAAGTCTACAGAAAACTGGTGTTAATTCCCTTGCTCAGTTTTTGAAATCTATGAGAAATATTTTTTCAGTTTTGAGAATAGGTAATATTCCAAGAGGGCTTAGGGATGAGAATGTAGAGAATAATCAGTTTAAAGTCTAATTCGTTTATTGTTGGCCAAACTAACAGCCAGCAGGCACACTGTCTTGCAAAAACAGCACCCCGACTAAGAATCATTACTTTGGTTTTTGTTCTATTAATTGTCAATCCATAGTTTTTGCTAATGATCTCAAGGCGCTCCATAATTGATTCGAGGTCTTGTATTGACGTTGTAATTATAACAGTATCATCCGCATATCTAAGATTGTCACACTTACACTCTAGCTATCCAAAACAGACCTCATTATATGTTCACTATATATGTAAGTAATAGTAATAGTAAATACGGATTTAACACTCTGCGGACGGGCTCATTCGCATTTTGATTGGTTTAGTCGCAAACACACAATTTTTTTAGGATTGAAAATAATATTCACACAAGTTATTAAAAAATTATTTATTTATATTTATATTTATTTTATTAAAATATTAAATATTTTGTACTGATTTACAAAAATTCTATCTACATTCTGAACATACGTTCTTACTACATTTTGTACATACACATTTTGATTTTCTGTTTTTTTCTTTGGTCAAATATGGCATCTTCTTCTTTTTGCTTCGCCTGAAGAGCTAGTTTCTTCCGTTATTATCTTCTTAAGCTATCCGCCTTAATTCTTCTCCAAGGGATATCTAAAACTTCCTTCTCCTTCCACGTCTACTGCCAAACTTGTCACTGTGACTAAACATAAACATTATAAAAGCATTTAGAACACTTAAATCAATCATGTTTGAAAATACAATAATTGACCACCGACGGCTTTTTCTTTTTACCGAATAATGTCGTAATATTTGGTCGGCTTTGTCCATTACTGCTTTAGTTTCATTATAGGTAGTTATTACATCTGGGTTATCTTTATTTTTTTTTTAACAACACTATTTTGGTTGTGGATAGTACTCGAAAGAGAAACAACTTTGTTCCATTTTGGGCAATATGAAACAATCATAGCGTCGCACAGTGTGTCGACTAGTACAAGTTAGCTGGACAAAATTATTTTTTCACTTATTTCAATTGTTTATGTATATTCTAGGCATATTAAGTTATTTTAAGAATAAATTTATCGCGTTGGTTTTTTTTATGGGCGTGGCTAATTTTTTCCCCTAAATTAGTCAGCTACGCAGATATATTTAACGATAACTCGGGAACAACTTGTCAGATTTTTATAAATAAAACATTAAAAAATGCGTAACAAAATTTTATTAAAGTTGATTGAATATTATTTTATTCTATCTTTTATCGTTTTGGAGTTATTTAGAAATTAATGGAGAGAAAAAATTTTTTTTCGTGTAAAATTCATTATTTTTTTCGGTAAAAAAGCGCAATAACAAAAGAAAAACAAAATATTATACATTTTCTGACAGCTGCGTATCTGGAAAATAAAATAAGGTATTAATCATGAAAATCGGTTAATAAATGTGGGTTTTATTCACAATTTACCGCAGGTACTCAATATCGATAAAATTTGTGTAATACAGCCACCCTTGCATATCGCAGTAGGATTGCATCAGCTTAGCAGGTAGATAACGGAACTAAAGGGCAAGGGTATTTTGTATAGTTATTAGAATTAAAAATTATAATACAGTGTCTTTCATTTAGCTGCATTTCGCTTACCTGTATTTTTTGTCCAGCTGCACAAAACATTGTATAACAAAAACAAAATATTCTGCGTATGTGCACGAACTTGAATGTGCAACTAAATGAAAGACACTGTATTATTATTTTTAATAATAACCAGATGAAAAATCATTTATTGCATTTGTCAATTAAAAATAAAACAATTAATCCATATTACTTAGTTTTATTGACACAAAAAGGATAAACTCAAATACTTGCCTTTCAGGTAGGTAACTTGTGCATTATACATACATAAGTAGTCGGTATTTTAAAATGTTTTTGATTTTTTTAAGGTACATATTTCTTGCTGTTCGGTTCAAAAAAAAATTGTTTTTGAAAATTCCAGTCAAAAATTGTTTTTGTTTAATTTTAAAGTAAATGTTATAAATGCTCTGTAATAAATTTAGCATAATGACACTGACTGTAATTATATGTAAAATAAAAATACTCATTTATTGATAAAGAAAAATTTACAAGTCAAGGTTTACATGCTTAGTACAAGCACTACATAACTAAAAATAGTAGCTGAACCTAATAATCATCATCAGAGTCTTCTGATGAGTCGTTAACTGTATAATCGTCATCATTTTGTGGCATTGTGTGACAATATGATGACGATTCCAATTTTGACTCTTCTATGCTAGGGCTTATAATTAACTTTAATACATCTGTACATATTTTTTCCGACTTTTTTTGGGAATCTCTCGAAGGCTATTGATCAAAGGATCAGATGTTATAATTAACATGCACAGTAAGTCTCTATTCGTGGCGACACGCGAGCACTTGCAGGTGTTGTACTCCCTAAATCTGCGGCAATCTTTGTTCCGTGCTTCTTGAGCCTCTTCGAAAAGCTGCCCAATTGGAAGCAATGCCGCTTTGATGACTTCTGTGCTGTGAATTAATATTTTATGCACAGTAGCAGGCATACAGTACCACGAATAGAGACTAAGATAATGTTTTCTGGTTTCAAGACAAAATTTTTTGAATTCAACTAAGTTTATCTCGAATCCAGAAGACAATGTTCTCAAAATAACATTAAACTTTTTTATAATTGTAACATCCAACCCTGTGATCTGAGCACTCATCTCAGCATTGTTAAAAAAGCGACGGGCTGTATTTCCATCATTTGAAGAACCAAATCCTGGCTTTGGTTTATCTACAATGGGTCCCATCTCGTTCTTAAATTTCAATTTGATTTCCTCGGAACGAACCTTGATATCTGCTTTGTCTTCGTTGCTTCTAGCCTGCCATTTCTTAATATTCAACTTGTAACTGATATGTAAAAGACATTCGAAGCAACGAATCCAAGCATGAAGTGTAGATAAACCAAAGCCAAAATGTTCTTGATTGCTGTTAAACATCGCGGGGTCATCGTTCATCGTCTTGGGGGTGGCGCCACAGATGAAACACTTTTGGGATGAACTAGTTTCCGTTAAGGCGTTACACGCCTTTTCGTCTGTCATTGTCAGCAAAAGTTCGTGTTTTACAGAGATTTGAGAATCACCAAAGTTGATAAGTGTTGGAAGAAGAGCATTAACTTCTTCCAACAATCTATTTGTCTCCACTAACGTGAAGTCGTTCGTTTCTTTGGCAAATATAAATTTGATTGGGCGACAATACAAAGTTGATGAAGGCCGCGGATTTTGCCAAATAATTTTGGACCCATCATATAACTTAAGGGGAACTAAAGAAAATGCGAAAAGAAACTCGTCCGTATATTCAGTGTTCTCAAATCTCTGTTTGTATGTGCTGTGCCCAGAACTTCCATCACATCCCCATTTACTAACAAGTGTAAACGATGAACTTGTTGGGAGCACACTGCTGATAACTTCATTCTGTGCTAATACTAGACGTTCCACTGTTTTATTTAATAAGGCTTGCAAATTTATTTCAGCACGAGTTTCTGTTATAGCAATGTGCTCCTCTGCAGGGTAACAGGCCCGTTTGGAGTTTTTTAAACTAAAATATGACGGAAACACATTATGCCCCGCCTTCATGGACCACTTCCTAGTTTGTTTGTAAGAATGCGTTGTTGACTTAGAATCTATATAGCAAGCTAAGGCTTCGTCACTACTTAATTGCCTAGGATTAACGGAACTGGTATTTTTAGACTTAATAATATTATCTGGGCTCTCACTAATGTCTCTAATCACATTGGCAATTTTCCTTTGCCCTGCTGAACGCACAGCAATTTCGGCAGCAGTCACCAATTCACTGACACTTCGGGATTCTACGAGATCCACGACGCGACGTTTCTTCGTCTTAAACGACGATTCCTCGAAATCTTTGCGAGGTCTTCCTGCAGGAGTCACATTCTCACTTGATGTTGAAGGTTGTGGCGCAAAAGAACTCGCAGTAAACTGTATGTCTGCTTCATCCAACCAATTCTTATTTTTAATTAAAAAACGCTCCTTCGACTTTCCTGAAGCCAACCATTTGGCACCAAACTTATTAGACAAGTTGGATATCTTCAACTTTATTTCTTTTTGGCTGCTTTCAGTAATGTCACCAAAGTGAAATTTTGAAGAAAGAAAGTCATATACACGCGAGTTTTTTTCATTCTTCGTGTGTTTCAACCACTCCTCAAAAAAGGCTACCCTTGAAATAGAGTAAACGTGTTCTGGAAAAAAAGAAAAAAAAAAACATGTTGTACTGAAGTGTGCTAAACAATATGTGTATTTTTACGAAGAATAAAGTTATTTCTGTGTAATATCTAAAAACTAGCCCGGATAGAGGTGAATGTCTGTATATTCTGAACTTTCAAAGTTTTTTTTTTTTTTAAAACACGCTAAAATATATAGGCTATTTAAAAAAAATACTAAAAATTCAAATTAATAGATTCTGATTAAAAAAATACATTAAAAAATAGTACTTACCCTCAGTATTAATATTCATCACAAAACACTTTCACAATATTACAATATGTCACTATAAGATGTGCACGAAAGTGTCGCTAAATTGCAACTGATTGATTGAAAGAGCTGCATTAAACTCATTATCTGACTTCTGACGCTTATGACTCGCCACTTGCAAATTTGATAAACAACCTTTTCTCGGAATTCGGGGTTTGGTGGTGTTGTTTACGTTTTGCAAATAAGATTTCCTGGAAATCATAACATGAATTTTGTCCACCTAGCATGTTCTACGCGACACACTGTGCGTCGTTCTGAAATCCAAATAGTGAAGAATGGACTGTATGAGCTTTTCTAGTAGTAAATGCTAGTGAGAGTTTAGGTTTGTTTTTTCGAATGGTGCCCACTAATGTCAGGTTCATTTTTAGAATCTGCTAGTGAACAACTGGTGAAAAAATGGTCGCAGGTAATATTTCACCCACCTTTTATAATTTCTTGAACCGTATCCTTGGCTACTCTCTCCCCTTAATTTACTTCTCGGTTTTCCCCTTTTCCTTTTCCTTCGTAAACCTGAAGTTTCCAAACGTAGCTTGTAAAAAAGTCACATATCATCTAAAACTTAATGCCATATTTACCAGGTTTTAATGGTATGTACTGACGAAATGGGCAACGACCTCAAAACGTTACCAACTGCTCATCCACTGTCATAGGTACATAAGCTTCTCTCAAGTAAGAATTCCAACATTCAAAAACTTCACGGATGGGCTGTAGCTTATCAGGAGTTCTCTGTTTTCTTCTTTTTTCTGCGTCGTCAAACCTTATACCGCGTGAAGTATCCTCGAACCGATCCTGGCTCATTATCTTATTATAAATTGGGTGTCCATTTTGTCGACTAAACATCGTACTAATATCTTCATTCTTTGATTTGTAGACTCCCATCAAAATAAGTAAACCGATATATTTTTTTAGTTCTCCAAAGTTTAATTCTTTCCAGCTATTTGTATTTACCAGTCGCGCTTTTTTATTACTCCAGTGGCATATTTTTTCCAAAAAATAATAAAAAGCTATCTGCCACTGACTGATAGCTTCTCTCAGCCCATCAGGTTGGACCTTCCGCATTGTTCAGAACACTAAGCTTACCTTTTCGTCCTCTGGGATCAGCAAGTGGCAGGGAGCACCCAATATACTCTTCATTTTTGGATATATACCAGTATTCCTTATTACCGGTATCAAACAGAGGTAGAAGGTAAATCACGTACACCAATGTCGATGGCTTCATCCTCACTAGTCTCCTAGATAGGTTTTTAGAGCATTAGCAATTTCTTCCATCCCCTCTTCACTGTTACTTTTATCCGAGTTCATCTCCGATTCCGAATCACTAGAAACTTCTTCCTCTAACATTCTCTCCATTTCACTTCTTTCACTTGACATTATGTAAGAGCAAACACAGATAGTCAGCTTTACTCGAACACTACAGTTGTGATTTATAACGTACATAGTGGATTACGAGGCTGGTTTGAAAAGTCCGTGCAAAAATAAAAACTACTTATGTGTTTGGGGTAAACCTTTTTTATTTTTCGACATAGTCTCCTTTTAGTCTTATACACTTCGTCCAACGATGTTCTAGTTTGTTGATCCCTTCCGAATAATAGGATTTGTCCAAGTCTGCAAAATATCCATTAGTGTCTGCAATCACCTCCTCGTTTGAATAAAATCTTTGTCCCGCCAGCCATTTCTTCAAATTGGGGAACAAATAGTTGTCCGAGGGAGCCAAGTCTGGAGAATAGGGGGGATGTGAAACGAGTTGGAATCCTATTCCATTAATTTTGCGACCACAACTGCTGAGGTGTGTGCTGGTGCGTTGTCGTGATGGAAAAGGACTTTCTTGTGGGCCAATCGCGGGGCGTTTTTCTTTCAGTTCGGTTTTCAAACGGTCCAATAACGATGAATAATATTCACCTGTAATAGTTTTACCCTTTTCCAGATAGTCGATGAGGATTATCCCTTGCGAATCCCAAAAGACAGTCGCCATAACCTTTCCGGCCGAAGGAACGGTCTTCGCCTTTTTTGGTGCAGATTCCCCCTTGGTAACCCATTGTTTAGATTGTTGTTTGGTCTCAGGAGTATAGTAATGTATCCATGTTTCATCCACAGTGACAAAACGACGCTTAAAGTCCTCCGGATTCTTCTGAAACAGCTGCAAACCATCCTTGCAACACTTCACACGATTCCGTTTTTGGTCAAGCGTGAGCAATCGCGGCACCCATCTTGCGGATAGCTTTCTTATGTCCAAATGTTTATGCAAAATATTATGTACCCGTTCAGTCGAGATGCCCACAGTACTAGCAATCTCACGCGCCTTAACTCTTCTGTCATCCATCACCATATCATGGATTTGATCAATGATTTCTGGAGTCGTAACCTCCACAGGCCGTCCAGAACGTTCAGCGTCACTTGTGCCCATATGGCCAGTCCGAAAATTTTGAAACCACTTATAAACTGTTCTAATCGAAGGTGCAGAGTCACCATAATGTTTATCAAGCTTCTCTTTAGTCTCCTGAGGCGTTTTGCCTTTCATAAAGTAATGTTTAATCACCACACGAAATTCTTTTTCGTCCATTTCTTGAAAATCACTCGACTTCCTTGATTCACACGAATGCCAAACACAAAGAAATAGACCAATATGGCTGAAACTTGGTGTGCGTTCATTCAAGAGATGCTACTAACTAAACATGACCTCGATACACGCCGGTGGTGCCATCTCTCGGACTTTGCACGGACTTTTCAAACCAGCCTCGTATACCAGTATTCCTTATTACCGATATCAACAGAGGTAGAAGGTAAATCACGTACAGCAATGTCGATGGCTTCATCCTCACTAGTCTCCTAGATTGGTTTTAGAGCATCAGCAATTTCTTCCATCCCCTCTTCACTGTTACTTTTATCCGAGTTCATCTCCGATTTCGAATCACTAGAAATTTCTTCCTCTAACATTCTCTCCATTTCACTTCTTTCACTTGACATTATGTAAGAGCAAACACAGATAGTCAGCTTTAGTCGAACACTACAGTTGAACTGATTTATAAACGTACATAGTGAATTATGTGGCACAAGAACCTAAGCTGCTCCAACCACCCATCCCTATACACAATCAAAGTTCCACTGGTATCATAAAAGAGAGTGGAATTATGTATTGTCTGCCAATTGGCGCCTCCCTCTGAGACATACAATATGGTTTTTATATAGAAGGGCTTGAGAGGCCCACCCGTCTGGAACGATAGTTAAGTTTATTATAAGTAGAGCCGTGCAAATCAACTTCCATGGTATTATTAAATGCCAATAAATTTGAAATTTGTATCATTTACACAAAAGTAGTTACAAGAGTTTAACTTCACAAAACGGGCCTCGGAGGCCGGGCCGTCTGCAGAGGGTTAAGAAAATTTCCTCGAACTTATAAGAAATATGATTGCTACATCAAATATCAAATATTCAACGCAGACATCAATTTTGAAGAGGCTACTTAAAAACCATACACAGAATCACAAAAATTAGATCTGAACAACACCAACGATTCGAACAATGTAGTCGTTAATTTTTAATTTAAGTATCGAATGATTGCCCAGGGTTGTGGTTCTCATCAAGTACAATTAAAGATTTGAAAAATGGTAGAGTCTAAGTACAATTTTTTTTTTCGAGTTAGTTGGTTCAATACAAACTATAAACTAGTCCCAATAACAGTATAAATGGTCTATGTGCAAATCTGTTGTTAGTTCCTACAGAGCTCAGAAGATGGCAATGGGTCTAACTCCAATGGGTGTTGTTGGGGTCTATGTGTCATGCGTGAGAACTTTTGCGGCTCGATCGTTTAATTGATGCAATCTTAAATCAACAGTTTTCTCTCTTGTGACCAAAACGTTGCTGTACTTGAATACAGAAAGAAAGTGGCCAAGACTTTTGTGTCAGACGACGTTGTAGAGATGATAAAAAATGCTAGGCACTATAAGCCTTTCAAAACCTTGATACTTGAAAAATGTGAGTTCAAAGGTTTCCAATCTTTGGCAAAACAGTTCCTACGCATTGGAAAAATGAACAACTCAAATGTCGTTCCAATAAGCGTTATTTAAGATTATATCAAGAAAGGGATAGTCCATACGAAAACGATGCACAACGAGATGGAACCTTGGAGAGAGATAAGCATTTTCAAGCGTGCAGATCCAGGCTATTAATGGAGTTGCGTTATCACAATATATATCAAATCACCGCATCTCCCGAGAGAAGCTAGCTGATCTGAAGAAGATGATGGAGTACTTGCCACCTGATGCTAAATTTTCTTGTTCAACTACTCAGTATATATCACCACTACCCTATCTATACTTAGCCTAACCCTTGAATTACTCAGGCGGAACTAATGGCATAGGCAAGGCCGTCAGTTCCGGTCAAGTAACCAGTAGAGGGGACTACAAGGAATAGGCCCTTTGTCTTTATTTAAACTACTTTTACATTTTATAATTTCCATACTTTCGTGTGGGTTCAACAATCTCGTATCAGATATATTTTTAATTAATTTTAGATTATCTAATGTTACAATATTATCAGCTTCAAGGGCATGTTCGGCAATGCTAGACTTTTCTGCTCTACTGTATTTTAAGTGTGCTAAATGTTCTTTAAATCGTGTTTTAATTGATCTTTTAGTTTGCCAAACATACTTTTTGTCACAATCATTACAACTAATTTCATAAATTCTACTTTTCTCACAATTAGGAATCTTATTTTTGGGATTTCATAAGATATTCCTCAGTTTGTCTGATGACTTATAGACTAAGGTGAGGCCTACCTTATTAAATACCTTATTGAGTTCCCTGCTAAATTTCGGATTATATGGTATGGAGATATACTTGGTGTTATTTTCTTTGCGTGTAAAAAAGGTGGAATTCTGAATATTTAACCTGAACTTATGTTTATTTATTAGCTTGTTTACTAAGTCATCGTCATAACCATTAACTCTAGTTATATTTCTAATACGATTCCTTTCATTATTAAAGTTTACTCTATTCAGAGGAAAAGTAACCAAACGATGAACTAAAAAATGTAATGAGGCTAATTTGTGTTGTTTGCAATGAAATGAATCATTAGGAATATATGTATCTGTTACTGTGTCTTTCCTATAAATATCAAATTCTAATCTATTATTATTTTTAATAAATAAAATATCTAGAAAAGACAGTTGTCCTTTGTTCTCAACTTTGTAAGTGATTTTTATGGAATCATATCGGCTATTTAATTTGGAAACAAAATCATCAATATTTGCTTTCTTTGTATCAAAAATCGCGAAAATATCATCCACATACCTATACCATACCCTTGGGAAATATTCAAATTCTTGACTGGCTTCGGGTTCAAACTTACTCATGAATAAATTGGCTATGAAAGGTGATAAGCAATTACCTATAGCTGTTCCTTCTTTCTGAACATAAAATTGACTGTTATATTAAAAATAATTTTATTCCATACAAAGTTTAGATAATGTTAAGTATTCATGAATAATTTCGTCCTCAAAGTCATTCATTCTAAGTAATTCCTCGAGATAATGTAAAGTTTGTGGTATTGGCACACTTGGGAACAAAGAACTGACATCAAAAGAAATTAAGATTTCACCTTCATTAAGAATTAGATTTTTTGTTTTATTAATGAATTCTAAGGAATTCAAGAGTGTAAAAATAAAGTGATTGGTGTAGTGGTGATATATACTGAGTAGTGTCATTGTGCCAAAGATTCCACATTCCCAACTTACTTCTTATTCAAGCTTGATCCGAGACTTTGCTTAAAATAAAGTTTTATTCATAGTTTATTCACAGTGTTGTTAATAAATCACTCGCTCAGCCATATACACATTACGTTGCGGTTTTATATTTTTCAGTGCAGTTTCTTGGTTGGTGACGTTCAATTTTGTGAAGTATCTGATTTTAGTTTTTAATAACATTGATGTGGCATTTAGCCCCAGGGGAGGCCCTCATGTGAGTTGGGCCGTTTTGAATATCTCAGCTAATGGTACATAGGGCGAGGCTTTGAATTCGTGACGTCACCAGCTATTGTCTAATCAAATCAACCAAATGACGTTCAGTTCCCAACTAGAGTATGTTATAAACGTTAATTAGGGTCAGAAACAATAAATTAAAGTACGCGTGTTGATTGCTTAAGAAAAACTTTATCAATTTCCCGGAAATAAAACTTTTGGCCCTTTGGTTTTTCAAGTCTTCAATTTATAGCGATTCAACACTAACGTGAATCGCTTTTTTTCTCACACGTGTCGTTTCTGTAACGCTTTAGGGATTTTCCTGCAGCACGTAAGTAGAGTTAATCAGTGGTAATTATTTTATCGAACTCTTAGGAGATCAAAGACCATGACTGAGATATTCTTTGAATTAATGGACGACTTTGACGTGTGACACGCGATGTCTATTTTTGTGGAACATAACGAATTACACATTCACGACTCTTAATCAAAATAAAACAAACTATTAAATTGAATAGAAGTGCAGCCAACGTATTTTTTTACGACGTACATAAATCTCTGATAAATCGTAACTGTAAACTCCGTGAATATCGTTTACTAAAACTTACACTGTATGTTGGTCACGTCCATAAAAAATTTAATAAAATATGGAGAAAAATATGTTTCTGGAGATTTCCATTTTAAATTCTTCTTTGTTCTTTTATCATCTTTCCCGACTGAAAAAGTGGATATCACGTACACTCTTGCTTCACTTTTGATCAGATATTTTACGAGCTTTTCTTTGTTAAAATCGAATTTGTTTGATATCAAATCTTTTTGATAAAGGTATTAAAATAGTATTATAAAGTGTGTCCATAAAATATGTAAAAGCTATAAATATGGTGAGTATTTTTACTGCAGAAGACGCTTGTTCGTCTTATTCTATGTTCAATAATTTGAAATGAAATGAGTATTGTGAGTCAATTGTGAAATACCGCATATGTGCAGCGAGAAAATCTTTAAATCACTACAGGAGTAGTACGTGTACCGCAGTAGCGATTCACACCAACAGACGTTCGTAAAAGCTAAAGCCAACATTGCTGGAAAAATAAAACACTTTCCGGAAATTCGTGGCAAAGCCGTGACATGGCTGCGACCGATGAAAGTAAGTACATATATATATATATATATATATATATATATATATATATATATATATATATATATATATATATATATATATTAGAGTGACCGGATCTCATAGAGGGGGAAAAAAATGTGGGAATCTTGTTCGTCTGGACCCCACAAAACGATTCCCCTTTCCAGATATTGAGATAGCCGAAATTTGAGCTCGATTAAACGACGTTAACCCGTGCCGCTCATCGCTCAAAGTTTGAAAAAATCCAAATTTTTGGCCAAAAAGCTGACATATAGAGCCATAACTCCAGAACGGTAAATAACACGCTTAATATCTCAAAAGAAAGCTAATGTTGTTCTTCAAAATTTATATTCTATACATAATTGTTGTCATTTTAAATCAAAACGAGTTACAACAGCCTTTAGCCCCAAAAACGTGACCTGGTACCACTAGGAGCATACTTCGTATATTTTGTTATTAAGTGATAAATTTTGCTTTTTTTTTGGTATATTTTTGAGTTTAAAGTAGAAATATAATAAAAAAACAAGTAATACTGATAAGTCTAATGACATTCTTTATTATAAAATATAAAAATTAGGTATATAATACATACAAAACAGACACAGAAAAGATATAGCCGTAGTACCTACATGAGTTGATAATTTTACATAGTTATCTAATCTATTCTAGAGCTTTTGTTAAAGTAGTTTTTGAAACGTCAGGATATAATGCTCGGCATTTACTTACAACTTGCAGGACATATTGCTTTTGGTCTTCAGCTTTTGTCAGAAGGTCGTTAAAGTCGGTTATTAATTTAACACCACGCTCAGCCATATCATTAACTACTTTTAATGTGTTGACAATTTTTAATCCTTCTTGTAAGTCATTATTTTGAGGCCAGGTGTTTGGATGTTGTCTTAGGAAATCTGTTTTTATATTAAATTGGTCAAAGAATGTAAACGTTTCTTTGGTAAGTAAATTTACCAATCCTCCATCCTCCATACTTTCCTAACTTTTGGATTTACAACCCTAGCGTGCTGTGATGGTTCATCTGTGCTACTGAGCAATTTATTAGCCATTAACAACTTTTCATCGTCTGTAATGGTAGGATCAAAAAACGATAATCCCACCAACTTTGCATTCAAATACCACAAATGGTTCGAAAATTTGGTCAGGGCTATTTCTGCAATGTCGTTGTCACATTCTTTATAGTCTAACAGACTATGCAAAATACCTAAATCTTGCTTTGGTGCAAGATGAGCTTTTGGAGCATTGAACCAAGCTTTACAATAAATTTTTACTAGGAAAACAGAAATGGCACGCACAGAACTTTCTTCTTCTTTAGACATCTTAAATTGACGACGAAAAATGAACATTTTTAAGCAGTAAATAGCCTTTGCCATCCACCTAGCGTGATGAATGGCTCCTGGAGTTCTAAAACCCACAACCTTGCCGTCTAGTGATCCAACAAATACGAGAACCAACTGCAATAGCTCCTTGTAGTCATCTCTGGGGAGGCTCTCAGTTAATTTGGTCTCGAATTCAGCAGTAACATTTGCAATTACTTCTGGAGTTAGCTGCTTTTGTATTAGATTGTCACTGATACCTGTGTCGTATTTTCCTTTGTCTATCTTGGGCCACGC
This sequence comes from Pachyrhynchus sulphureomaculatus, assembly GCA_019049505.1. Classification (NCBI taxonomy): domain Eukaryota; kingdom Metazoa; phylum Arthropoda; class Insecta; order Coleoptera; family Curculionidae; genus Pachyrhynchus; species Pachyrhynchus sulphureomaculatus. The sequence continues at coordinate 15,106,761 of CM032449.1, read as the reverse complement.
AGTGAGGAATCTCTTGAAAATGTCTGGATGAGGTCCAGTGGTTGATCCCATTTTTATGTCGAATACGCCTCTTAACAGAATTTCCATGATATGGTGACGGCAAGCTAGGTATAACAATTCTCTTCCTAACATTTGCTCCAATATGACGCATGATCCTTTGAGTCTTCCCCTGTAGTGTCGAAGCACATCACCTTGACGGTGTTGAGAAGACCCCATTCATGTAGGCATTCATATACGGCTACGGCTTGCTCCTCTCCAGAGCTGTTTGCTGTTACAGGAACTCCCAGCAGCTGTTCCTTTTCGCCATATGAAATAGCTATAGCTATTCGCTCACATTGTTCATTTTTTAAAACACTCGGTAAAAGTTTACCGTCCTAATGGACAACCACGGGCCCTTTTTCAGGAATGTTTACTTTATCAAAATTTTTTTTATTATATTGTTCTCTGAACATTTGCTTTCTATCATGTAATAAAGTTTTCGAGACTTTGTACTCAAGAGGGTCAAGGTTTAGTGCTTCTAGAGTAGCTATTAAAATTCTCGTGGCATTTCTGTCGGATACCTTACATCGATCTAATAAAATGGACAATTTTATGTTTAAAATCTCTTTAACGCCCCTTGCAAATGAAACTTTCATCCTCTTGCTCTCAGATGGTCCTGGATCTTCTGCAGCTTCTTCAGGGATGTCTATTTCCTCAAAGCTCTCAAGTTCCTGGTAGATGCTGTCCTCTTCAGTATCTTAAAATATCTTCACTAGATAATTGTTCGATCTAACCAGCTCAAAGGCACTTTAGCAACTAAACTGAATAAATAAAAGGTCGGTTGTACGCTGAAGTAAAATCACCATCCCTAAAATAGAAATTAGATTCACCCTCCTTTTTACCTGTCAAACGGGTCTTTCTTTGGTAAACTAGTCAGGTAATCCCCATATAATAAAAGATTAAATTTGAACAAAAGGCTCTTTATGTTTGAAAATTGAGTTCCAAAATACTTTTTAACAAAAAAATGTTAATTCCGAGACACATTATGTAAAAACCCGTAAAATTCTTAGAATACTTCCAAACTGGCTCCTACTGGTACCAGGTCACGTTTTTGGGGCTAAAGGCTGTTGTAACTCGGTTTGACTTAAAATAACAACAATTATGTATAGAATATAAATTTTGAAGAACAACATTAGCTTTCTTTTGAGATATTAAGCATGTTTCTATTATTTACTGTTCTGGAGTTATGGCTCCATATGTCAGCTTTTTGGCCAAAAATTTGGATTTTTCAAACTTTGAGCGACGAGCGGCACGGGTTAACGTCGTTTAATCGAGCTCAATATCTGGAAAGGGGAATTGTTTTGTGGGGTCCAGACGAACAAAATTCCGACATCGATTTTTTGCGGTCACCCTAATATATATATATATATATATATATATATATATATATATATATATATATATATATATATATATATATATATATATATATATTGCCGAACATCCTGGCTATTGGGGAGTTTGTTATAGCTGCCCGGAATAGTCCCTTTGTTGTTGTTGAGAACCATGTTCGCAGGTTTAAACAATATTTAGGTCTTTGCTCAAGAGTTCTAGCATTCTCTTGTTGGTAGTGTGCTCTGTCCAAGATATTCTAAGGATGCGTTTGTAGAGCCACATCTCGAATGCTTCAAACCTTTTTGCATGGTACCCTAGTTGAAGTCCAAGACTCCGCCCCATACAGAAGCACCGGAAAGACGTAGGATTTGAGAAGTCTTATTTTGAGTTTTAAACTGAGATCATGATTCTGAACACTTTGGCCATTTTTGTATAGAACTTCGTATTATTTTTTAAAATTATTTGAAGAGATATAAGTGTTAGATCGTGTTTTTTTACGAACACGATACTTCTGTCAACGAAAAAAATTAAAACTAGTTAATATCGTACTGTCAGATTCAAAGACCAATAGAAATAAAAGTGTTTTTGCTACCTTCTCTGGCCAGAGAAAAATATTATGGTAAAAAGGACGTAAAAGGACTATCAAAAACACTTCTCTAATAAGAATATATTGGTCTTTACACCCTTAGGCCATATTATAGAAATGGGTTTATTTTATTAGGATTTCTCCATTTTATAGAAAGCAAAAAAAAAGTAAAAAGCGTATATTTCGCTTTATTGCTCTTTTATGTTTGCCCACCAAGTTCAAGCTTATTTATTTGTTAAAGATGTCTCAGAAACATTTGATAAGTTCCTTTTGTAAGTCATTTTTATAGAAATGGAACAATATATACAGGGTGTTACGAAAATCTTTTAATATATTGAGATAGATGACTGCTCGAGTCAGTTGCTCAAAATGTTATATACTGCTGGCTAATTTTAAAAAAGTTAGCGCCGCCCTTGGCGCAAATGAAATATACATTGGAATGCCTAAAGAAGAGAAAGAGGGAGTTTTAAAAGTGCATTGAATAGAGATAATAAACAGTCTTGACACCCATCGGTAAAATATCAAATATGTTTTATTTTTTGTAAAACTAAATGTTTTTTTTGGTGAAATATTGCAAATTGGAAATATAAAAACGTGGTCTAAGGTGATTTATTGATGTTGATGGAATTTAGTAACAATGAATTTTTGTAACAGTTTATTTAATTATTTTGTTTAAATATTTTTTATGTAGATTCCTCTTGTGTTCTTTGTATCTTTTTTCAATTTCGGTGTTCCACCAATAAAGTTTATTTGTTCTATTTCTTGCATGACATTCCAATGCTTCAAATGCCGCTTCCTGTAAACATCCTTTTAAATGTTCATATATTTGTTTGACGTTGTTGGAGTATTAAGCCTTTAGCTTCTCATTTATTATTGTTTTAAATAACTTTAGAGTACTTTCATCTTCTAGGCTACTTCTTCCTTTTTTCCATTTTTCTTTATGTCCTCTTTTCTTTTATTATCTTGTTTTTTGATTGGGAAGTTTATTTTCGTGCGCTGTAAATAATGGATACAATGGATGCTACCACAAGTGGCAGGCCGTGGCTCGGTGGCATAGTAACTTGCTTGACGTGCAGAAGGTCTCGGGTTCAATCCCGGCAGGTCGGTATACTCTATTTATTAATTTATTTAAGTATATTTGACCTGGTCACGTACATAAGTAGTAGTTGTTTGCAGAAATGCCATAACGTCCGTGGCAGCACTACTCCGTTATCTAAAAGGTGCTGTAAAATACAAAAATGTATGTTTCGGCACTTGGATAACGTTGACGGGTATTATGACATCCCCACCGATATGTTTAGGATATAAAAAAGGGTAAAATTCTTACTCATGCAGGGGAGGTGAAAAATAATGTATGTATATATGTATGTATATATATACAGTAGAACCCCGGTTATCCGAGGTAACGTGGGGGGCACCCTCTTCGGATAACTGAAAACTCGGATAATCCGGATTTGTTTTTTATTCATTCAAAAAATAAACACCAATACTTTAAACAGATGTATTAGCGTTTTTAACATATAAATAGGTACATACATTATAAAACAGTGAAATAGGTATCTATGCGCTTCTGTTTCATATTGCATTTTCTTTTTCTCGCTGCAATGTTTCTCCATCTATTAAGAAGAAGCAAATCCACTGGGGTTGACTCTAGTTGTTGTTCGATATACTTCAAAGCTTTTTCCAAAGAAGCAAAACTTTCTTGATGAGAGATCTTCGTGGGAGACTGTTCATCCACCGCCGCTTCGTCATCGTCATTGTCATCTGATTTTTCGGTTTCCTGAAAGGCATTCGTTATTTCTTCAATACTCATTTCTTCTTCTAAATCATCTGCTGTAATACATTCAACAACATCTTCTCTTGTCACATTTTCGCAACCTTTTAATTTTTGCATTAATTCAAATAAACTTTTTTCTTTTTCTTCTATCTCGCTGTCAAAATTTGAACAGGACATTTCTCCATGGCTTCTCAATTTCAAAGCTAATTCATTTAATGGAGTATCATCTTCACTGTCATTACAGTCCTCAAAATCAATAACTTTTGACCAAGATTTTTGAATAGTGGTAGTATGCACAGAATCCCAAGCTTGACTTACCCAGTAAATAACATTTTTCAGTGTAACCTTTCTCATCCCATTGATAATATCCTCCTTTTCTGTGTATTCTAACAGATGTTCAAGATATAAACGCCTATAATTTTTTTTAATGTTTTCGAGGATGCCTTGATCCATTTGTTGCATTATGCTGGTTACATTTGAAGGAAAAAATTTTACAACAGTTTCGCCCACATGAAGTCCTTCTCCATTAACAAAATTGCTTTAATAGGAAGACGGTTTCTGTCCAAAAATTTAGTCACAGATGACACGAACTCTTCTTCAAACCAGTTAGTAAATAAGGTCGCATCCATCCATGCGCTCTTCTGACTTTTGTAATAGACTGGTAGGGGGTGAGATGTCTTTTAAAGCTCTTGTACCTGCAGACTTGCCAATCACCATCAGTGGGATTTTGTGCTTGCCAGATGCATTGGAACATACCATTATAGTTAATCTTTCCTTACTTTGTTTGTGCCCAGGGGCTGATTTTTCCTGTCGAGATGCCAATGTTTTTGATGGAAGCATTTTATAATTCAGACCAGTTTCGCCACAGTTGTAAATTTGATCACATGTGTATCCACAATCTTCGATTTGCTTTTTAAAGTTCTGCTTAAACTTCTCAATTGATGACACATCAGCAGAAAATTTTTCACCACATACAGTCAGTTGTACACTGTACCGTTTTTTTCAGGGGTCAAGCCATCCAGAACTGGCGGTAAACTGATCTATCTCTGGGAAATGCCTACTAATCATTATTGCTTTCTGTTGAAAAATTGGACCTGACAGAGGCACACCTTTTGATCTCTGTTGGTTAAACCACACGAATAAAGCTTTGTTAACCTTTTCATAGTCGCCGGTTTTCATTGATTTTCTTCCTGAGGATGAGGAGGTTTGATTTATACACCACTCTTCTATTTTTGTGGGGTTTCTTTTCCAATCTCCAATTGTTACCTCACCTACTCCATAATCTCGTGCAACAACTTTAATTGTCTCTCCTGCTTCAATTCTTCTGATGGCTTTTAATTTGTCTTCAATAAGAACGACGATTCTTTTACGCTTGTTTTGCTCCATTATGATACGACAAACAAAAATTCAAACAAAGCAGTTCGTAATAATTACACTTAACTACCAGAACTCCAATCAAATAAATTATATGAGTGTACTCGTACTTCTCCGTAGTAAACGCTATAATGCACTGCATTCACACAAATTTACATGCTTACATCCAAAAACATAAATGGAGGAACCCCTCACAAGGGCCAGGGGATTCCCCGAAGGCCCCGACGATTTTAAATGGAAATATGTACATACATATTTTAGAAGCTCAGTTAATACGCAGCATAGACGCGCGTACCTCGGATAATCAGGTTCTTAGATTGGCTCGGTTAATCCGGAGCTCGGATAATCGCGCCTCGGTTAATCGGGTATATATATAATCAGTTCAAAAAGTCTCCATACACCACCTGCTTTCTATACTATTTTTCTGTTAAGTTTAACTAATTAATTGGAACTATGACAAAACATGTTTAACTTAATATTTAAACTTAACGAACGAGGATTAGTATTAAAAAAACAACTACGGAACATTTTATTTAGAAGTTACATCATTGTTATAAAAATGTAAACAAAATTAATGTCAAAAAAGTCTCCATACACTTAACAATTACCAATAATAGTTTGACGGAGTTTAATGGAAAATAACAATTTAGTGGGAACGCCGTTGGCCTTGATAATCTTCTGTAACCTTTTTGTAATGCTTGCAACCAGCTTTCTATTAACTTCTGCTAGCATGTTCTCCTATTCGTTCAATATTCTGTTTTTTAATTCTTCTCTATTTGAAACATTATGTTTGCGAACCCACCGTTTAAGTTCCTCCCATAAATGCTCGATGGGGTTAAAGTTGGGTGATTGCGGAGATGTATGAAGCTGCTGTCGCACATTATGGATCATCCATTCTCGCACCAAGTTTGCGGTATGTTTCGGATCATTGTCCTGTTGGAAAATATATCTTTTTTCTAGTGCTAATTTCTGGACACTTTCTCTTAAATTGTCTCTCAAAATATTCAGATAAACATGCTAATCCATGGTACCATTAATAAAAAATAAATTTCCAACCCCTCCAGCGGACATGCATCCCCAAAGCAGAGCACTGCCACCCCCTTATCTCGCCGTGGAACAAATGTTTTTAATATCGAATGCGGTATTCTTCTTTCTCCAAACTTTAGTTTTGCTATCAGAACCAAAAAGGTTAATTTTAGTTTCATCACTAAAGATTCCCAAAATTTAGGAGGTTTAATAACGTATTCCCTAGCAAAAGCTAACCGCTTTTTGCGATTAGCTTCCAAAATTAACGGCTTCTTCCTGGCTGCACACCCCTTATAGCTTGCCTTGTATAAACAATTTCTCACTGCTTGTGTGACATTAATTTTGTTTACATTTTTATAACAATGTTGTAACTTCTAAATAAAATGTTCCGTAGTTGTTTTTAATACTCATCTTCGTTGATTACGTTTCAAATATTAATTTAAACATGTTTTCTCATAGTTCCAATTAATTAGTTAAACATAACAGAACAATAGTACAGAAAGCAAGCGGTGTATGGAGACTTTTTGGATTATGTATATATCTATAATATATATAAAATGCAACGTCTCTCTGTCTGTCTGTCTGTCTGTCTGTCTGTCTGTCCGTTAGTGACCTTATCACTGGAGAACCACTTATCCGATTTACGTACTTTTTTTTTTAAAACATAGTTATGTTCTCTGGCCAGGTTATAGGCTATATTTTATTACGATAGGTAGCATAAGGAATGAGCAGTGACAATAATAGTGAGTGAAGTCGGAAAAAAGTTTGCTGCTAGCGCGTTCCCTTGCAATATACAGCCTAAACCATTTAAATATGGAACAATATTATGTAGCAGAGAATATCTTTAATCTATAATTTATAATATATATAAAATGCAATGTCTCTCTGTGTGTCTGTCTGTCCATTAGTGCGTTTATCACGCGAGAACCACTTATCCAATTTATGTGTCTTTTTTAAATTCATACATATATTCTTTGGCCAGGTTATATAATAATAATAATAATCTATATCTATAATATATATAAAATGCAGCGTCTCTCTGTCTGTCTGTCTGTCCGTTAGTGCGCTTATCATTGGAGAACCACTTATCTGATTTACGTGCTTTTTTTTTAAAACATTCATATGTTCTCTGGCCAGGTTATCTATATATAATATATATAAAATGCAACGTCTCTCTGTCTGTCTGTCTGTCTGTCCGTTAGTGCGTTACGTACTTTTTTTTAAAAACATACATATGTTCTCTGGCCAGGTTATAGGATATATTTTATTGCGTTAGGTAACATAAAGAATAAGCAGTGGCGATAATAGTGAATCAAGTCGGAAGAAAGGCTACCGTTAGCGTGTTCTCTTACAATATACTGCCTAAACCATTAAATATGGAACAATATCATGTTGCAAAGAATCCAATATATATATATAAAATGCAACGTCTCTCTGTCTGTCTGTCCGTTAGTGCGCTTATAACTTGAGAACCACTTATTCGATTTACGTGTTTTTATAAATTTATACATATGATATGTTCTATATAATTCGATATAAGCCTAGATAATGGGAGATAAGGTGAGATAATGGGAGATAAGTATAAATAATGGGAGATAAGCAGAGATAAGTCTAGGTAATGTAAGTTATGGTGAGATAATGGGAGATAAGGAGAAATAATGGGAGATGAGCAGAGATAAGCCTAGATAATGGAAATTATGTAGAGATAATGGGAGATAAGGAGAAATAATGAGAGATAAGCAGAGATAAGTCTAAGTAATGGGAGTTATGGTGAGATAATGGGAGATAAGGAGAAATAATGGGAGATAAGGAAAAATATTGCGAGATAATTCTAGATAATGGGAGATTAGGTGAGATAATTGGGGATAAGTATAAATAATGGGAGATAAGGAGAAATAATGGGAAATAAGCAGAGATAAGTCTAGGTAATGGGAGTTATGGTGAGATAATGGGAGATAAAGAGAAATAATGGGCGATAAGGAAAAAAATGGGAGATAAGGAGAAATATTGCGAGATAAGTCGAGATAAACCTAGATAATGGGAGATAAGGTGAGATAATGGGAGATAAGGTGAGATAATGGGAGATAAGGAGAAATAATGGGAGATGAGCAGAGATAAGCTTAGATAATGGAAATTATGTAGAGATAATGGGAGATAAGGAGAAATAATAGGAGATTTCAAGGTGTCTTTCATTGGTTTTGTTGTGTGAGACGGCGCATTGTCGTGTAACAAAATCACTTTGCCATGTCTTCTGGCCCATTCCGGTCGTCTTTCGATCAATGCGTGATTTAAATTAATCATTTGTTGGGTCATCATCCAGTAACGCCTGCAATTCCTCGTCTTCATACTTTTGTGGTCTACCAGAGCGCGCACTGTCTTTCACATTGAAATTACCACGTTTAAATTGTCGAAACCATGTCTCAAATGTTCTAATCGATGGAGCATGTTCATCATATTTTTCTACCAGCAAACGATGACTTTTCGCAGTATTTTTCTTTTGATTAAATAAGAAAGACAATGCGTGCCGCAAATGTTCTTTTTCAGGCACAAAAGTCGACATGATCACTGAACGATACAATACAGACGCTAATGTTTGGCGAACTCAACTTGTGTATGTTGGTTAGGTTAATGTCAGACATACAAACTGATGTATCTATCAAATTCATACACTGCGTACTGTTCGCTGGTGCCATCTCTTAGTGAAACCGGCAAAAACTTATGCATACACCTGGTATATATTTATATATATATATATATATATATATATATATATATATATATATATATATATACATATATATACATACATAGATATATATACATATATATATATATATATATATATATATATATATATATATATATATATATATATATATATATATATATATATATATATATATATATATATATATATATATATATATATATATACATATATATATATATATATATATATATATATATATATATATATATATATATATATATATATATATATATATATATATAGATACAGTTTATCTTTTTAGTTTATTTACTCTCCAACATGATTTATATAGGTAAACATAAATTTAAACTTTGTAACGTCAAGCTTATATTATGACAAAAGTATGTGTATAGAAGAGAAAGAACGAGATGATATCACGTGCCGGCACAATTTTTCTAAAAATTGGGGTAATGTATTTTTTATTACCTTCAAATCCCTCAGCTTATGTACATTTTGTTGATGTTTAGGTAATAAATATACATAGGGACATACGTTCACAATAAAAAAGAAGACATATGTATTTGAAAAGTACAGGAATTGTGGCGATATGAAGTTGTTACAGAAGTTATTTTTCTTCAACGGTTCTTAATGTTTACACATATTTTCTTACGGAATTGGTATTTGAAATATGATTTAAATCCACAAGCCTAGGTGTCTGGCATTACCTCGCTTTCCTCTAGTTTTGAAATAAATTTGTGGATGGTAAACACATCTTTTATTAATTATTTTCCTCAAGGCAAATCTCAAACCTAAGCAAAGAAACTTTAATGTGGAAAATATATTAATATATATTTGACATTGAAACTTCCTTTCTGTTATAAAGTTTATTAAAAAAGTTTTATTCCGTGCCGTGAAATTGAAATGAGTAGTCTTTAATTAATAGGTCCAGTTTTGGGTACATCATATCTAATCTTGCACTGTGTTTAATACAGAGAGGTCGGTAACGCACCCTGAAGATATTAACACGTGATAAAACATCAAAATATTTTAATATCATGGGTTTTAAAACAACTGTTCATTAACAACTCTCACCATTAAATAAAAATCATTATAATTATTGTAAAGCAACTGAAAATAGAGAGAAGTCCATATTCCAGCAGCTTACTAGCTGTTCTCTTGTCTGTCAAATTCATCCTGAGACGCGTTTCGCCGTATCATGGCTCGTCAGTCAGGCTAAGATTGACAAACAAGAAAACGGTATCAAGTGGTACTTATCTCAGAAGTTACGGAGCACGATGGTAGGATACAACGAATTGTATTAAGGACGCATACCTATTACTCCATCGAAAGCTGACACAGCAGCTTTCGAACCGACAGAGTGGTTGACACAGTCAACAGTAAGCTGCTGGAATATGGACTTCTGTCTATTTTCAGTTGCTTTACAATAATTATATATATCTGAGGAAGGATCTCTCGAAAAGCGCTACCTGCTTTTAAAGCGTTGACTGTGTCAGCCACTCTGTCGGTTCGAAAGCTGCTGTGTCAGGTTTTGATGGAGTAATAGGTTTGCGTACTTAATACAATTCGTTGTATCCTACCATCTTGCTCCGTAACTTCTCGGATAAGTACCACTTGATACCGTTCTCTTGTTTGTCAATCCTAGCCTGACTAACGAGCCGTGATACGGCGAAACGCGTCTCAGGATGGATTTGACAGACAAGAGAACAGCTAGTAAGCTACTGGAATATAGACTTCTGTCTATTTTCAGTTGCTTTACAATAATTATATATACTTGAGGAAGGATCCCTCGAAAAGCGCTACCTGTTTTTAAAGCGTATGTGATGGAGCATTGTCACGAAGAAAAATGATTTTGTGTTGCTTCTTTCGGTATTCTGGTCTTTTTTCAAGCAGCGAACGGTTCAAATCGGTCCATTATTGTTGGTAACGTTTAGTATTAACCGTTTTCCCAGGTTTTAACAACTCATAATAGACCACGCCCCTCTGGTCCCACCAAACACACACTGCCAAAGCGATTCGGTCTTGCGGTCGATGCGGATGGTGAGCCTGGGTCTACCCATGATTTTTTGCGCTTGAGATTCTCAAAATAAATCCACTTTTCATCCCCTGTAACTATACGATGCAAAAACGACTTCCTTTTGGACCGAGCGAGCAAAATGTCACACGTGTTTTTACGCTTTTCCATTTGCCTGTCGTTCAACTCATGTGGTACCCATCTACCGGTCTTCTAAATCTTTCCCATCTCTCGTAGCCGATTGGAAACAGTTTGTTGACTAACGCCCAATTGCTTGGCGAGTTGTTTTTGTGTTTGCGAATCATCTTCGTCCAACAATGCTGGCAATTCCACATCTTCGTATTTTTTTTGGCGGTTTTTCACGTTCCTTGTCTGCAAAATCAAAATCATCACATTTGAAACGCCAAAACCATCTTGCGATGGAGCATGTTCACCATAAGCTTCTCGAAGTAATCGGTATGATTCAACAGCAGTTTTTTTCAAATGAAAAAAAAAATTAATGCTGTCTGCGAATGCTCTTTGTTCGGTATAAATTTCGACATATTGAACACAAAAACACAACACTTTGCACACACTTTTGATGACACAACAAAATGGCGCATTGTCAAATCTTTATAGCACAAACTGCATTAGTGCACCATCTGTTGTCTGAAATCCGCATTTCATACTTGTATACCTGGTAGATGAATATAATTGCCGATTGCTTCACTACCATTTCCTTTCTTTTTTGTTTCTGTAAGAGCGACTATATTGAACTGATATTTGTCGAATTCCTGGACAATCTCAGGTAGTTTTCCTCTACTTCCTTGTGTATTTAAAGTTCCTAAAATCATAATCCGTTTTCTGTGCGTCTGTCGTTTTCCGTTTGGTGCATTCCTGTTTCTGAGGCTAGCATTTGGTTTTTTGTATTGTACATTTTTCCACGATATAAGCAACAAGGCCATATCGAAACTCCCAACCTGGACGGCCAGAAAATTTTCTGTTGCAGTCCTTTTTTCTTAGCCGAGTTGTCCCAGTCAATTATATAGAGCTGGAGAGTCGCTAATCACCCTCTCTCGTTTGCAGCATACGTACATCTATTACACGCCTGCTTCGAGTGGTTTCGAGACATTTTAGTCGTCGAGGACGTGAGAGTAGGATTTGTTGGCAGAGCTGAATTCGATCTCTCGAATCTGTGATCCATCCGTCATCAATCAGTGGGCACTTCTTAGAGTTTTGTTACTACATAGGTCTCGGCAACCTATGCAGCCTCTGAGACCCTTTACCAACCTTTGCCCACTAGCTCACTTCCAACAGAAGCGAAATATTCCCGTTCTGTAGGATAGGTTGAAAACTGAAGTTAGTTTGCTTGTGCATTTTTTGGGTACTATGGCAGGTACTGCATCAGCGCCAGAAGCGTTTTTGTGTGTCTAACTTCATTAAAATACGTTTTACGATACGCTAGCTAAAGACAATATCGGGCACCCTTGACTATGAGAATAGGGGGTAGTGTTTTTCCTTGGAAATCGACAGTAGAATGTGAAGCAAACAGTTTAGTCAACAAGTTGGCTTTTTCAACAGATGTTGCAATAGTATTTCTGGCCGTGTGAGTAGTGGTATAATAGATTTGGTAAAATTTTGACTAATGACCTTAGCGACTGACCAAAAGGACCGGGAACTGTTGGGGCAGGTAAGAAGTTTGTTTTTAATTCGTTAATCGTGTACCTCCTTGGTTTCGTCAACAATTTCTTTGCATCTGTTCCGAGCACGACAGAAGATGTTACGATTTATGACGTTAGGATTTTGACGCCATTGTCGGTAGGTAGATGTTTAGAAGCAACAGCTTTTTTACATTTTCGGTCGAACCAAAGCTGTCCGGTGGAAGGGCCTTTGATATCGGAAACCTCCTTAGCGTAATTAGAACGGTTGCTGAATCTAAAACAAATGTCTAACTAAAGAAACGTTCGAAAATTTGTAGTGCCAAATCTTGCGCCGGTTACGCGTCATTCTGCCACTAATCGGTATAATACCCGATGTCTTGAAAGCTTAAGAGTCCTGTCACATTACTACTTTCACGAACAACAATATTTGTATAAATGTTACAAAAATCAAATAGAAAATAATTATTTGTTAGAGTTTTCCGTCACAATTTATTCAATTTCTATGAAATTTTGTCAAATTTTGCATACCACATACTACATATAGATATATTTCATATACTGCTACTATCTAGCGGAACTGCAAAGAAAATTATATTTTCCTCACTGGTAAATGAAATACTATTTTCCGGATAAAACATTTTACAAAAGACGAATGTATTAAAAAAATAATTGCTAAATAATATATTTTTGTTATAATGACTATACTCACAATATTAAAAGACTTTCCATTATTGGAAATGCACCAAGGGATATATGTGGAACTTGATTATTTCCCAGGTTCCTGAAATGGGAAAAAATATATATTTAATGTTCATAAAATAATTCATTAATTATTATAATTTTAGATTTTTCTAATAGACAGAAAATTTTGTAAATTTTTGAATAATGTCAGTTTTAGCGTAAATTTTAAAACTAGAAGTCTCGCAAAAGTAAGCAAAAAGTATATACGAAGCAACAAATATAGAAAAATAATACATTAATAAGATAAAAGCTATAGCAGAAATCTAGATGCAGCATATACACGAATCGTCTAGGATCATTTCAATATGTTATAAACTTACATCTCCAAGCAACAATTAACAGTGTGATTAATAAAAAGCATTAGGCATGCGACTGGCCAATAGTAGAAGTTATATATATATATATATATATATATATATATATATATATATATATATATATATATATATATATATATATATATTAATATATCCATACCAATCATATTAGTTTTTATAGAATATAGAATTGCTCACTCTGACGAACTATGAGATTCATCATGTTCTGCAGATCGGGTAAATTATTAGCCACAATAACGGTATCGTCTGCATATCTTACATTGTTAATCATAATGCTTTAATTCCAGTTGTAATCTGGGCTAGAGCTTCTTTGAAAACAGCCTCCGAATAGAATCTACTCAGTATATATCACCACTACATCAAACACTTTATTTTTGCACTCGCTTTCGTTAACCATGTTACCTTCATCAGGAGCGATGATTAACTAAAGCTAAACTACAAATCTACCCTATTTATACTTAGCCTAACACCTGAATTACTCAGGTGGAACTAATGGCATAGGCCAGGCCATCAGTTCCAGTCAAGTAACCAGTAGAGGGGACTATAAGGAATAGGCCTTCTGTCTTTATTTAAACTACTTTTACATTTTATAATTTCCATACTTCCATATGCGTTGAACAATCTCCTATCAGATACATTTTTAATTAATCTTAGATTATCCAGTGTTACGGTAAGATCAGCTTCAAGGGCATGTTCGGCAATGCTAGACTTTTCTGTTCTACTGTATTTTAAATGTGCTAAATGTTCTTCAAATCGTGTTTTAATTGACCTTTTAGTTTGCTCAACATTCTTTTTGTCGCAATCATTACAACTAATTTCATAAATTCCGCTTTTCTCACAATTAGGAATCTTATCTTTGCGATTTCCTAAGATATTCCTCAGATTGTCTGATGACTTATAGGCTAAGGTGAAGCCTACTTTATTAAATATCGTACTGAGTTCCCTGCTATATTTCGAATTATATGGTATGGAGACATACTTGGTCTTATTTTCTTCGCGTGTAAAAAAGGTGGAATTCTGAATATTTAACCTGACCTTGTGTTTATTTATTAACTTTTTTACTAAGTCATTGTCATAACCATTAACTATATTTATATTTCTAATACGATTCTGTTCATTATTGAAGTTTACTCTGTTCAGAGGAAAAGTGACAAAAACGATAAACTAAAAAATGTAATGCAGCTAATCTCCGTTGTTTGCAATGAAATGAATCTTTAGAAATATATCTGTCTAATACTGTGTTTTCTATAGCCGATAAATTCTAACCTATTATTATTTATAGAAAAAACAAAATACTAGATAGATATATTCCTAATGATTCATTTCATTGCGAACAACACAAATTAGCCTCATTATATTTTTTAGTTTATCGTTTGGTCACGTTTCCTCTGAATAGAGTAAACTACAATAATGAAAGGCATCGTATTAGAAATAAAACTAGAGTTAATGGTTATGACGATGACTTAGTAAACAAATTAACAAATAGGCATAATTTCAGGTTAAATATTCAGAATTCCACCTATTTTACACGCAAAGATAATAAGGCCAAGTATGTCTCCATACCTTATAATCCGAAGTATAGCAGGGGACTTAATAAGGTATTTAATAAGGTAAGCCTCAACTTAGTCTATAAGTCATCAGACAATCTGAGGAATATTTTAGGAAATCTCAAAGATAAGATTCCTAATTGTGAAAAAAGTGGAATTTATGAAATTAGTTGTAATGATTGCGACAAAAAGTATGTTGGGCAAACTAAAAGGTCGATAAAAAACACACACATTTAAAATAAAGTAGAACAGAAAAGTCTAGCATTGCCGAACATGCCCTTGAAGCTGAACATACTGTAACATTAGATAATCTAAGATTAATTAAAAATGTATGCCAAATGCCAAAATAAAGTGTTTGGTGTAGTGGTGATATATACTGAGTAGTGTCATTGTGCCAGAGATTCCATATTTCCAACATAACTCCGAATAGAGGTTGAAGCGAAGCGGAGACAAAATACATCACTGTCGCGCTCCTTTCTTGGTAGAAGCTTTTTTTCCGATAAGCTTTGTTCGATTTTTTAATTTCGATGCTCGAGGCTAATACAAGCCGGATATGATGTTGATCTCTTGGCGCTCGACACCCGAGGCTATCATTTTAGCGTGTTTGACACAATCGAAGGCATTACGATAGTCAATGAAACAGGCGAAAACACATAAAAAAGCGAAAGTGAAAAATATTTTTGTAAAATAATAAAACTGTAAATTCAGTAAGCGCTGAAAAAATGTCCCTATACATGAAAGAAAAACAGTTTTTTGCATTTATAAAAAAATCGAGTGATAAATATGTTACGAATACATAATCTATTTCGGATGCAAAAATGCGTGAGGTAATCGAGAGATCAGCAACGGATTCATATTCGCACGAATAAAAATGATGGTCTCGAAAGGTCGATAATAACAAGCCCGCACGCAAAAGATATATGAACATTTTATTCAGCGAATATGATATATGTCTGTCGGAAAAGGGGAAACCAGAAATTTGCTTGCTAGAGCAAATATCGACTAATATTCACATTTATCAAATTTTTTGAAGGGTTTTTACGCACTAATGAATTAATTTTATATATTTTATTTAAATTTAATGATAAATTTTGTACAAATATAATAGTCAGTGTCAGCAAAATTATTATTAAATTATGTGTAAATAACCTTCGTTACGTTAATGATACTGTCATTCTAGCGGACGGTGAAGAGGGCCTACAAAGACTCATGAATGGAATTGTTGATGTATGTGAGGAATATGGAATGAAACTGAATACGAACAAGACAAAAACAATGGTGGTCAGTAAGAATCCTAATCTATAATATATATAAAATGCAATGTCTCTCTGTCTGTCTGTCTGTCTGTCTGTCCGTTAGTGCGCTTATCACTGAAGAACCACTTATCCGATTTACGTACTTATTTTTTAAAACAGACATATGTTCTCTAGCCAGGTTATAGGCTATATTTTATTACAATAGGTAGCATAGGGAATGAACAGTGACGATAATAGTGAATGAAGTCGGAAAAAAGTTTGCCGCTAGCGGTTCCCTTGCAGTACACAGCCTAAACCATTAAATTGGAACAATATTATGTAGCAGAGAATATCTATAATCTATAATATATGTAAAATGCAACGTCTCTCTGTCTGTCTGTCCGTTAGTGCGCTTATCCCTCGAGAACCACTTATCTGATTTACGTGATTTTTAAATTCATACATAAGTTCTCTGACCAGGTTATATAATAATAATAATAATCTATATAATATATATAAAACGCAACGTCTCTCCGTCTGTCTGTCCGATAGTGTGCTTATAATTCGAGAACCACTCATCAGATTTACGTGATTTTTTTAATTCTTAATTTAATATATGTCAAAAAAAATCTGTAATATATATAAAACGTAACGTCTCTCTGTCTGTCTTTCTATCCATTACTGCGCTTAGCACTCAAGAACCACTTATCCGATTTACGTGTTTTTTTTTATAAAATACAAAGGGAATAAACAGAGACAAAATGCTAATATGTAGGAAAAAAGATGGAAGTTTAGCAGTAAGCTTCGCAGAAAGATTGAATAGATGGGGGGAATACTTTAAAGAAACACTAAATGGAGATGAAAATGCGTTGAATGAGAAATAGGAAGCAAAATTAACTGAAGGGCAGGAGGCGATAAATAAACCCTGCAAAGAAGAAATAAGAGAAATACTCAGAACCCAAAAAAAATAAGGCCCCGGGTGGAAATTGTAGAACTGATAAAAGTTGGAGGAGTAGATCTGGAAAATGAAATAAGCCGGTTGGTGCAAGAAATATGGGAAACAGAAAAGATGTCAGTGAGCTGGAGAGAGTCGCTCAATTGTTCAATATACAAAAAAGGAGAAAAAACTATATGTGCTAATTATAGACCAATAGCCTTACTGGATGTCGTGTACAGGATAGTAGTGTTGACTATCAAAAAACAGACTAGCAGAGAAAGGCGAGTCTATTCTGGGAGAGTACCAGTGTGGATTCAGGAAAAATAGATCGGTTACAGACTAGATATTTCCGATTAAGCAAACTCAAGATAATAGCTTAGAACAAAATTTGGCACTACACTTGGTCTTTGTGGATTTCAGAGAAGCATATGACTCTGTAAATAGAGGACTCTACAAGATAATGGAAGAACTAAAAATTCCAAGTAAATTGATTCGCATGGTGAAAATGACCCTGAATGACACAGAAAATAAAGTGTTGGTTGGTTGGTATCAGACAAGTTTAAGGTGAAAAGAGGATTAAGACAGGGGGAACCAGTGTCGACATGTCTATTTAATTTGGTACTAGAGATGATAATCGGAGAGTCAGAAATAAAAACAAATGGAACCATATATCAACAAACCTGCCAATGCTTGGCTTATGCGGATGATGTAGCAGTGATTGCAAGACCAAAGGAGAACCTCAAAAAAGCCATAAGTAGGATAGAAGAAAGGGAAGGATGAGGGGACTAAATATAAATGAGGAGAAAACAAAATACATGGAAATTATAAAGAAGAAGGATAATAAAAACAACAAAAGTTTAGATATAATAAACAACCTAGGGAAAAGATATATGTTTGAAAAAGTAGACAAATTTTATTATATGGGAGTAACAATAACAGAGAGTGGACAAGAAAGGACGGAGATACAAGAAAGAATAGCGAAAGGACAAAGATGTTTGGGGGCAATAAATCCAATATTGAAATCAAAGAATGTATCAAGAAACTGAAACTGAATGCAAGAGAAAAGGAGACGTTGGAGGTGTGGGAAAGGAAAACTTTGAGAAGAATCTACGGAGGAAGGAAAGAAGAGGGACTGTGGAAAAGAAGAAGAACAAACTACGAATTAAAATGCCTATATACGAAACCCCTTATAAGCCAAATCATAATAAGCCAGCGATTAGGATGGTTGGGACACGTGGCAAGGATAAAGAAGAAGAAAGACAGGCAAAGCAAGCCCTAATAAGAGGAGTGGTTGGAAGAAGAGGCAAGGGTAGACCTCGATCTACATGGATTCAGGCAGTAAAGCAAGATCCGGAGTTGATGGGAATCCCTTACTGGGAAAAGCTAACAGGAGACAAAAAGAAGTGGAGACAAGTATGCAACCAAGCCATGGGCCTCTAAGGCCCCTTGAGCTATATAATAATATAAACATAAGGAATAAGCAGTGACGATAAGGTGAATCAAGTCCACGCGAGCGGAGCCGCGGGCACGGCTAGTACAAACATAAATATTAAAGTACATCAACAAATACTTGAAAGAGTAACAAAAGTAACGTACTTAGGAGGCGTAATTAGTGAAGATTGGGACCATTCTATTGAACTAAGTTCAAGAATTGAAAAAGCATGAAGCTCCTTTAATAAAATGCGCAACATACTCTGTAACTCAAATTCAAATTCAAATATTTGCCAATATCTACAAATTCATAAAGTGACAGAAATTAAATTTGCTCGAAATACGACAAAAAGGATGGCACAGCGACTATAAATAGCCGATACCACAAGCCCTTCACTATTTGGGCATGTGTAGTGCCACCCAGTGGCGAACCTATACCTTAAAAAATAAATAAAAAACTACCTGAAAAAATTCTAAAAATAAAAAATTCTAAAACTAGCAGAGCGTAAAGAGGGATCGGCGAGCACGCAGCGAAACGAGCGGCGGAGGCGCGGCGAGATGTATATGAATAAACAGAGTAAATTTTACATAATACGATATGGTGGGCAAGTGGTACCACCTCTAAAAGGATCCCAAAAAATTATATACAAAGTAGGTAAATATTACGTTAAATTAGAATTCTTTTGCTGGTTAATAAGTTGGTGTTTTACATAGGAAGAAAACTTGCCTGGTGATAATTGTTTAACCTCTTGTGACAAAGAATTCCACAAATGCACAGCAATAAAAATAAAGGACTTTTGAAAGGCTACCTTCCTGTGTTGAGGAACTCTAAAAGAATTAATGTTTCTCGTATCGTGCGGATGAAGAAAAACACTAAATTGTTCTCTGAGGTATTGGGGTTGTCCAAATTTAAAAATCCGATAGACGAAATTATACAAATGACACCTTCTACGATTTTCCATATTTAAAATATAGCTGTTATTTAAATAGGGTGTGATTCTATTTCTGAATGGAATGTTAAAAGAAAAGCGCATACAAGAGTTTTGTATTTTCTGGATTAATCTAACACACTGGGCTGACAAAGAGTCGCCATCAGCATAATCAAATAAAGATAAGATCAAGCTATTGCATAAATAATATTTGGTTTTTGATGGCCGAAGATTCCTTAGATTATACAGTTTTTTTTAAACGAATATAAGCTGCCTTTAATTTAATATTAATATGTGATTGGAATGAAAGAGATTTGTCAAAAATTACTCCTAATACTTTGGCCTCATGAATTAAAGGCAAAAAAGTATTGTCAATTGAAGGTATCAATAAGTATACCCTCTGCATTTTTATTACCGTTAAACAGCATAAAACAAGACTTCTGTGCATTAAGCTTGAGGCTATGATCATTACAAAAATTATATATGTTATTTAGGTCCTATTAAAATAGACTAAAGTGCGTAACTTATTTAAAGGAAATGGCATATATACTTGAGAGTCATCGGCATACTGTTGCATTTTGGAATAGACAAGGCGAAATCGGCGCCATCGTTGGAAAAAATTTTCTAATTGAATTTTTTTTCATAACCTTCTCCAGGAGATGCCCCTGAAAGAGGATCAACATGTTGCCGGGCGGTAACCTGGTCCGAATTTGTTTAAACAAATTTTTTTTAAACAAAGTCCAAAAATTGAAATTTTCGCCCCGGAACAAGTTTTTTTAGGTAAATTGGACCATTTTGAACAAAAAATGTCTCTTGTGAATTTTCTCTAAAATGCGCCGTTTTCGAGATATCGGCGATTTTAGGTGCGAGAAAACGCGAAAATGGCCACTTTCACCTCCCAATATTGGGGTCAAAAATTAAAATTTTCAATGTTGCCAAGTGTCCAAATTAAAGTTTGAGATCTCTTCTACAAATTACCGTAGGAAATATTGCAATATCTTTATTTTTAAACATTGTTTTTTAACAGTTAACAAATTGCGTTCGAGCGCCCGCGGCTGCATCGAAACTGTATACATAGATATATACGCAACGCCCGTACGTAGGCGCACGGAACTGTATACGCACTGCGATGCTCTATAAAGCTTTGTTTCTTGATTTCTTATTAAAATTAATATATTTGAAAAGTATGTAAAAAATATTTATTTATTAAAGAGTAATTGTTATATCAAATTTAATTATTATAACAAATGAATATAAATAAAAATTCAATATTCGATTAGGATGGTAGAAGAATTAAAACAATTTTATGAAATATAACTTATATATATTTAATACAATTTTCGCAAATATTTAAATTACACCCACACATGAGTATACAACTTACGTTGTTGCTTTTGCAATTACATGCATTAGTTTTACAATTTTTTGTACATTTACATTGCCTAATTAACGAATCTGGTATCGAATTTTTTAACATGAATTTGGGTAACAATTCACCTGTTTCTATAGTGTAACCAAATTCTGTTGCATCTAAATGTCGATACCGAGAATACAATGACATTTTCCATATGTACGTTTGTAGTGAAGCTCGTGAAATGTGCAATTTTAAAGCATCGGATGTACATGGAATTTTTCCAAAATTAATACCCATCCCACAAGAACGTTCTAAAATTATTTTCTGCTTCCAGTTTTTTGAGAGCATTTTCCCGACGTACAATTTTTTCTTTACTTACATAGGAAGCATAACACTTTCTGTGCCAAGAAAAAGTTTGTTCACTGCTACTTGGATTATATCAATCGTTAAATTTTGTACTTATGTCATCTTTCCGACGATTAGCTGCTTGTTGAATTTTTTGAAATGATTCAAAATTTGGTTGTTGTACAACATCATCACACTTACCACAGAAAATGCACTTATGATCACATTTAATTCGTTTAATAGAAAAAGACATAATTACACATGTACATACTTGTAAGGGCGGAAAAGAAATGAATAAACTATTAAAGTGTCCGACTCTTATTTAAGCAATAGCATGTTTGAACTTTTGCATGATACTTCACGTTACAGCGAGTTGCAGCGCGTATACAGTTCCGCGCGCCTACGTACGGGCGTTGCGTATATATCTATGTATACAGTTTCGATGCGGCCGCGGGCGCTCGAACGCAATTTGTTAACTGTTAAAAAACAATGTTTAAAAATAAAGATATTGCAATATTTCCTACGGTAATTTGTAGAAGAGATCTCAAACTTTAATTTGGACACTTGGCAACATTGAAAATTTTAATTTTTGACCCAATATTGGGAGGTGAAAGTGGCCATTTTCGCGTTTTCTCGCACCTAAAATCGCCGATATCTCGAAAACGGCGCATTTTAGAGAAAATTCACAAGAGACATTTTTTGTTCAAAATGGTCCAATTTACCTAAAAAAACTTGTTCCGGGGCGAAAATTTCAATTTTTGGACTTTGTTTAAAAAAAATTTGTTTAAACAAATTCGGACCAGGTTACCGCCCGGCAACATGTTGATCCTCTTTCAGGGGCATCTCCTGGAGAAGGTTATGAAAAAAAAATTCAATTAGAAAATTTTTTCCAACGATGGCGCCGATTTCGCCTTGTCTAGAATATTCTATCGCCTTATCAATATCTGCCACATACTGTACTCGCCGATCCCTCTTTGCGCTCTGCTATTTTTAGAATTTTTTATTCTTAGAACTTTTACAATTAGTTTTTTTTATTTATTTTTAATGTATATGTTCGTTACAGGGTGGCACTACACATGCCCAAATAGTGAAGGGCTTGTGGTATCGGCTTTTCATAGTCGCTGTGCCATCCTTTTTGTCGCTTTCGAGCCAATTTAATTTCTGTCACTTTATAAATTTGTAGATATTGGCAAATAAACTGAATTTGAATTTTGAATTTGAATAAAGAGAAAACAATAGTGGACCCAAGATGGAGCCCTGAGGCACTCCTTTAGTAAGCGGTATGTAATTAGATTTAATGGAATTAAAATCTTTCCTAATTTCTACACAGTGTGATTGATTTTTTAGAAAATGTTCCATAAAAAATAACTAACTGATCTGAGAAGCCAAAATAGTAAAGCTTTGCCAAGAGCAGATCAAGATTTAGGGTGTCGAACGCCTTACTAAAATCCAAAAGAGCTAAGCAGGTGGTTTCATTCTTATCTTCATTGAAACGAATATCGTTCAGTAAATTAACCAAGCTGGTAGTAGTACTAAAATAAGGTCGAAATCCCGACTAACAATTGGGTAATATTTGTTTACTATTTACATATAAAAATATTTGCTGATATACATGTCGCTCCAGAATTTTTGATAAAGTAGGGAGTATACTAATTGGTCGTAGGTCCTTTGGTTCCATGGGGTTTGTCACTTTGGCACATGGTTTAATAATAGCCTTTTTCCAGATATTCGGGAAGTACCCTTCCAGCAATTAATTATATTTATTAGCGGACGCGTGCAGTATTGAAGACAGAGTCTAAGATCTTTAACAGAAATACCATCCTCTCCTATGGCATTAGTAGAGATTTTATTTAGGATGGCTAACTCTTCCTCGGTAATTATATTAAAACTGAATTTCATTTCATTTGTTACCTTTGGATGAGTATTAGATTTATAATAAATCATTTTATTTGCTGATACGTTATTCAATCCTTTAGTACACGAAGAGAAATAATTATTTAATAAGACAGGATCGCACAAATCATCCGGAATATGACTCAACTTGTTACGTGTCAAGTTTAGCTGAGCTGCTTCTGTCCAGAAGGCTTGACCATTTTTTCGAGAAAAATGATTAAAGTATGAAATTTTTTCCCTTATAATAGCGTGTTTGGCAAAATTTCTAAGCTCCCGGTAATATTGGAGATGCTCTGGTGATCTATTCTTTAGATATTTGGAATGAGCTTTATCTCTTAACCGCATTAAAAGCTTTATATTATCAGTAATCCAAGGGGCACTATTCCTTTCTTTGACCTTTGTATGCCTGTAGGGCACATGCCTATTTATTAAGTATAATATGACAGAGTTAAGCACTTCTAATTTGGTTTCAATATTATCAATATAAAAAATTGAATCCCAATCCAGCCATTATGAAATTCGTTAAAATCAATATTTTTATAATCGCGGTAATGAATAATTCTTTTGTTGTTTTGTTTTTTAGGAAGGTTCAAAGTAAAATATATTAAGTTATGATCAGAAAGGGTTTGTGAAACTGGCATTGATTTAGTAACTGTCAATTATACTTAAAAACAAGAACAAGAGTGCTAAGATGCTACGTGTTCTTGGTCATGTTTTATACGGTATAGAATTGCAACAATCACAGAAACAACACGACAAAGAATGGAGTCATTCGAGATGTGGGGCTATCGCCGAATGCTCCGTGTTTCTTGGATAGCGCATACCACAAACGTGGAAATATTTGATCGGATGGGAAAAGAACGAGAGTTGATTCCAGCTGTTAAAGAAAGAAAAAGTACTTACTTTGGCCATATTATGAGAAGCCAAAATTATAAGCTCTTCCAACTTATAATTGAAGGAAAATAATTGGTAGGCGAGGACCAGGAAAAGCGCCGCAAATCCTGGTTGAAAAACTTACGACAGTGGACAAACATGACATCTACTGAACTGTTTAGAGCGGCAATAGATAAAATCAGATGGGGAAATGTGATTGCCAACGTCCTTAAAAGGTAAGGCGCAGTAAGAAGTCAGCAAAAATAAACAAACATCATACGAAGTTTACTGCGCAGAGTTTGGACTGCTGTGACACAACTAATTCATTTGAGTACTTACAAGCTGACTTCTCAACGCGTCTGTCTCTGCTCTAGCTTTAGATAACCTACTTTGTGAATCAGAAACACCAGTTATTGGGGTACCAGATTCCCTTGCAACCAGGCGCCCTTCACACTATTCGGGCACAGAAGTCAGTCGAGGAAGCTGCGTAGGGAGATCCTCAACATTCACCTTACATCGACTCCGTTGCGGTCGTTTACTCATGATTGCCACCATCACTACTTAATCACTCAAGTTCACGATTTGTTTTTAGTGTTAAATCCCACTTCTGAGTTGTTAATATAAAATTAACTTTTGATTTACGCGAAATAAATAAAATAGCTTGTTAAATTATAAACTACTCTTTTTTCAGAATAAAGCATCAAATATAAAAATAACATCGATATAGTTACGTGGTTAAGAAAAGAATAATCTCATCCTCGGCATTCACGACGGCCGAGGCCCAGTTTAAATTTCATCAACAAAACATTAATAATAATTAATAGTATAAACAACATCGGAAACGAATTAGTTATTATAAGAGTTGAAATTCTGCTCAGTATACTTCGCGGTTTGTTTATTTTGCTGATTACATTAGTTTCACTAGGAAAGTCCAAAACCTACCATGGGGTAAAAAATTCCGAAGCTTTTCAAGAGATGGCAGCACAAACAAGAAAACCGGATGATTTTTGAATTAGTGTCAGTTCTCAGAAGATTCGTGTAAAACTTCATGACATTTGGTCTATTAGTTTGCGATTTACAGTTGTTCGAGTGATGATTTTTGCAAAACGATGGAAAAAAAGAATTTCGTATGTTGATTAAACATTGCTTTTTGATGGGAAAAAAATACACCAAGACCCTAAGAATGGCTTGAGAAGCATTATGGCAGGTCTGCTCCGTCGAAAACAACTATATATCGACTCCAAAAAACATAAAAAAAATCCACCATATCGTTCTGAATGATCGGAAACTGAAAGTGAGAGAGATAGCTGACATCGTCAAGATATCAACAAAACGCGTGAGGCATATTTTGCACGAATATTTGCATATGAAAAAGCTATGTCCGATGAGTGCAGCGCACTCTCAAGATTGATCAAATACAGCAATGTATCGAAGATTCAGAACGCTGTTTAGGCGTAATCCAAAGAAGTCTTCGTAACAATGGATGAAAAATGTATCCATCACTACACGCCTGAGTCCATCAGTCAATCTATAGAGAAGCTGGAACCGCATGAAAGCCAACCGAAAAGTCCGAAAATACAAGCATCAGCGGGAAAGGTTTTGTTTGAGATACGCATGGAATAAGACCGATCGACTATTTGGAGAAGTTGTGAACAATCACCAGAGACGATTACTTTGTTGTTGTTTATTATACCGTCTGAATGGTGAAATCGAGAAAAAAAGACCGCATTTAGCAAGGACAAAAGTGTTGTTTCACCAAGATAATGCACCAGCTCACAAGTCCATAAAATCGATGGTAAAATTAGACCAATTAGGCTATGAATTGCTTCCTTATCCGCCATATTCACCAGATCTAACCCACAGCGATCGTTACCTCGTTCCAAATTTGAAGAGGTCGCCTCAGTGAAACAGATTTGGTTGAAATGAAGAAGCTGAGGCTTAGAGAGCTGTTGAAGAATAAAATCGATTTTTGGCAAAAACATTACTTTTTCTTCAAAAGTCTCGGGAGGATTTTTACTCCATGTAATATGGCTTAAATTACACGGTAAGCTGATTTATAATATTCTGAAAAATGTTCAAATTTAATAAAAATAAGTATAAAGTGTATCTCCAATTGACTTGAGGAATCATCAAACGATTTTTATAACACCGACATATATATATATATATATATATATATATATATATATATATATATATATATATATATATATATATATATATATTCTTGATGAAAAGTTCTGCATCACAGGAATGGTACACAGGAAAAATAAAAAATAACAATTTACAATGAAGAGTAAGTGTTTAAATTTAAATACAGAGCAAAATATTAATTGAAAATGTTAATAGGAACTAAAAAATTATGTTCACGTTTAGTTTTGTAGCCTTTCTAGTTAAACATTCAAAAAAAACTCCAGTAAACACGTCAGTCATTGTCGGATTATTTATTGAATAAAGGAAAACGAAATTAATTAAAAAGTAGTGTACTGATTTTGATTGTATGATATTTTATAAATTTAATAACCGTCTTATCTCCTTTGCAACAATTACAACCTTATTAAATTTGTGCTAATATCATTTTATTTTGAAAATTGAAATTTGAAATGATTTATTAATTTTTATTTTCCCTGTATACCATCAAATATTTTAAACTTTTGAAGCTTGATTATGAATTTCCATGTGATGCAGAACTTTTTATCAAAAATAAACTTTTTTGTAATAGGTAAGATAAACTTTTTCTCCATTTGTAGAAAACTGTTTGGGACACACTGTATATATATATATATATATATATATATATATACATATATATATATATATATATATATATATATATATATATATATATATATATATATATATATATATATATATATATATATATACAGTCGACACTCTATATAGTGAAAGACCGAAATTTCACTATAGAGAGTTTTTCACTTTAAAAAATCCGTATATATTGCTATGTATGTAAGATATTCTAGGTCTTGAAAAAATTGCACTATAAAGAGTTTTTTCACTATATAGAGTTTCACTATAAACAGTGTCGACTGTATATATATATATATATATATATATATATATATATATATATATATATATATATATATATATATATATATATATATATATACTTTCGGTAAATACAAAATTCTTTATATGTGATATGTTTCCTTTTTTCCCTTCCTTTAGTTTCTTTTTGTTTTTTATTATTATTATCTTTATTTGGTTTTATTTTTTTATTTATTAGGTATATCAATGTATTTATGATAGTATAACCGTGGGTTTACTTTGTTTTATTAGTGCTGGTGTACATATATATAATTTTGTTTTGAATTAATATTATTAGATGATATTATAATAAATTTTGCTCAAGCTTTTGATATCTTTTTTTATCATTTATGACATTTTTAGTATTTTTAATATAAAGCATTTCTGGAAATTCACGTTTATGTTGGCTTGGTTCAGTTTTTAATATTTTTACATTATTAAAATCAGAAGAGTGTTTTTTTTTATGTTTTCGTGATTGCTTAATGCTGTCTTATTTTTTTTTGACAATTTTGTTCATTTAATCTATTAGAAAGGTACCGAGAGGTTTGACCAATGTTTACACCCAAACAGTCGTTGCATGAGATTTCATATATATAACATCTGCTTTTTTATTTTTGTGTGTTTTAGTTTTTAATATGGTGAAGTCTTGTTATAACAAGTTATAACTTTTGTGACATGCCTTTATATTATGTTTTTGGAACATAGTTTGGAGGTTTTCTGACTGAACTAGATAGTTTTCCTTTTTATTTTGATTATTTTGTTTTCTTTATGTGGTATTTTTTAGTATTTCGATTCGGGATTTGAATATTTTATTAATTAGTTTCAAAGGGTAACTGTTTTTAACCAAGGTTTTTTTTTTGCTCTTTGAATTGCTATTTGTTTGTCGCTTAATTTTATGGCTAATCCTAATTACTGATATTTTTTTGGGTCATTGGGTGTTGAGAGTAGTAATTAAAGTATTTTCCTGGCCAAGTGGTACACCATTCAGTCTAGATTTTGTTATTTGTGCGATGTAGGGTCATATCTAGAATTTTTTTTTTTTATTATTTGTTTCTGATTCAATGGTAAGTTGTAAACGAGAAATGAAATATATATATATATATATATATATATATATATATATATATATATATATATATATATATATATATATATATATATATATATATATATATATATATATATATATATAATATATATATATATATATATATATATATATATATATATATATATATATATATATATATATATATATATATATATATATATATATATATATATATATATATATATAATATATATATATATATATATATATATATATATATATATATATATATATATATATATATATATATATATATATATATAATATATATATATATATATATATATATATATATATATATATATATATATATATATATATATATATATATATATATATATAATATATATATATATATATATATATATATATATATATATATATATAACAATAGAGGTTTTCACGGATGGTGGAATGTAATACATTAAGATTCCAGGTTTCAATCCGTTCGTCTAACAATGAATTTGCACGTTCAGCACCATCATGATACTGGTCACAATCACATCAATTCTGAGGGATCTAAACAAATAGCCTCGCTTTCACATTATAAAACATGTATGGTCAGGGAAGCCTTGGAAATTAAAACGAATGGACAGCTAAATAAGCGGGAAGATGCACTGAATATCTCCATTACATGGAAGGGTCTACTAACTAAACCAAGAAATAACCAAAACACCGAGAAGGCAACAGTCAGCATAGCGACGGAACTCGTAATTACCACTGATACGGTGACCCAGCCGGCAAACACCGATGCCCGGACGGACACTTCCAACCCCCTCCACCTATAATCTATGTAGACGTCGACCTATAAAAGACGGCGACTTCGGTTTTCTCAGTTAGCTTCAAGCGAGCGGCAGCAGGATCGAGTAGCAGCAGCAGCAAGAGCCTTTGAAAATGCCAAATGAGATTTTGGCGAAACGTCGTGCAAATTCATTGTTAGACGAACGGATTGAAACCCGAAATCTTAATGTATTATTTATATATATATATATATATATATATATATATATATATATATATATATATACATATATATATATATTATATATATATATATATATATATATATATATATATATATATATATATATATATGTAAAATAATATTACTTTTTTTTAAACTATTTAACAAAAATAGTCTGTAGATAATTGATATGAAATGTTATTTCAGTTGATATAATTATTAATTGGAGCGTAATTGTATCAAAACATTTTATTTTTTTTCTTTTTTTTTTTTTTATCTTTTATTGCATACATTAAGCAAATTACCGATATAATTTTTTATTTTTATGACTTACAGAAATAACAAAAATACGCGTCATTTGCTCAAATAAAATAAACTTCATAAACGATCGTAATTGGTCCAATTATGCAAAACTATGCAATAAAACAAGTTTACTTAATTATATTGCGCCGACATGGCGTATTTGGGTTCATTTTCATTGGCCATTTATACACTTAATTATATACAGTGGGCGAGATACAAATGTCACATTTTATATTATTTTCCATAAACAACATAATATTTGTATTCGTAGATTTGATTTTTTTTAATATACTTGGCAAGTAATTTGTTGTAGTGTTTGTTTCTATTATAACATTGTTTACAAAATAAACAGATGTCGGTTTGGATGTTTACCAACTTTTAATAATGAGAATAATCACCCGGAGGAGATGTTAGTAATGGTTGCGTTATGTATTCAACTTGATTACGGTAGAAATGTTACAGTTGGTTTATTTGATTATGCTTTTTGTACCTTGAAAGGATAACGCAAAAGACATAAACATAATGATTTGAACAAGACCGAAAAAAGCGGGTCGGGCACACTCCCAACCATAGTCTATTGCATCTATAGGATACCGGGTCTTCTACAGTAAGTACAGTAAGTTAGAGCTAAGCCTTTTCACTTATCTTAAAGTCGCAGTTATACCCGCCAATCTGGAGATGTGTTGTTTAAATCAGGATCTGACTGCGGCAAGCAGCTCTACATGCATTTGATACGAAGTCATCAGGAACAGCTTTGGTGGTGGTGGGGGGGGGGGTTGGGTTAAACAATGAAGTCCAGAATCGATTAATAATCGTCGACGGCGATATTGCACACATGATGACATCGGAGGAAAATAATTACGTCAGAATGATAATCTACGTTGATCTGATAAAAACTCAAGAAATGAGAGATATATTTAATTACGTTTATGATTATCAACATTTACCTGATAAACCATCTTTTAAAAACATTTTTGAAAATCACAGGAAAATATACAAGTTTGTGTGAAGAAAACATGTCAGCTATACAATTCAGTTTTCGTGATGCCATGGGAACCAGCGAGGCCTTATTTTCTATGCAGGTTTTGATTCAGCGATGTAGAGACCTCAATTGTGACCTATATCTGTGCCTGATCGACTACCAAAAGGCCTTTGATAGAATCCAACATCACAAAACGGTCGAAATTCTGAAAGACTTTGGGCTAGATGGAAAGGATTTGCGGATTATGAGCAACCTCTACTGGAACCAGATGGCCATTATTAAAGCAGAAGGGGAACGTTCAGAGGCAATATCGATTAATGGTGGAGTAAGGCAGGGTTGTGTCTTGTCTTTACTGTTGTTTAATATATACTTTGAGCAAATCTTCAGAAAGCTACTAGAAGAGGCTGATTGAGCTGCTTAATGGGGAGCAAATAAATAATATTCGTTACACTGACGATACGGTGGTTACGGATAACTTAAAGAGTCTACAATATCTTAGGAGAAAAATAAAGTCAGTGATCGATACTGCCTCGAACTTAATCTCAGCAATACAAAGTACATGGTAATCAGCAAGTCACCGGTTCCTACTACCTTGTTGATGGTTAGCAATCAACAAATACAAAGAACTCCAGAATATGCATATCTAGGTACCATGATAAACGAATAGTGGGATCACGATTCGTTGCTGTATCGAAAAAGCCAGAGCAGTGTTCTTCAAAATTACATCACTTTTCAAAAGCTCAGCAATACAATTAAGCACAAAAGTAAGACTCCTAAGATGCTATGAGTTCAGTACTTCTTTACGGTGTGGAGTCTTGGGCGCTGACTGAAGCACTTCTAAGAAACTTGAAGTATTTGAATTATGGCTATATCGCAGAATTTTGAAAATTTCTTATACTAACCATATTACCAACGAGGATGTCTTACGTCGCATCAACAAGAAACTGGAAATTATGGAAACTGTTAAAGTAGGAATATTGAAGTATTTAGGACACATACTGAGAAATTCCCACAGATATGGATTACTACAACAAATTCTCCAAGGGAAGGTTTTTGGAAAAAGGGGACCAAGACGCAGATGTATTTCCTGGCTAAACAATCTGCGAAATTGGTTTTTCAACAAATACTACCAGTCTTTTGAGAGCTGCATTGGATAAAGTAGTAATAGCCAGAATGATTGCCAACATTCGAACCGAATAGGCACTTTAAGAAGAAGATGAGTATCATCAGAACACGAAGAACTATGTTTAATACTCATAGTTCATATTGTTCACCGATTCACGACGTAATTAAAGTTTCAACAAATAAAAAATCGGAGATAATTGTAAATTAATATTTAAAAAAGGCTAACTAATATTGTTTTTAACAATTATGTGTGCGTTTGTCCACTACTTTATGCCTTTAGACATTTGTACGAGGCTGGTTTGAAAAGTCCGTGCAAAAATAAAAACTACTTATGTGTTTGGGGTAAACTTCGTTCAAGGATGTTCTAGTTTGTTGATCCCTTCCGAATAATAGGATTTGTCCAAGTCTGCAAAATATCCATTAGGGTCTGCAATCATCTCCTCGTTTGAATAAAATCTTTATCCCGTCAGCCATTTCTTCAAATTAGGGAACAAATAGTAGTCCGAGGGAGCCAAGTCTGGAGAATAGGGGGAATGTGAAACGAGGTGGAATCCTATTTCCATTAATTTTCCGACCACAACTGCTGAGGTGTGTGCTGGTGCGTTGTCGTGATGGAAAAGGACTTTCTTGTGGGCCAATCGCGGGCGTTTTTCTTGCAGCTCGGTTTTCAAACGGTCCAATAACGATGAATAATATTCACCTGTAATAGTTTTTTTTACCCTTTTCCAGATAGTCGATGAGGATTATCCCTTGCGAATCCCAAAAGACAGTCGCCATAACCTTTCCGGCCGAAGGAACGATCTTCGCCTTTTTTGGTGCAGATTCCCCCTTGGTAACCCATTGTTTAGATTGTTGTTTGGTCTCAGGAGTATAGTAATGTATCCATGTTTCATCCACAGTGACGAAACGATGCTTAAAGTCCTTCGGATTCTTCTGGAACAGCTGCAAACCATCCTTGCAACACTTCACACGATTCCGTTTTTGGTCAAGCGTGAGCAATCGCGGCACCCATCTTGCGGATAGCTTTCTCATGTCCAAATGTTTATGCAAAATATTATGTACCCGTTCAGTCGAGATGCCCACAGCACTAGCAATCTCACGCACCTTAACTCTTCTGTCATCCATCACTATATCATGGATTTGATCAATGATTTCTGGAGTCGTAACCTCCACAGGCCGTCCAGAATGTTCAGCGTCACTTGTGCCCATATGGCCAGTCCGAAAATTTTGAAACCACTTATAAACTGTTCTAATCGAAGGTGCAGAGTCACCATAATGTTTATCAAGCTTCTCTTTAGTCTCCTGAGGCGTTTTGCCTTTCATAAAGTAATGTTTAATCACCACACGAAATTCTTTTTCGTCCATTTCTTGAAAATCACTCGACTTCCTTGATTCACACGAATGCCAAACACAAAGAAATAGACCAATATGGCTGAAACTTGGTGTGCGTTCATTCAAGAGATGCTACTAACTAAACATGGCCTCGATACGCGCCGGTGGTGCCATCTCTCGGACTTTGCACGGACTTTTCAAACCAGCCTCGTACATCAAGGTCTGAATATTTAACAAAGAAATCAAAAAACGACACTTCTGGTTATTTGAATTTAAGTTATTTTTTACATATGTGGTAAATATTTGTATGTTGGAAATTTATTCTTTTATCGCTCTCGAAAAATAAGAACAGTTTCTAATATTATAACAGCATCTATTATGCCGTTCGATTTCCTCTCCTCTAGAATGTGCATTGATATTTAAATTTTTAAATTTGACGTTGATAAATTCATTTATTTGTTGTTGGTTATGCAGGTGCGGTAGTTACAAACTACACGGTTTTGGAAAGTAACATTATATTAATAAATTACTATCATAGGCTAGCTATTATATTTATGCTGTCATACCTATACTTAATCAGTTTCAAATCAATTTTCATCTTTTTTAGCTTAACGTTGGATAAACAACGCTAATTGCTTCATTTTTTTTTTATCTTGGAGGGAAATCCCTAAAGCGTGTGCGGAAAAAAGCGATTCACGTTGGTTTTGAATCGCTGTAAATTGTACTCGGTAGAAACATAGTCCTGGGAAAATTATTCCAGAGGGATGAGGCTCTCCATATAAAAAAACTGCTTGAAAAGGGTTGTACGAAGAGTAACAAGTTGAACCTCATACGGATGTGAAGTATTAGCGAGATGTGTATTTCTAGCATACACCGCTCTGGGAGGAATTAAGCGGGCTACACACTTTCCATGAAAATACTTGTAGAATAGGCTCAAGTCGCCAACCGTTCTTCGATGTTCCAGCGAATCAAGGCCGCCGGTCAGTTCCGGGTCTCCAATCAGACGAACAGCTAGCTCTTCTCTGAATAGAATCCAACAAATGCAATGTATGTTTGGGAGCGGTGCCCCAAACATGGGAGCAGTATTCCATAGTTTTTTTTCGAATTTGAGCTTTGTAAAGAATTAACAGTTGTTGTGGAGTGTAAAGCTTTCTGGTTCGAAATAATATTCCCAACTTTTGAGAAGCTCTCTTTGCTATGCCTGCGACATGTTCATGCCAGGACATATTTGCTCCCAAATTAACGCCCAACAAATTGAGTGACGATGTTAGAGGAATGGAGTGCCCCGCCATAACTATGTCGGGTTCAGCAACGTTAACTTTTTTAGAAAAAACTGCCACGTGTGTTTTTGTAGCGTCAAATTCCACCTGGTTTCTATCACCCCAAGATAGAATTTCTTCCAGGCCTTTGTTAAGTTGAACGACTTCCCGCTGTCTGCGGATATTCGTCTGAGTAGCCGATATCCGAGCGTTCCAAGTGAATAAAGAGATAAGCGTACTGTGATCTGCAAAGCTGTAGATTGGATTTCCGGTCTTTTCCAGCAGATCGTTAATGTAAATGAGAAAGAGAGTAGGAGATAGTATGGAGCCTTGAGGAACACCGGCGTTGATAGTGAAGGTGTTAGAAGGAAATCCATCGACTGCCATTCGTAAAGAACGCTCTCTGAGGGAACATGAGAGTCATAAACAGAACTTTTCAGACATACCACAAGAGCGCAGCTTAGCTAACAGTCCATCGCACAGTGGGGAAAAACGAAAAATCGTGTTTCAAAAATGTCTAGAGCCTTCAATTTTGGTTCGATTTGGACGATTTTTTTTTTAAATTGAAGCTTATTAAATTCCGAACAAAGTTGTTGGAGCCGATTTTTCAATTAAACTTTTGTTTCAAAATGACGGACGTTGGTTTCTGATTATATAGCGACTGAGACACAGAAAACGCTTACACTTTCAAACCAAGTTCTGCTAAAATGCGTGTATGTATGTCTTTTTATGTCGCAGATAATATATCTAATATCATAGTTACAAGATTAATAATAATGAACCGAAAATGGCTGCCATGAACAATAAAAGTATTATAAATATGAATAAACGTACCATTATTATTTTATATCCATAACATTTGCATAAATAATTTCTTTAAGGTTGTAAATTATAAATATGTTTCAACAATTGACTTAAAATGACAAATCAAATATGGCGGCATTTAGACTATGGCAGTTAGATCATTCAAGTTATTCAAGTTTAGTTGCGGGATTTAAATTTTCATGCAGTTATTGCTAGAAAATTGCTGCTGTAAATTTTAAGTATCGTAGACAATTTTCTAGCAGATACAAAAAACAGCGATACACGCAGAAAAGGACAGCTCACACAGCTAGAAAATGGCTACAACAGCTAAAACGTTTTGTTAAAATAGGGACAGCTAAATATTTTGCTGCACTAGCCACATTGTTTGCTGTTGTAGCAAAAAAGTGGCTGCTGTTGCTAAACAGTGGCTAATGCAGCCAAATATTTAACTGTCCCTATTTTAATAAAACGTTTTAGCTGTTGTAGCCATTTTCTAGCTGTGGCAGCTATTACTGCCTACATGCCTACAGAAGATACGGCTAGATCTATCTGCATGTTTTAATGTAATTACATAATAATATGTGCATAGTATTCTTCCAGATAGACATGAGATATTTGTGCATTATTTTTGGTATAATGTAACCATTTATTATTTAAAATATATTAAATGAGTAAACCTTTTTTTGTTCTCCGTGTATAAATCAATCAATAAAATCTTGCAATATTGCCGAATGTTTAACTGCTGATGACAAAATATCCGATTTTGAACGTATCAAAATATCACTTCAATTATATATCTTTAATTGGTTTAATTGTTATTTTTCCGTAATATCTTAAAATATAATGATTCCGTAATATCTTAAAATATAATGCAGTCAGTTTTGAAAAATTAAAGAAATGTCAACTTTTACTGGGATAATATTTGAGGTATAAATTACTTACAATTCTTAAGAAAAGGACTAAAAATTTTCTACAACATATTAATCGTTAAATATCAAATCATTTTTTTTATTAATAATAATGAAAAAACTTTATTTATGACAACAATACAACTAAATAAATCTATAATATATATAAAATGCAAAGTCTCTCTGTCTGTCTGTCTGTCCGTTAGTGCGCTTATCACTGGAGAACCACTTATCCGATTTACGTGCTTTTTTTTTTTAAAACATTCATATATTCTCTGGCCAGGTTACAGGCTATATTTTATTACGCTAGATAATATGAGGAATAAGCAGTGACGATAATAGTGAATCAAGTCGGAAAAAAGTTTGCCGGTAGCGCG
This sequence comes from Pachyrhynchus sulphureomaculatus, assembly GCA_019049505.1. Classification (NCBI taxonomy): domain Eukaryota; kingdom Metazoa; phylum Arthropoda; class Insecta; order Coleoptera; family Curculionidae; genus Pachyrhynchus; species Pachyrhynchus sulphureomaculatus. Next base: position 15,070,403 of record CM032449.1, on the reverse strand, counting down.
TTCTTTTGCAATACACTGCCTAAACCATTAAATATGGAACAATATCATGTAGCAAAGAATATCTGTAATATATATAAAATGCAACATCTCTCTGTCTGTCTGCCTGTCTGTCCGTTAGCGCGCTTTTCTCTCGAGAACCACTAATCCGATTTACGTGTTTTTTTTTTTTTTAATTCATACATTTGTTCTCTGGCCAGGTTATCTATAATCTTCTATAATATATATAAAATGCAACGTCTCTCTGTCTGCCTGTCCGTTAGTGCTTTTATCACTCGAGAACCACTTATCAGATTTGCGTGTTTTTGTGTAATTCATACATATGTTCTCTGGCCAGGTTATATAATAATAATAATAATAATCTATGTAATATATATAAAATGTAACGTCTCTCTGTCTATATATCCATTAGTGCACTTAGCACTCAAGAACCACTTATCCAATTTACGTGTTTTTTTTTTATAAAATACAAAGGGAATAAACAGAGACAAAATGCTAATATGAAGGAAAAAAGATGGAAGTTTAGCAGTAAGTTTGGTAGAAAGACTGAATAGATGGGTGGAATACTTTAAAGAAACATTAAATGGAAATGAAAATGAGGAGTTGAATGAGAAATAGGAAGCAAAGTTAACTGAAGGGCAGGAGGGGACAAACAACCAAACCCTGTAAAGAACAGAAAAGATGCCAGTGAACTGGAGAGAGTCGCTCATTTGTCCAATATACAAAAAAGAAGAAAAAACTATATGTGCTAATTATAGACCAATAGCCTTACTGGACGTCGTCGTGTACAAGATAGTAGTGGTGACTATCAAATACAGACTAGAAGAGAAAGCCGAATCTATCCTGGGAGTGTACCATTGTGGATTCAGGAAAAATAGATCAGTTACAGACCAGATATTTTCGATTAAGCAAATCCAAGATAATAGCTTAGAACAAAATTTGGCACTACACTTGGTCTTTGTGGATTTCAGAGAAGCATATGACTCTGTAAATAGAGAAAGACTCATAATATAATGAAGAAACTAAAAAGTGATGACCCTAAATGACACAGAAAATAGAGTGTTGGTTGAGGGCAAAGTATCAAGCAAGTTTACGGTGAAGAGAGGATTAAGACAGGGGTATCCAGTATCGACATGTCTATTTAATCTGATACTAGAGAAGATAATTTGGTACTAGTGAACGATATACCAACAAAGCTGCCAATTCTTGGCCTATGTGGATGATGTAGCAGTGATTGCAAGAGCAAAAGAGAACTTCAAAAAAGCCACAAGTAGGATAGAAGAAAAGGTAAGGATGAGAGGACTAAAGATAAATGAGGAAAAAAAGGAAATTACAAAGAAGAAGAATCATAATAACAGAAACAACAAAAGTTTAAATATAATAAACAACTTAGAGAAAAGATATATGTTTGAAAAAGTATACAAATTTAATTATCTGGGAGTGACAAAAACAAAAAGTGGGCAAGAAGGGACGGAGATACAAGAAAGAATAGCGAAAAGACAGAGATATTTGGGGGCAATAAATCCAATATTGAAATCAAAGAATGTATCAAGAAAAGTAAAAGAAAGAATATATACGACAGTTGTCAGATCCACGGTGACATATGGCTGCGAAACGTGGGAACTGAATGCAAGAGAAAAGGAGACGTTGGAGGTGTGGGAAAGGAAAGCTTTGAGAAGAAGCTACGGAGAAAGGAAAGAAGAGGAAGTGTGGAGAAGAAGAACAAACTACGAATTAAAATGCCGATATATGACACCTCTTACAAGCTAAGTCATAAGAAGCCAGCGATTAAGATGTTTGGGACACGTGGCAAGGATAAAAGAAGAAAGACAGGCAAATCAAGCCCTCATAAGAGGAATGCTTGGAAGAAGAGGCAAGAGTAGACCTCGATCTACATGGATTCAGGCAGTAAAGCAAGATCCGGAGTTGACGGGAATCCCGTACTGGAAAAAGCTAACAGGAGACAAAAAGAAGTGGAGACAAGTATGCAACCAAGCCATGGGCCTCTAAGGCCCCTCGAGCTATATAATAATATAAACATAACGAATAAGCAGTGACGATAAAGGTGAATCAAGTCCACGCGAGCAGAGCCGCGGGCACGGCTAGTAAAAATATAAAATACGAGGACCTTGGTTTGAGCATAACAGTGAAAGGGCGCCGCCATCACAGTGATGACAGATGTAGTAGCTCAGAAGGCATATGGCAATGCTAGAAGGAAGATCGTACTGTTGTTTGTTCGAATGTTATAGTCGTTGAAAATGAACGCTGTAATTCGTTATCGGGCAAAGAAGCAAGTGGCGCTGCCAGACATCAAAATGTCGCACTTTTTTCGACCAATGTTTACATTGATTCAAATGGCAAATAGACGTTTTTTATGCTCAATTTATTATTTTCTCGATAAAAAAAGGTGTACGGCATCATCATTCAAGGAAAGTTCAACTGGTGTTCATTTTAAGGTAGTGCGAGGCAAAAATATCTCAGGTTAAAGTTAATATTTCCTATAATTTAGTTCTAAAAAAGACGTTAAAATATGGAAGTCATTTTGAGTACCGGCTTTTCACAAATTGTGAATAATTTTCATTCTGGAAATGAAACTCAAAAAAGGATCAAGATCTGGTTGCTGCTGAGCATGAAAGATACGTAACAGTCATTCGGCAAACTTCGGTAACGATGACTCGATACAATGTGAAATTACACATAAGTAACCACAAATAACCGGTCAAGTGCAAGTTGAACTTGCTCAATTAGTGTTCCGTCCGTACATTGAAATAAAAATTTTTGTTACGGAGGTATAAAATGATCAGTGAGGTCACAAAACACACCCCAAATGAATTTTCAACAAAGTTTGTTTCCGATCTCTATTGAAAACTGATGACCTTGAAATCTTTGTTTTTTATATACCGTATAAATTACACAGCCCCACAAAAAAAAAAAGTGGGGTATACTTTTGATGCGATATATCAGATCCGTAGTATTTTTGCCCGCTGACCACGAATCTGACGTCAGAATATCGCCATCACTTCTCAATTTTTTTCTAACCTCAAAAAATAGGTAAAAATTAGTAAAAATTAAGAAAAATATACTCCTAAAAAATTGATTCAAGCTTTTTCATGAATCCAAAGATGTATTAATATGTATTCGGACACGCTAAGCTAATATTCATCGGTTGGATTGAGCCATACAGTTCTGTTTTCTTTCTAACCTCAATAAATCAGACAGATATAGTGCTTCTCGAATGCAAAAACGAATTCAAATTAAAATTCAACCGATCCTTACCAAATTTGGTACACGGGGATTTTTTGGGTCGCTGATCACGAATCTGAGGTTGGATTTGCAAAATTCAAGATGGGAGATGTTTTCGCGCCATTTTGAACGCCGAGAAAATTCATCGGTCGATTTTTATTCTTCTACCTGCATCCAGGGCACCTCCACGTGGTGACGGTGGGCAACGGTGTTACTCCACTAGCCGGCAGAGTCCCTGGATAACAGCTTAGATGCCGTCATGGCAGGTAGAAGAAAGAGAATTACGATGCAGGGACTCGGAAACCCAGTATCGGCGATTGGTCAGGGTGGGAAAGCGGGCCCGCAGCCGTCGTCATCCAGCGACCGTAGCTCTTCATGTGTGGGTGACTTGGCTCATGTAGAGTATAATGCTACAAGAAAACGGTCTCACGGTACAAGGACTTTTCATAAATGCGATAAAAACAGTGATTCATTTTGTTATATTTGCTGTCAACACGTATTGAGTAAAATGGGGTCACCGATAACGGATAAGATTAAAACCTTATATAAGGATTGTTTTAACACTGAAATACAGCACCAGATTGGGTTCCCCACATCATTTGCAGTTCTTGCAAAATAATGTTGTACATCAATAAGAAGGCGATTAAATATTCCAGACCAGCAATATGGAATAGACCATACAGTGAAAATGATTGCTACTTTTGTATGAATGTTGTATCTAGGCATAACCGAAAAAAATAAAAGCACTATTACTTATAACGATGTTTCGACAGTAACAAGACCAACTAAACTAATTCCGCCTCCTGAACCACTTGATGCTGATGTTATGGAAACAAATGATTTCACCTTATCAGTTCCTGCCGAAAACATTGAGACTGTCGAAAAAGATTCAAACATTGTTACTAATGAATGTTCTAGTGACAACCTATCATATACTAGTGACACAGATAAAGAATTTCTACCATACAACCGTAAACCAGAACCAATACTCGTATCACAGTCAGAACTTAGTGATCTAGTCAGAGATTTAGGCTTATCCAAAGGTGGTTCAGAGCATCTTGCTTCCTTTTTAAAGAAAAGACATTTACTTAAGCCAGAAGCTACGATTTCTTATTAAAGAAACAGAGATGAAGAATTTCGAAAATATTTCACAATGGACGAGGAATTGTCACTTTCATATTGTACCGATGTAAAAGGTCTAATGGATGAATTTCAAAATAACTCATACGATCCTGAAGAATGGAGACTGTTCATTAATTCTTCTAAACGGAGCATTAAGGCAGTTTTGCTGCATAATACCAACGTTTACGCTCCCATTCCGATTGTTCATTCCACAGTTATGGAAGAGCAATATGAAAAAATGAAGCAGCTTTTGATAAAAATAAAATATGCTGATCATAACTGGAAAATTTGTGGAGATCTGAAAATTGTAACAATATTGCTTGGCAGGCTTGGCACAGTCAGGGTTTACACTTTATCCCTGTTATAAATGTCTGTGGAATAGCAGAGACAGGGAACGTCATTATAAGAAAAAAATTTGGCCAACAAGAGAATCGTTCACTCCTGGTGAAAATAATGTATTGTTTCCACTATTGGTAGATCCAGGAAAAGTTCTTATTCCCCCGCTTCACATTAAGCTTGGACTTATGAAGCAATTCACGAAAGCATTAGATACAAACGGACCATGTTTCAAATATTTGCATGAAAAATTTCCGAAATTTTCTGAAGCTAAAATTAAGGCAGGCGTATTTGACGGGCCACAAATAAGAAAATTGTTTCAAGATTCATTATTTGTTACTAAAATGAATAAAGTTGAAAAAGCTGCTTGACTTAGTTTTAAAGAAGTCGCAACAAACTTTTTGGGAAATAATAAAAGTCCTAAGTACAAAGAAATAGTCGAGAAAATGGTAAAAAATTTTCAAACATTAGGTTGCTTAATGAATCTAAAATTACATTTCCTGGACTCCCACATCGATGATTTCCCAGATAATCTTGGTGACTACAGTGAGGAGCAAGGGGAACGTTTTCACCAAGATCTGAAAATCATAGAAAATCGGTATCAAGGACGATGGGATGACCATATGCTAGCGGACTATTGCTGGTCGCTAAAAAGAGAAACAAGTCCTCAAAAGCGTTTGGGCAGAAAGCCTTTGAATAGGTCATTCGCGGAAAAAAGAACAAGATACAGCTAAAAAAAGGAAAGTTAGGCGCGGGTCTAACCTTCGCAATTCTAGGGCTTAAGGGTCTACTATTTGAGAGTATATGGTTTAAAAGTATTGGTTTTGAGTTTATTGGGTCTCATTTTTAAAGTTACAGAGTTATTGAGGTGTATTTTTTGAGGTTACAGGGTGTGGGAGTCTAAGGTTTCAGGGTTAAGGGTTTAAGAGTATCAGGTTTGAGGATTCCCCAACTGTATACCAAATTTGGTAGGAATCGGTTGGTTTTCAAAAATTTTGTCCGCCATCTTGGATCCGCCATTTTGAATTTTGCAAATCCGACCTCAGATTCATGATCAGCAACCCAAAAAAACCCCCGTGTACCAAATTTGGTAAGAATCGGTTGAATTTTAATTTGAATTCGTTTTTTGCATTCGAGAAGCACTATATCTGTCTGATTTATTGAGGTTAGAAAGAAAACAGAACTGTATGGCTTAATCCAACCGATGAATATTAGCTTAGCGTGTCCGAATACATATTAATACATCTTTGGATTCATGAAAAAGCTTGAATCAATTTTTTAGGAGTATATTTTTTTCTTAATTTTTACTAATTTTTACCTATTTTTTGAGGTTAGAAAAAAATTGAGAAGTGATGGCGATATTCTGACGTCAGATTCGTGGTCAGCGGGCAAAAATACTACGGATCTGATATATCGCATCAAAAGTATACCCCACTTTTTTTTTTGTGGGGCTGTGTTATTAAAGGTAAGGCACTCGTGATAATTTTCATTCAATTTACATCCCGTGGAAAATATTCCAAAGGTTTTTCAAAATTTTTAGATCAGTACTTTTCGAGATAGAGGGGGGACAGCAATTTTTCAAACGATTTTTTCAAAATAATACAAAGAAAAGTGTGCGCATGTAAGACATTATATATATTTTTGAACTCGTATTTTTACAAGCTTATATTTGACACCCCACTCGAGGACCTAGTAAAAAATTTGTTTTTTCACTTCCGATTTCACCACCCAAAACTAACCCCTTAAGTCAAAATTTAACTTTCAAAACTACACGGCTTTGATGAGGCCATTTTTTTTTCTATATTAGTACTAAATTTCAACTTTCTACGTCAAATAGTTTTCGAAGAAAATCGGGTGTGACAGACGGACAGACAGACAGACACCGAAGTGATCTTATAAGTATTTCGTACAAAACACTAAAAAGAATTAGAGGAAATAAGTATTTGAAAATAAATAACATGAGTTGAAAAGGAATCCCAGCTAAAAAAAATTCACTTAGAATTACCATCTGAAAATTGCACCTGGTATTTTGAATGGAAATTACACTTGGAATTTTCATCCAAAATGCTACGTGAAATTTCCATATGGAAATTCGAGGTGAATTTTTTTAGTTGGAAAAACATAAAGCACAGAAAAACGTATAAAAAATTGTTGCAGCTCGGCGAAAACCGGTAATAAGAGGTGTCCAGTGTACTTGTGTTGCTGAGGCTTTAGGGCGATGTAAGCATATTTATGCTGTCATTCAATACGTCAACAATGATAGAGAATTATCAAAAACCAGTATCGAGCAAGAATAGGGCAAGCCATCGGTCAATTAAAAGGACAAGAAAAAATATTCAGGTGGCAAATTAATATTGGAGCTTTTTTATGCCGAATCATCCCCATTATAAATGAGCACAAAGGGTCTACTTCTTTCATCGTTCCTTTTTGATGCACACTTTGGGTGAATCAAAAGTAAAACTTAATTTACATTTGTCGCTTTGGAGTATGAACAAATCGAAATAGTGTAAATGAGCCGTAACAAACAGGCGTGAGAGGTGATCATCATTTATGAACCACATAGCGTGACAGCCTGTGTAGGTAGAAGCTACCGGATTTGTCGCGTCGGATAGTAATAACAATAATTAGTATTATTATTAATGTCTTTAAATTTATTCAATAATATGTCGTGATTTAACGAATCAAAGGTTTTAGACCGATCAAGGAAAACTTCGTTAGTGGCGAATCCTGAATTTAAATTGTTCAATTAAAGTTATTGAAGAGGGATTTTAAATAAAATTATTATTTTTTTAAATATTTTTTGAGTTATCTCTTAAGAGATTTTTTTCAATAAAAATTAACAGATTTTTTACAAGATGGCTTTTTTTCATAGAGTTAGTGTCTTTGGTCTTTTATATTATATATACTCCCTAGCCGTGATCGCGGCTCTGCTCGCGTGGACTTGATTTACAATTATCGTCACTGCTTATTCCATATTTAGTTAACGTAATAAAATATATCTCATAAACTGGCCAGAAAACTAATTTATAAAGAAAAAAAAAAAACGTAAATCGGATAAGTGGTCCTTGAGTGCTAAGCGTACTAACAGACAGACAGACAGAGAGACGTTGCGTTTTATATATATTATAGATTTTTTTTTGATAAATATTAAGTTAAGAATTTAAAAAAAAGAACACGTAAATCGGATAAGTGGTTTCTCGAATGATAAGCACACTAACAGACAGACAGACAGAGACGTTGCATTTTATATATATTATAGATAACCTGACCAGAAAACATATGTATGTTTTAAAAAAAGAGCACGTAAATCGGATAAGTGGTTCTGCAGGGATAAGTGCACTAACGGACAGACAGATAGACAAAGAGACGTTGTATTTTTATACATATCATAGAATATTATAGATAACCTGGCCAGAGAACAAATGTATGAATTAAAAAAAAACACGTAAATCGGATAAGTGGTTCTCAAGTGATACGCGCACTAACGGACAGACAGACAGACAGATACGTTGCATTTTATATATATTATATTCTTTGCTACATGATATTGTTCCATATTTAATGGTTTAGGCAGTGCATTACAAGAAACAACGCTTTTTTCCCGACTTGATTTACTATTATTGTCACTGCTTATTCCTTATGTGAGCCAATGCAATAAAATACATCTTATAACCTGGCCAGAGAACATATGCATCTTTAAAAAAAAAAAGCACGTAAATTGAAAAAGTGGTTCTCCAGTGATAATGCACTAACGAAGACAGATAGACAGACGTTGCATTTTATATAAATATAGATAACCTGGCCAGAGAATATATGTATGTTTAAAAAAAAAGCACGAAAAAAAAAAATCGGATAAGTGGGTCTCCAGTGATAAGCGCACTAATGGACAGACAGACAGAGAGACGTTGCACTTATATATATTATAGATATTCTTTGCTACATGATATTGTTTCATATTTAATGGTTTAGGCAGAACATACGTATGTTTTTAAAATAACCGGTCAAGTGCAAGTTTGAACTTGCGCAATTAGTGTTCCGTACGTTGATTGTTTTAACATAAAAAATTTTGTTACAGATGTATAAAATGAATCAGTGACTTGACAAAACAAACCCCAAATGAGTTTTCAACAAAGTTTGTTTCCAATCTTTACTGAAATCTGATGACCTTGAAATTTTTTTATTTTTTTTAATACCAGAAAAATTATTAAAGGTAATGGACTTGTGATAATTTTCGTTCAATCTACACCCCGTGGAGAATATTCTGGAATTTT
>CM032449.1:15028358-15061334 GCA_019049505.1 Pachyrhynchus sulphureomaculatus | reverse complement strand
ATACAAGCCGGATATGATGTTGATCTCTTGGCGCTCGACACCCGAGGCTATCATTTTAGCGTGTTTGACACAATCGAAGGCATTACGATAGTCAATGAAACACGCGAAAAACACATAAAAAACCGAAAGGGAAAATATTTTTGTAAAATAATAAAACTGTAAATTCAGTAAGCGCTGAAAAAAATGTCCCTATACATGAAAGAAAAACAGTTTTTTGCATTTACAAAAAAATCGAGTGATAAATATGTTACGAATACATAATCTATTTCGGATGCAAAAATGCGTGAGGTAATCGAGAGATCAGCAACGGATTCATATTCGCACGAATAAAAATGATGGTCTCGAAAGGTCGATAATAACAAGCCCGCACGCAAAAGATATATGAACATTTTATTCAGCGAATATGATATATGTCTGTCGGAAAAGGGGAAACCAGAAATTTGCTTGCTAGAGCAAATATCGACTAATATTCACATTTATCAAATTTTTTGAAGGGTTTTTACGCACTAATGAATTAATTTTATATATTTTATTTAAATTTAATGATAAATTTTGTACAAATATAATAGTCAGTGTCAGCAAAATTATTATTAAATTATGTGTAAATAACCTTCGTTACGTTAATGATATTGTCATTCTAGCGGACAGTGAAGAGGGCCTACAAAGACTCATGAAGGGAATTGTTGATGTATGTGAGGAATATGGAATGAAACTGAATACGAACAAGACAAAAACAATGGTGGTCAGTAAGAATCCTAATCTATAATATATATAAAAATGCAATGTCTCTCTGTCTGTCTGTCTGTCTGTCCGTTAGTGAGCTTATCACTAAAGAACCACTTATCCGATTTACGTACTTTTTTTTTTAAAACAGACATATGTTCTCTAGCCAGGTTATAGGCTATATTTTATTACGATGGGTAGCATAGGGAATGAGCAGTAACGATAATAGTGAATGAAGTCGGAAAAAAGTTTGCCGCTAGCGGTTCCCTTGCAGTACACAGCCTAAACCATTAAATTGGAACAATATTATGTAGCAGAGAATATCTATAATCTATAATATATATAAAATGCAATGTCTCTCTGTCTGTCTGTCTGTCCATTAGTGCGTTTATCTGACGAGAACCACTTATCCGATTTACGTGTCTTTTTTTAAATTCATACATATATTCTTTGGCCAGGTTATATAGTAATAATAATAATCTATATCTATAATATATGTAAAATGCAACGTCTCTCTGTCTTCTGTCTGTCCGTTAGTGCGCTTATCCCTCGAGAACCACTTATCTGATTTACGTGATTTTTAAATTCATACATAAGTTCTCTGACCAGGTTATATAATAATAATAATAATCTATATAATATATATAAAACGCAACGTCTCTCCGTCTGTCTGTCCGTAAGTGTGATTATAATTCGAGAACCACTCATCAGATTTACGTGATTTTTTTTAAATTCTTAATTTAATATATGTCAAAAAAAATCTGTAATATATATAAAACGTAACGTCTCTCTGTCTGTCTTTTTATCCATTACTGCGCTTAGCACTCAAGAACCACTTATCCGATTTACGTGTTTTTTTTTTATAAAATACAAAGGGGATAAACAAAGACAAAATGCTAATATGTAGGAAAAAAGATGGAAGTTTAGCAGTAAGCTTCGCAGAAAGACTGAATAGATGGGGGGAATACTTTAAAGAAACACTAAATGGAGATGAAAATGCGTTGAATGAGAAATAGGAAGCAAAATTAACCGAAGGGCAGGAGGCTACAAATAAACCCTGCAAAGAAGAAATAAAAGAAATACTCAGAACCCAAAAAAATAAGGCCCCGGGTGGAAATTGTAGAACTGATAAAAGCTGGAGGAGTAGATCTGGAAAATGAAATATGCCGGTTGGTGCAAGAAATATAGGAAACAGAAAAGATGTCAGTGAGCTGGAGAGAGTCGCTCATTTGTTCAATATACGAAAAAGGAGAAAAAACTATATGTGCTAATTATAGACCAATAGCCTTACTGGATGTCGTGTACAGGATAGTAGTGTTGACCATCAAAAACAGACTAGCAGAGAAAGGCGAATCTATTCTGGGAGAGTACCAGTGTGGATTCAGGAAAAATAGATCGGTTTACAGATCAGATATTTCCGATTAAGCAAACTCAAGATAATAGCTTAGAACAAAATTTGGCACTACACTTGGTCTTTGTGGATTTCAGAGAAGTATATGACTCTGTAAATAGAGGACTCTACAAGATAATGGAAGAACTAAAAATTCCAAGTAAATTGATTCGCATGGTGAAAATGACCCTGAATGACACAGAAAATAGAGTGTTGGTTGAGGGCAAAGTATCAGACAAGCTTAAGGTGAAAAGAGGATTAAAACAGGGGGAACCAGTGTCGACATGTCTACTTAATTTGGTACTAGAGATGATAATCGGAGAGTCAGAAATAAAAACAAATGGAACGATATATCAACAAACCTGCCAATGCTTGGCTTATGCGGATGATGTAGCAGTGATTGCAAAAGCAAAAGAGAACCTTAAAAAAGCCATAAGTAGGATAGAAGAAAGGGAAGGATGAGGACCTAAAGATAAATGAGGAGAAAACAAAATACATGGAAATTATAAAGAAGAAGGATAATAAAAACAACAAAAGTTTAGATATAATAAACAACCTAGGGAAAAGATATATGTTTGAAAAAGTAGATAAATTTTATTATCTGGGAGTAACAATAACAGAGAGTGGACAAGAAAGGACGGAGATACAAGAAAGAATAGCGAAAGGACAGAGATGTTTGGGGGCAATGAATCGAATATTGAAATCAAAGAATGTATCAAGAAAAGCAAAAGAAAGAATATATACAACAGTTGTCAGACCCACGGTGACATATAGATGCGAAACGTGGAAACTGAATGCAAGAGAAAAGGAGACGTTGGAGGTGTGGGAAATAAAAACTTTGAGAAGAATCTACGGAGGAAGGAAAGAAGAGGGACTGTGGAAAAGAAAAAAGAACTACGAATTAAAATGCCTGTATACGAAACCCCTTATAAGCCAAATCATAATAAGCCAGCGATTAGGATGGTTGGGACAAGTGGCAAGGATAAAGGAAGAAAGACAGGCAAAGCAAGCCCTAATAAGAGGAGTGGTTGGAAGAAGAGGCAAGGGTAGACCTCGATCTACATGGATTCAGGCAGTAAAGCAAGATCCGGAGTTGATGGGAATCCCTTACTGGGAAAAGCTAACAGGAGACAAAAAGAAGTGGAGACAAGTATGCAACCAAGCCATGGGCCTCTAAGGCCCCTTGAGCTATATAATAATATAAACATAACGAATAAGCAGTGACGATAAAGGTGAATCAAGTCCACGCGAGCGGAGCCGCGGGCACGACTAGTACAAACATAAATATTAAAGTACATCAACAAACACTTGAAAGGGTAACAAAAGTAACGTACATAGGAGGCGTAATTAGTGAAGATTGGGACCATTCTATTGAACTACGTTCAAGAATTGAAAAAGCATGAAGCTCCTTTAATAAAATGCGTAGCATACTCTGTAACTCAAATTCAAATTCAGTTTATTTGCCAATATCTACAAATTCATAAAGTGACAGAAATTAGATTTGCTCGAAATACGACAAAAAGGATGGCACAGCGACTATAAATAGCCGAGACCACAAGCCCTTCACTATTTGGGCATGTGTAGTGCCACCCAGTGGCGAACCTATACCTTAAAAATAAATAAAAAACAAATTGAAGAAATTCTAAAAATAAAAAATCCTAAAACTAGCAGAGCGTAAAGAGGGATCGGCGAGCATGCAGCGAAACGGGCGGCGGAGGCGCGGGGAGATGTATATGAATAAACAGAGTAAATTTTACATAATACGATATGGTGGGCAAGTGGTACCACCTCTAAAAGGATTACAAAAAATTATATACAAAGTAGGTAAATATTACGTTAAATTAGAATTCTTTTGCTGGTTAATAAGTTGGTGTTTTACATAGGAAGAAAACTTGCCTGGTGATAATTGTTTAACCTCTTGTGACAAAGAATTCCACAAATGCACAGCAACAAAAATAAAGGACTTTTGAAAGGCTGCCTTCCTGTGTTGAGGAACTCTAAAAGAATTAATGTTTTTCGTATTTTCGTATCGTGCGGATGCAGAAAAACACTAAATTGTTCTCTGAGGTATTGGGGTTGTCCAAATTTAAAAATCCGATAGACGAAATTATACAAATGACACCTTCTACGATTCTCCATATTTAAAATATAGCTGTTATTTAAATAGGGTGTGATTCGATTTCTGAATGGAATGTTAAAAGAAACGCGCATACAAGAGTTTTGTATTTTCTGGATTAATCTAACATACTGGGCTGACAAAGAGTCGCCATACAGAACATCAGCATAATCAAATAAAGATAAGATCAAGCTGTTGCATAAATATTTTTTTTTTTATGGCAGAAGATTCCTTAGATTATACAGTTTTTTTAAACGAATATAAGCTGCCTTTAATATAATATTAATATGTGATTGGAATGAAAGAGATTTGTCAAAAATTACTCCTAATACTTTGGCCTCATGAATTAAAGGCAAAAAAGTATTGTCAATTGAAGGTCTAAATGTATCAATAAGTATACCCTCTGCATTTTTATTACCGTTAAACAGCATAAAACAAGACTTCTGTGCATTAAGCTTGAGGCTATGATCATTACAAATATTATATATGTTATTTAGGTCCCTATTAAAATAGACTAAAGAAGTGCGTAACTTATTTAAAGGAAATGGCATATATACTTGAGAGTCATCGGCATACTGTTGCATTTTGGAATATTCTATCGCCTTATCAATATCTGCCACATGAAGAGAAAACAATAGTGGGCCCAAGATGGAGCCCTGAGGCACTCCTTTAGTAAGCGGTATGTAATTAGATTTAATGGATTTAAAATCTTTTCTAATTTCTACACAGTGTGATCGATTTTTTAGAAAATGTTCCATAAAAATAACTGACTGATCTGAGAAGCCAAAGTAGTAAAGCTTTGCCAAGAGCAGATCATGATTTAGGGTGTCGAACGCCTTACTAAAATCCAAAAGAGCTAAGCAGGTGGTTTCATTCTTATCTTCATTGAAACGAATATCGTTCAATAAATTAACCAAGCTGGTAGAAGTACTAAAATAAGGTCGAAATCCCGACTGACAATTGGGTATTATTTGTTTACTATTTACATATAAAAACATTTGCTGATATACATGTTGCTCCAGAATTTTTGAGAAAGTAGGGAGTATACTAATTGGTCATAGGTCCTTTGGTTCCATGGGGTTTGTCACTTTGGCACATGGTTTAATAATAGCCTTTTTCCAGATATTCGGGAAGTACCCTTCCGGTATACAGCAATTAATTATATTTATTAGCGGACGCGTGCAGTATTGAAGACAGAGTCTAAGATCTTTAACAGAAATACCATCCTCTTCTATGACATTAGTAGTGATTTTATTTATGATGGCTAACAACTCTTCCTCGGTAATTAGATTAAAACTGAATTTCATTTCATTTATTACCTTTGGATGAGTATTAGATTTATAATAAATCATTTTATTTGCTGATACGTTATTCAATCCTTTAGTACACGAAGAAAAATAATTATTTAATAAGACAGGATCGCACAAATCATCTGGAATATGACTCAACTTGTTACATGTCAAGTTTAGCTGAGCTGCTTCTGTCCAGAAGGCTTGACCATTTTTTCGAGGAAAATGATTAAAATATGAAATTTTTTCCCTTATAATAGCGTGCTTGGCAAAATTTCTAAGCTCCCGGTAATATTGGAGACGCTCTGGTGATCTATTCTTTAGATATTTGGAATGAGCTTTATCTCTTAACCGCATTAAAAGCTTTATATTATCAGTAATCCAGGGGAACTATTCCTTTCTTTGACCTTTGTATGCTTGTAGGGCACATGCCTATTTATTAAGTATAATATGAAAGAGTTAAGCACTTCTAATTTGGTTTCAATATTATCAATATAAAAAATTGAATCCCAATCCAGCCGAAGTGCCTCATTATGAAATTCGTTAAAATCAACATTTTTATAATCGCGGTAATAAATAATTCTTTTGTTGTTTTGTTTTTTAGGAAGGTTCAAAGTAAAATATATTAAGTTATGATCAGAAAGGGTTTGTGAAACTGGCATTGATTCAGTAACTGTCAATTATACTTAAAAACAAGAACAAGAGTGCTAAGATGCTACGTGTTCTTGGTCATGTTATACGGTATAGAATTGCAACAATCACAGAGACAACACGACAAAGAATGGAGTCATTCGAGATGTGGGGCTATCGCCGAATGCTCCGTGTTCCTTGGATAGCGCATACCATAAACGTGGAAATACTTGATCGGATGGGAAAAGAACGAGAGTTGATTCCAGCTGTTAAAGAAAGAAAAAGTACTTACTTTGGCCATATTATGAGAAGCCAAAATTATAAGCTCTTCCAACTTATAATTGAAGGAAAAATAATTGGTAGGCGAGGACCAGGAAACCGCCGCAACTCCTGGTTGAAAAACTTACGACAGTGGACAAACATGACATCTACTGAACTGTTTAGAGCGGCAATAGATAAAATCAGATGGGGAAATGTGATCGCCAACGTCCTTAAAAGGTAAGGCACACTATGAAGTCAGCAAAATAAACAAACATCACACGAAGTTTACTGCGCAGAGTTTGGACTACTGTGACAACTAATTCATTTGAATACTTACAAGCTGACTTCTCAACGCGTCTATCTCTGCTCTATCTTTAGATAACCTACTTTGTGAATCAGAAACACCAGTTATTGGGGTACCAGATTCCTTGCAACCAGGCTCCCTTCACACTATTCGGGCACAGAAGTCAGTCGAGGAAGCTGCGTAGGGAGATTCTCAACATTCACCTTACATCGGCTCCGTTGCGGTCGTTTACTCATGACTGCCACCATCACTACTTAATCACTCAAGTTCACGATTTGTTTTTAGTGTTAAATCCCACTTCTGAGTTGTTAATATAATATTAACTTTTGATTTACACGAAATAAATAAAATAGTTTGTTAAATTATAAACTACTATTTTTTCAGAATAAAGCATCAAATATAAAAATAACATCGATATAGTTACGTGGTTAAGAAAAGAATAATCTCATCCTCGGCATTCACGACGGCCGAGGCCCAGTTTAAATTTCATCAACAAAACATTAATAATAATAAATAGTATAAACAACATCGGAAACGAATTAGTTATTATAAGAGTTGAAATTCTGCTCGGTATATTTCGCGGTTTGTTTATTTTGCTCACTACATTAGTTTCACTAGGAAAGTCCAAAACCTACCATGGGGTGAAAAATTCCGAAGCTTTTCAAGAGATGGCAGCACAAACAGAAAACCGGATGATTTTTGAATTAGTGTCAACTCTCAGAAGATTCGTGTAAAACTTCTTGACATTTGGTCTATTAGTTTGCGATTTACAGTTGAGTGATGATTTTTGCAAAACGATGGAAAAAAAAAATTTCGTGTGTTGATTAAATATTGCTTTTTGATGGGAAAAAATAGACCAAGACCCTAAGAATGGCTTGAGAAGCATTATGGCAGGTCTGCTCCGTCGAAAAAACTATATATCGACTCCAAAAAACATAAAAAAATCCACCATATCGTTCTGAATGATCGGAAAGTGAAAGTGAGAGAGATAGCTGACATCGTCAAGATATCAACAAAACGCGTGAGGCATATTTTGCACGAATATTTGCATATGAAAAAGCTATGTCCGATGAGTGCAGCGTACTCTCAAGATTGATCAAATACAGCAATGTATCGAAGATTCAGAACGCTGTTTAGGCGTAATCCAAAGAAGTCTTCGTAACAATGGATGAAAAATGTATCCATCACTACACGCCTGAGTCCATCAGTCAATCTATAGAGAAGCTGGAACCGCATAAAAGCCAACCGAAAAGTCCGAAAATACAAGCATCAGCGGGAAAGGTTTTGTTTGAGATACGCATGGAATAAGACCGATCGACTATTTGGAGAAGTTGTGGACAATCACCAGAGACGATTACTTTGTTGTTGTTTATTATACCGTCTGAATGGTGAAATCGAGGAAAAAAAGACCGCATTTACCAAAGACAAAAGTGTTGTTTCACCAAGATAATGCACCAGCTCACAAGTCCATAAAATCGATGGTGAAATTAGACCAATTAGGCTATGAATTGCTTCCTTATCCGCCATATTCACCAGATCTAACCCACAGCGATCGTTACCTCGTTCCAAATTTGAAGAGGTCGCCTCAGTGAAACAGATTTGGTTGAAATGAAGAAGCTGAGGCTTAGAGAGCTGTTGAAGAATAAAATCGATTTTTGGCATTACTTTTTCTTCAAAAGTCTCGGGAGGATTTTTACTCCATGTAATATGGCTTAAATTACACGGTGTGAGCTGATTTATAATATTCTGAAAAATGTTCAAATTTAATAAAAATAAGTATAAAGTGTATCTCCAATTGACTTGAGGAATCATCAAACGATTTTTATAACACCGACAATAATATATATATATACATATATATATATATATATATATATATATATATATATATATATATATATATATATATATATATATATATTTTCTTGATGAAAAGTTCTGCATGCAGGAATAGTACACAGGGAAAATAAAAAATAATAATTTACAATGAAGAGTAAGTGTTTAAATTTAAATACAGAGCAAAATATTAATTGAAAATGTTAATAGGAACTAAAAAAATCATGTTCACGTTTAGTTTTGTAGCCTTTCTAGTTAAAAATTCAAAAAAACTCCAGTAAACACGTCAGTAATTGTCTTATTGAATAAAGGAAAACGAAATTAATTAAAAAGTAGTGTACTGATTTTGATTGTATGATATTTTTGTTAAAAATTTAATAACCGTCTTATTTCCTTTGCAACAATTACAACCATAATAAATTTGTGCTAATATCATTTTATTTTGAAAATTGAAATGATTTATTATTTTTTATTTTCCCTGTATACCATCAAATATTTTAAACTTTTGATGCTTGATTATGGATTTCCATGTGATGCAGAACTTTTTATCAAAAATAAACTTTTTTGTAATAGGTAAGATAAACTTTTTCTCCATTTGTAGAAAACTCTTTGGGACACACTGTATATATATATATATATATATATATATATATATATATATATATATATATATATATATATACATATATATATATATATATATATATATATATATATATACACATATATATATATATATATATATATATATATATATATATATATATATATACATATATATACAAGGCTGGTTTGAAAAGTCCGTGCAAAAATAAAAACTACCTATGTGTTTGGGGTAAACCTTTTTTATCTTTCGACATAGTCTCCTTTTAAGCTTATACACTTCGTCCAACGATGTTCTAGTTTGTTGATCCCTTCCGAATAATAGGATTTGTCCAAGTCTGCAAAATATCCATTAGTGTCTGCAATCACCTCCTCGTTTGAATAAAATCTTTGTCCCGCCAGCCATTTCTTCAAATTGGGGAACAAATAGTAGTCCGAGGGAGCCAAGTCTGGAGAATAGGGGGGATGTGAAACGAGTTGGAATCCTATTTCCATTAATTTTGCGACCACAACTGCTGAGCTGTGTGCTGGTGTATTGTCGTGATGGAAAAGGACTTTCTTGTGGGCCAATCGCGGGCGTTTTTCTTACAGCTCGGTTTTCAAACGGTCCAATAACGATGAATAATATTCACCCCTGTAATAGTTTTATCCTTTTCCAGATAGTCGATGAGGATTATCCCTTGCGAATCCCAAAAGACAGTCGCCATAACCTTTCCGGCCGAAGGAACGGTCTTCGCCTTTTTTGGTGCAGATTCCCCCTTGGTAACCCATTGTTTAGATTGTTGTTTGGTCTCAGGAGTATAGTAATGTATCCATGTTTCATCCACAGTGACGAAACGACGCTTAAAGTCCTCCGGATTCTTCTGGAACAGCTGCAAACCATCCTTGCAACACTTCACACGATTCCGTTTTTGGTCAAGCGTGAGCAATCGTGGCACCCATCTTGCGGATAGCTTTCTCATGTCCAAATGTTTATGCAAAATATTATGTACCCGTTCAGTCGAGATGCCCACAGCACTAGCAATCTCACGCACCTTAACTCTTCTGTCATCCATCACCATATCATGGATTTGATCAATGATTTCTGGAGTCGTAACCTCCACAGGCTGTCCAGAACGTTCAGCGTCACTTGTGCCCATATGGCCAGTCCGAAAATTTTGAAACCACTTATAAACTGTTCTAATCGAAGGTGTAGAGTCACCATAATGTTTATCAAGCTTCTCTTTAGTTTTGCCTTTCATAAAGTAATGTTTAATCACCACACGAAATTCTTTTTCGTCCATTTCTTGAAAATCACTCGACTTCCTTGATTCACACGAATGCCAAACACAAAGAAATAGATCAATATGGCTGAAACTTGGTGTGCGTTCATTCAAGAGATGCTACTAACTAAACATGACCTCGATACGCGCCGGTGGTGCCATCTCTCGGACTTTGCACGGACTTTTCAAGCCAGCCTCGTATATATATATATATATATATATATATATATATATATATATATATATATATATATATATATATAAAATATATATACTTTTTATAATTTTCTTGGGTTTAATGTTCATAACCTTAAAAGATTTGTTGTTGTATATATTTGTGACAAAACGTTTCGACCATATATTCGGGGTTTCATCAGTTGTTATTGTATTGTCAATCTTTACATTGTATTTATCCTACATAATATTATTAATTTCGGCTTACCTGTTATTTATTTTAAACTATACATATAGATACATATAAATTAAAAATAAACTGAAACGATACACGAAAACATCACGTGGAACAGTCTGCATGGACAGTTACATTTTAATTTGGTATTAGTATTAGGTAAATACAAAATTCTTTATATGTGATATGTTTCCTTTTTTCCCTTCCTTTAGTTTCTTTTTGTTTTTTATTATTATTATCTTTATTTGGTTTTATTTTTTTATTTATTAGGTATATCAATGTATTTATGATAGTATAACCGTGGGTTTACTTTGTTTTATTATATGCAGGTGTAGCATCATATAATTTTATTTTGAATTAATATTATTAGATGATATTATAATAAATTCTGCTCAAGCTTTTGATATCTTTTTTTATCATTTATGATATTTTTAGTATTTTTAATATAAAGCATTTCTGGAAATTCACGTTTATGTTGGCTTGGTTCAGTTTTTAATATTTTTACATTATTAAAATCAGAAGAGTGTTTTTTTTTATGTTTTCGTGATTGCTTAATGCTGTCTTATTTTTTTTGACAATTTTGTCCATTTAATCTATTAGAAAGGTACTGAGAGGTTTGACCAATGTTTACACCCGAACAGTCATTGCATGAGATTTCATATATATAACATCTGCTTTTTTATTTTTGTGTGTTTTAGTTTTTAATATGGTGAAGTCTTGTTGTAATAAGTTATAACTTTTGTGACATGCCTTTATATTATGTTTTTGGAACATAGTTTGGAGGTTTTCTGACTGAACTAGATAGTTTTCCTTTTTATTTTGATTATTTTGTTTTCTTTATGTTGTATTTTTTAGTATTTCGATTCGGGATTTGAATATTTTATTAATTAGTTTCAAAGGGTAACTGTTTTTAACCAAGGTTTTTTTTTTGCTCTTTGAATTGCTATTTGTTTGTCGCTTAATTTTATGGCTAATCCTAATTACTGATATTTTTTTGGGTCATTGGATGTTGAGAGTAGTAATTAAAGTATTTTCCTGGCCAAGTTTCTTTGGTACACCATTCAGTCTAGATTTTGTTATTTGTGCGATGTAGGGTCATATCTAGAAATTTTTTTTTATTATTATTTGTTTCTGATTCAATGGTAAATTGTAAACGTGAAATGAAATATATATATATACAGTCCCTGGCCAAATTATTAGACGTACTGTATTTTTTTTAGTAATTTTATGTTTCTTAAGAGTTTTTTATCCAATAATGGTATATTTAAACTACAATATTATTGATTTTTATTTAAAAGAATTGTTGTAGACTACATATTTGTATTTATTTTTAACATATGGCAACACTGTGTTGACAAAGTGATACATGAACGTAAACAAGTACAAACCTGTATCAGTCGCGATCGGAATCGAGTCAGGTACGGAGGTGTTTCTGTGGCTTTATGGACTGTGATTGTTTGTTTAACAGTTTTATACTACTCAGTTATTAGTTTATTTTGTATGCAGTGTTTTAAAAAAGTAATTGGACTATTTTCATTATGGGTAGAAAAGGCGATCTTTCACCACGTAAAAAAGCTGAAGTGAAGGCCCTTGTGATTGCGAAAACATTTACAAACCGAGAAATATCACGAAGATTGGAGGTTTCTGAAGCTAGTGTACGACGCATAAAAAAGAAAATTGAGTCAGGGAAGGAATTAAGCCCGAAAAGAAAGAAAAGATGCGGTAGAAAACCAATTTTCACTCCACGGTCAGAGAGATGTTTGAAGAAAATTTGTGTAGAAAACAGATTTGCTACCACAAAGGTAATAAAATCACAACTCCAGGATGCTAGCGTAAATGTTTTCTGAGCGCACTGTTCGAAGAAAATTGAAAGAATTAGATTTTAAGGCCTGTCGCCCCGCCAGGAAGCCCAAGTTAACAGCTGCAATGAAAGCAAAGCGCCTGAAGTGGGCCAAACAATGGCAAGACAAAGATGTGGACTTCTGGAGATCGGTAAGATACAGCAATTTAATCAATAATTGATATATTATTATCATTTTCAGTTAAATAAAGCAAATAAACATGGAAGTTTATATATTTTTCCTATTTTTGACAGGTCTGCTTCAGTGACGAAAGCACATTCGAAATTTTGCAGAATAAAGCTCAGTATGTGCGTCGTCGTCATGGAGAAAAGTTTCATCCTGATTGTGTCGTCCCGACGGTTAAACATCCCACCAAAGTGATGATTTGGTCAGTCATCAGCGGCAAGGGCACTGGACGTCTGTACGTCGTCAAAGGAATAATGAGGCAAGATCAGTACAAAGAAGTATTACAAAATCGGTTGATTCCGCAGCTCAGAGAATGGTTTCATGCAAGATGGAGCTCCCTGCCACACTGCTCGGTCTGTTAAAGCTTTTTTGGCAGAAAAAAATATCCCTCTGTTGGATTGGCCCTGATATGAACCCCATTGAAAATGTGTGGGAGCTGATGAAAAGAGAAGTGGCTAAAGATGTGATTACCAACAAAACCCAGCTCCTAGAAAAGATTATTCATGTGTGGAATCATCATCCTCAAATGCAGGAGACAGTACAATCTTGCATCGATAGCATGCCGCGTAGAATTAAAGCTTTGATAGCGGCTAAAGGTGGCTCAACTAAATATTGACTTTTACTAACATTAATTTCACTTTTCTTTAAAACTTAATAAACTTATGCTTTTCTAAATTAATGCTGTTTTATTTATGTCAAATAAATAGGTAATTGATTGGATAATATAAAAATAAAAAATAAATGAATTTAAAATAATAAAACGGTACAATATCACTCGGTAATTAATATTTTACATGAAATCTTGCAGTGCGTCTAATAATTTGGCCAGGGACTGTATGTATATATATATATATATATATATATATATATATATATATATATATATATATATATATATATATATATATATATATATATATATATTACAATAGAGGTTTTCACGGATGGTGGAATGTAATACATTCAGATTCCAGGTTTCAATCCGTTCGTCTAACAATGAATTTGCACGTTCAGCACCATCATGATACTGTTCACAATCACATCAATTCTGAGGGATCTAAACAAATAGCCTCGCTTTCACATTATAAAACATGTATGGTCAGGGAAGCCTTGGAAGAATGGACAGCTAAATAAGCGGGATGATGCACTGAATATTTCCATTACATGGAAGGGTCTACTAACTAAACCAAGAAATAACCAAAACATCGAGAAGGCAACAGTCAGCATAGCGACGGAACTCGTAATTACCACTGATACGGTGACCCAGCCGGCAAACACCGATGCCCGGACGGACACTTCCAACCCCCTCCACCTATAATCTATGTAGGCGTCGTCGACCTATAAAAGACGGCGACTTCGGTTTCTCAGTTAGCTTCAAGCGAGCGGCAGCAGTATCGAGTAGCAGCAGCAGCAAGAGCCTTTGAAAATGCCAAATGAGATTTTGGCGAAACGTCGTGCAAATTCATTGTTAGACGAACGGATTACAATTATATATATATATATATATATATATATATATATATATATATATATATATATATATATATATATATATATATACATATGTAAAATATAATTATTACTTTTTTTTTTAAAACTATTTAACAAAAATCAGTCTAGATAATTGATATGAAATGTTATTTCAGTTGATATAATTATTAATTGGAGCGTAATTGTATCCAAACATTTCATATCTTTTATTGCATACATTAAGCAAATTACCGATATAATTTTTTATTTTTATGACTTACAGAAATAACAAAAATACGCGTCATTTGCTCAAATAAAATAAACTTCATAAACGATCGTAATTGGTCCAATTATGCAAAACTATGCAATAAAACAAGTTTACTTAATTATATTGCGCCGACATGGCGTATTTGGGTTCATTTTCATTGGCCATTTATACACTTAATTATATACAGTGGGCGAGATACAAATGTCACATTTTATATTATTTTCCATAAACAACATAATATTTGTATTCGTAGATTTGATTTTTTTTAATATACTTGGCAAGTAATTTGTTGTAGTGTTTGTTTTCTATTATAACATTGTTTACAAAATAAACAGATGTCGGTTTGGATGTTTACCAACTTTTAATAATGAGAATAATCACCCGGAGGAGATGTTAGTAATGGTTGCGTTATGTATTCAACTTGATTACGGTAGAAATGTTACAGTTGGTTTATTTGATTATGCTTTTTGTACCTTGAAAGGATAACGCAAAAGACATAAACATAATGATTTGAACAAGACCGAAAAAATCCTTACGATAGCGGGTCGGGCACACTCCCAACCATAGTCTATTGCATCTATAGGATACCGGGTCTTCTACAGTAAGTACAGTAAGTTAGAGCTAAGCCTTTTCACTTATCTTAAACTCGCAGTTATACCCGCCAATCTGGAGATGTGTTGTTTAAATCAGGATCTGACTGCGGCAAGCAGCTCTACATGCATTTGATACGAAGTCATCAGGAACAGCTTTGGTGGTGGTGGGGGGGGTTGGGTTAAACAATGAAGTCCAGAATCGATTAATAATCGTCGACGGCGATATTGCACACATGATGACATCGGAGGAAAATAATTACGTCAGAATGATAATCTACGTTGATCTGATAAAAACTCAAGAAATGAGAGATATATTTAATTACGTTTATGATTATCAACATTTACCTGATAAACCATCTTTTAAAAACATTTTTGAAAATCACAGGAAAATATACAAGTTGTGTGAAGAAAACATGTCAGCTATACAATTCAGTTTTCGTGATGCCATGGGAACCAGCGAGGCCTTATTTTCTATGCAGGTTTTGATTCAGCGATGTAGAGACCTCAATTGTGACCTATATCTGTGCCTGATCGACTACCAAAAGGCCTTTGATAGAATCCAACATCACAAAACGGTTGAAATTCTGAAAGACT
Source organism: Pachyrhynchus sulphureomaculatus (assembly GCA_019049505.1). Classification (NCBI taxonomy): domain Eukaryota; kingdom Metazoa; phylum Arthropoda; class Insecta; order Coleoptera; family Curculionidae; genus Pachyrhynchus; species Pachyrhynchus sulphureomaculatus. Next base: position 15,045,559 of record CM032449.1, on the reverse strand, counting down.
TTGGGCTAGATGGAAAGGATTTGCGGATTATGAGCAACCTCTACTGGAACCAGATGGCCATTATTAAAGCAGAAGGGGAACGTTCAGAGGCAATATCGATTAATGGTGGAGTAAGGCAGGGTTGTGTCTTGTCTTTACTGTTGTTTAATATATACTCTGAGCAAATCTTCAGAAAGCTACTAGAAGAGGCTGATTGAGCTGCTTAATGGGGAGCAAATAAATAATATTCGTTACACTGACGATACGGTGGTTACGGATAACTTAAAGAGTCTACAATATCTTAGGAGAAAAATAAAGTCAGTGATCGATACTGCCTCGAACTTAATCTCAGCAATACAAAGTACATGGTAATCAGCAAGTCACCGGTTCCTACTACCTTGTTGATGGTTAGCAATCAACAAATACAAAGAACTCCAGAATATGCATATCTAGGTACCATGATAAACGAATAGTGGGATCACGATTCGTTGCTGTATCGAAAAAGCCAGAGCAGTGTTCTTCAAAATTACATCACTTTTCAAAAGCTCAGCAATACAATTAAGCACAAAAGTAAGACTCCTAAGATGCTATGAGTTCAGTACTTCTTTACGGTGTGGAGTCTTGGACGCTGACTGAAGCACTTCTAAGAAACTTGAAGTATTTGAATTATGGCTATATCGCAGAATTTTGAAAATTTCTTATACTAACCATATTACCAACGAGGATGTCTTACGTCGCATCAACAAGAAACTGGAAATTATGGAAACTGTTAAAGTAGGAATATTGAAGTATTTAGGACACATACTGAGAAATTCCACAGATATGGATTACTACAACAAATTCTCCAAGGGAAGGTTTTTGGAAAAAGGGGACCAAGACGCAGATGTATTTCCTGGCTAAACAATCTGCGAAATTGGTTTTCAACAAATACTACCAGTCTTTTGAGAGCTGCATTGGATAAAGTAGTAATAGCCAGAATGATTGCCAACATTCGAACCGAATAGGCACTTTAAGAAGAAGATGAGTATCATCAGAACACGAAGAACTATGTTTAATACTCATAGTTCATATTGTTCACCGATTCACGACGTAATTAAAGTTTCAACAAATAAAAAATCGGAGATAATTGTAAATTAATATTTAAAAAAGGCTAACTAATATTGTTTTAACAATTATATGTGCGTTTGTCCACTACTTTATGCCTTTAGACATTTGTACGAGGCTGGTTTGAAAAGTCCGTGCAAAAATAAAAACTACTTATGTGTTTGGGGTAAACCTTTTTTATTTTTCGACATAGCCTTTTAGACTTATACACTTCGTTCAAGGATGTTCTAGTTTGTTGATCCCTTCCGAATAATAGGATTTGTCCAAGTCTGCAAAATATCCATTAGGGTCTGCAATCATCTCCTCGTTTGAATAAAATCTTTGTCCCGTCAGCCATTTCTTCAAATTAGGGAACAAATAGTAGTCCGAGGGAGCCAAGTCTGGAGAATAGGGGGAATGTGAAACGAGGTGGAATCCTATTTCCATTAATTTTCCGACCACAACTGCTGAGGTGTGTGCTGGTGCGTTGTCGTGATGGAAAAGGACTTTCTTGTGGGCCAATCGCGGGCGTTTTTCTTGCAGCTCGGTTTTCAAACGGTCCAATAACGATGAATAATATTCACCTGTAATAGTTTTACCCTTTTCCAGATAGTCGATGAGGATTATCCCTTGCGAATCCCAAAAGACAGTCGCCATGACCTTTCCGGCCGAAGGAACGATCTTCGCCTTTTTTGGTGCAGATTCCCCCTTGGTAACCCATTGTTTAGATTGTTGTTTGGTCTCAGGAGTATAGTAATGTATCCATGTTTCATCCACAGTGACGAAACGATGCTTAAAGTCCTTCGGATTCTTCTGGAACAGCTGCAAACCATCCTTGCAACACTTCACACGATTCCGTTTTTGGTCAAGCGTGAGCAATCGCGGCACCCATCTTGCGGATAGCTTTCTCATGTCCAAATGTTTATGCAAAATATTATGTACCCGTTCAGTCGAGATGCCCACAGCACTAGCAATCTCACGCACCTTAACTCTTCTGTCATCCATCACCATAGCATGGATTTGATCAATGATTTCTGGAGTCGTAACCTCCACAGGCCGTCCAGAACGTTCAGCGTCACTTGTGCCCATATGGCCAGTCCGAAAATTTTGAAACCACTTATAAACTGTTCTAATCGAAGGTGCAGAGTCACCATAATGTTTATCAAGCTTCTCTTTAGTCTCCTGAGGCGTTTTGCCTTTCATAAAGTAATGTTTAATCACCACACGAAATTCTTTTTCGTCCATTTCTTGAAAATCACTCGACTTCCTTGATTCACACGAATGCCAAACACAAAGAAATAGACCAATATGGCTGAAACTTGGTGTGCGTTCATTCAAGAGATGCTACTAACTAAACATGACCTCGATACGCGCCGGTGGTGCCATCTCTCGGACTTTGCACGGACTTTTCAAACCAGCCTCGTACATCAAGGTCTGAATATTTAACAAAGAAATCAAAAAAACGACACTTCTGGTTATTTGAATTTAAGTTATTTTTTACATATGTGGTAAATATTTGTATGTTGGAAATTTATTCTTTTATCGCTCTCGAAAAATAAGAACAGTTTCTAATATTATAACAGCATCTATTATGCCGTTCGATTTCCTCTCCTCTAGAATGTGCATTGATATTTAAATTTTTCAATTTGACGTTGATAAATTCATTTATTTGTTGTTGGTTATGCAGGTGCGGTAGTTACAAACTACACGGTTTTGGAAAGTAACATTATATTAATAAATTACTATCATAGGCTAGCTATTATATTTATGCTGTCATACCTATACTTAATCAGTTTCGAATCAATTTTCATCTTTTTTAGCTTAACGTTGGATAAACAACGCTAATTGCTTCATTTTTTTTTATCTTGGAGGGAAATCCCTAAAGCGTGTGCGGAAAAAAAAAGCGATTCACGTTGGTTTTGAATCGCTGTAAATTGTACTCGGTAGAAACATAGTCCTGGGAAAATTATTCCAGAGGGATGAGGCTCTCCATATAAAAGACTGCTTGAAAAGGGTTGTACGAAGAGTAACAAGTTGAACCTCATACGGATGTGAAGTATTAGCGAGATGTGTATTTCTAGCATACACCGCTCTGGGAGGAATTAAGCGGGCTACACACTTTCCATGAAAATACTTGTAGAATAGGCTCAAGTCGCCAACCGTTCTTCGATGTTCCAGCGAATCAAGGCCGCCGGTCAGTTCCGGGTCTCCAATCAGACGAACAGCTAGCTCTTCTCTGAACAGAAATCCAACAAATGCAATGTATGTTTGGGAGCGGTGCCCCAAACATGGGAGCAGTATTCCATAGTTTTTCGAATTTGAGCTTTGTAAAGAATTAACAGTTGTTGTGGAGTGTAAAGCTTTCTGGTTCGAAATAATATTCCCAACTTTTGAGAAGCTCTCTTTGCTATGCCTGCGACATGTTCATGCCAGGACATATTTGCTCCCAAATTAACGCCCAACAAATTGAGTGACGATGTTAGAGGAATGGAGTGCCCCGCCATAACTATGTCGGGTTCAGCAACGTTAACTTTTTTAGAAAAAACTGCCACGTGTGTTTTTGTAGCGTCAAATTCCACCTGGTTTCTATCACCCCAAGATAGAATTTCTTCCAGGCCTTTGTTAAGTTCCCGACTTCCCGCTGTCTGCGGATATTCGTCTGAGTAGCCGATATCCGAGCGTTCCAAGTGAATAAAGAGATAAGCGTACTGTGATCTGCAAAGCTGTAGATTGGATTTCCGGTCTTTTCCAGCAGATCGTTAATGTAAATGAGAAAGAGAGTAGGAGATAGTATGGAGCCTTGAGGAACACCGGCGTTGATAGTGAAGGTGTTAGAAGGAAATCCATCGACTGCCATTCGTAAAGAACGCTCTCTGAGGGAACATGAGAGTCATAAACAGAACTTTTCAGACATACCACAAGAGCGCAGCTTAGCTAACAGTCCATCGCACAGTGGGGAAAAAAAAAAGAGAAAAAAAATCGTGTTTCAAAAATGTCTAGAGCCTTCAATTTTGGTTCGATTTGGACGATTTTTTTTTTTTTTAAATTGAAGCTTATTAAATTCCGAACAAAGTTGTCGGAGCCGATTTTTCAATTAAACTTTTGTTTCAAAATGACGGACGTTGGTTTCTGATTATATAGCGACTGAGACACAGAAAACGCTTACACTTTCAAACCAAGTTCTGCTAAAATGCGTGTATGTATGTTTTTTTATGTCGCAGATAATATATCTAATATCATAGTTACAAGATTAATAATAATGAACCCAAAATGGCTGCCATGAACAATAAAAGTATTATAAATATGAATAAACGTACCATTATTATTTTATATCCATAACATTTGCATAAATAATTTCTTTAAGGTTGTAAATTATAAATATGTTTCAACAATTGACTTAAAATGACAAATCAAATATGGCGGCATTTAGACTATGGCAGTTAGATCATTCAAGTTATTCAAGTTTAGTTGCGGGATTTAAATTTTCATGCAGTTATTGCTAGAAAATTGCTGCTGTAAATTTTAAGTATCGTAGACAATTTTCTAGCAGATACAAAAAACAGCGATACACGCAGAAAAGGACAGCTCACACAGCTAGAAAATGGCTACAACAGCTAAAACGTTTTGTTAAAATAGGGACAGCTAAATATTTTGCTGCACTAGCCACATTGTTTGCTGTTGTAGCAAAAAAGTGGCTGCTGTTGCTAAACAGTGGCTAATGCAGCAAAATATTTAACTGTCCCTATTTTAACAAAACGTTTTAGCTGTTGTAGCCATTTTCTAGCTGTGGCAGCTATTACTGCCTACATGCCTACAGAAGATACGGCTAGATCTATCTGCATGTTTTAATGTAATTACATAATAATATGTGCTTGGTATTCTTCCAGATAGACATGAGATATTTGTGCATTATTTTTGGTATAATGTAACCATTTATTATTTAAAATATATTAAATGAGTAAACCTTTTTTTGTTCTCCGTGTATAAATCAATCAATAAAATCTTGCAATATTGCCGAATGTTTAACTGCTGATGACAAAATATCCGATTTTGAACGTATCAAAATATCACTTCAATTATATATCTTTAATTGGTTTAATTGTTATTTTTCCGTAATATCTTAAAATATAATGATTCCGTAATATCTTAAAATATAATGCAGTCAGTTTTGAAAAATTAAAGAAATGTCAACTTTTACTGGGATAATATTTGAGGTATAAATTACTTACAATTCTTAAGAAAAGGACTAAAAATTTTCTACAACATATTAATCGTTAAATATCAAATCATTTTTTTTATTAATAATAATGAAAAAACTTTATTTATGACAGCAATACAACTAAATAAATCTATAATATATATAAAATGCAAAGTCTCTCTGTCTGTCTGTCTGTCCGTTAGTGCGCTTATCACTGGAGAACCACTTATCCGATTTACGTGCTTTTTTTTTTAAAAAACATTCATATATTCTCTGGCCAGGTTACAGGCTATATTTTATTACGCTAGATAGTTAATATGAGGAATAAGCAGTGACGATAATAGTGAATCAAGTCGGAAAAAAGTTTGCCGGTAGCGCGTTCTTTTGCAATACACTGCCTAAACCATTAAATATGGAACAATATCATGTAGCAAAGAATATCTGTAATATATATAAAATGCAACATCTCTCTGTTCTGTCTGCCTGTCTGTCCGTTAGCGCGCTTTTCTCTCGAGAACCACTAATCCGATTTACGTGTTTTTTTTTTTTTAAATTCATACATTTGTTCTCTGGCCAGGTTATCTATAATCTTCTATAATATATATAAAATGCAACGTCTCTCTGTCTGCCTGTCCGTTAGTGCTCTTATCACTCGAGAACCACTTATCAGATTTGCGTGTTTTTGTGTAATTCATACATATGTTCTCTGGCCAGGTTATATAATAATAATAATAATAATCTATGTAATATATATAAAATGTAACGTCTCTCTGTCTATATATCCATTAGTGCACTTAGCACTCAAGAACCACTTATCCAATTTACGTGTTTTTTTTTATAAAATACAAAGGGAATAAACAGAGACAAAATGCTAATATGAAGGAAAAAAAGATGGAAGTTTAGCAGTAAGTTTGGTAGAAAGACTGAATAGATGGGTGGAATACTTTAAAGAAACATTAAATGGAAATGAAAATGAGGAGTTGAATGAGAAATAGGAAGCAAAGTTAACTGAAGGGCAGGAGGGGGACAAACAACCAAACCCTGTAAAGAACAGAAAAGATGCCAGTGAACTGGAGAGAGTCGCTCATTTGTCCAATATACAAAAAAGAAGAAAAAACTATATGTGCTAATTATAGACCAATAGCCTTACTGGACGTCGTGTACAAGATAGTAGTGGTGACTATCAAAAACAGACTAGAAGAGAAAGCCGAATCTATCCTGGGAGTGTACCACCATTGTGGATTCAGGAAAAATAGATCAGTTACAGACCAGATATTTTCGATTAAGCAAATCCAAGATAATAGCTTAGAACAAAATTTGGCACTACACTTGGTCTTTGTGGATTTCAGAGAAGCATATGACTCTGTAAATAGAGAAAAGACTCATAATATAATGAAGAAACTAAAAAGTGATGACCCTAAATGACATAGAAAATAGAGTGTTGGTTGAGGGCAAAGTATCAAGCAAGTTTACGGTGAAGAGAGGATTAAGACAGGGGTATCCAGTATCGACATGTCTATTTAATCTGATACTAGAGAAGATAATTTGGTACTAGTGAACGATATACCAACAAAGCTGCCAATTCTTGGCCTATGTGGATGATGTAGCAGTGATTGCAAGAGCAAAAGAGAACTTCAAAAAAGCCACAAGTAGGATAGAAGAAAAGGTAAGGATGAGAGGACTAAAGATAAATGAGGAAAAAAAAAGGAAATTACAAAGAAGAAGAATCATAATAACAGAAACAACAAAAGTTTAAATATAATAAACAACTTAGAGAAAAGATATATGTTTGAAAAAGTATACAAATTTAATTATCTGGGAGTGACAAAAACAAAAAGTGGACAAGAAGGGACGGAGATACAAGAAAGAATAGCGAAAAGACAGAGATATTTGGGGGCAATAAATCCAATATTGAAATCAAAGAATGTATCAAGAAAAGTAAAAGAAAGAATATATACGACAGTTGTCAGATCCACGGTGACATATGGCTGCGAAACGTGGGAACTGAATGCAAGAGAAAAGGAGACGTTGGAGGTGTGGGAAAGGAAAGCTTTGAGAAGAAGCTACGGAGAAAGGAAAGAAGAGGAAGTGTGGAGAAGAAGAACAAACTACGAATTAAAATGCCGATATATGACACCTCTTACAAGCTAAGTCATAAGAAGCCAGCGATTAAGATGTTTGGGACACGTGGCAAGGATAAAAGAAGAAAGACAGGCAAATCAAGCCCTCATAAGAGGAATGCTTGGAAGAAGAGGCAAGAGTAGACCTCGATCTACATGGATTCAGGCAGTAAAGCAAGATCCGGAGTTGACGGGAATCCCGTACTGGAAAAAGCTAACAGGAGACAAAAAGAAGTGGAGACAAGTATGCAACCAAGCCATGGGCCTCTAAGGCCCCTCGAGCTATATAATAATATAAACATAACGAATAAGCAGTGACGATAAAGGTGAATCAAGTCCACGCGAGCAGAGCCGCGGGCACGGCTAGTAAAAATATAAAATACGAGGACCTTGGTTTGAGCATAACAGTGAAAGGGCGCCGCCATCACAGTGATGACAGATGTAGTAGCTCAGAAGGCATATGGCAATGCTAGAAGGAAGATCGTACTGTTGTTTGTTCGAATGTTATAGTCGTTGAAAATGAACGCTGTAATTCGTTATCGGGCAAAGAAGCAAGTGGCGCTGCCAGACATCAAAATGTCGCACTTTTTTCCAACCAATGTTTACATTGATTCAAATGGTAAATAGACGTTTTTTATGCTCAATTTATTATTTTCTCGATAAAAAAAAAGGTATACGGCATCATCATTCAAGGAAAGTTCAACTGGTGTTTATTTTAAGGTAGTGCGAGGCAAAAATATCTCAGGTTAAAGTTAATATTTCCTATAATTTAGTTCTAAAAAAGACGTTAAAATATGGAAGTCATTTAGAGTACCGGCTTTTCACAAATTGTGAATAATTTTCATTCTGGAAATGAAACTCAAAAAAAGGATAAAGATCTGGTTGCTGCTGAGCATGAAAGATACGTAACAGTCATTCGGCAAACTTCGGTAACAATGACTCGATACAATGTGAAATTACACGTAAGTAACCACAAAGAACCGGTCAAGTGCAAGTTGAACTTGCTCAATTAGTGTTCCGTCCGTACATTGAAATAGAAATTTTTGTTACGGAGGTATAAAAATGATCAGTGTCGTCACAAAACACACCCCAAATGAATTTTCAACAAAGTTTGTTTCCGATCTCTATTGAAAACTGATGACCTTGAAATCTATGTTTTTTATATACCGTATAAATTATTAAAGGTAATGCACTCGTGATAATTTTCGTTCAATTTACATCCCGTGGAAAATATTCCAAAGGTTTTTCAAAATTTTTAGATCAGTACTTTTCGAGATAGAGGAGGACAGCAATTTTTCGCGATTTTTTCAAAATAATACAAAGAAAAGTGTGCGCATGTAAGACATTATATATATTTTTGAACTCGTATTTTTACAAGCTTATATTTGACACCCCACTCGAGGACCTAGTAAAAAAATTTGTTTTCACTTCCGATTTCACCACCCAAAACTAACCCCTTAAGTCAAAATTTAACTTTCAAAACTACACGGCTCTGATGAGGCCATTTTTTCTATATTAGTACTAAATTTCAACTTTCTACGTCAAATAGTTTCGAAGAAAATCGGGTGTGACAGACGGACAGACAGACAGACACCGAAGTGATCTTATAAGTATTTCGTACAAAACACTAAAAGAATTAGAGGAAATAAGTATTTGAAAATAAATAACATGAGTTGAAAAGGAATCCCAGCTAAAAAAAAATCACTTAGAATTACCATCTGAAAATTGCACCTGGTATTTTGAATGGAAATTACACTTGGAATTTTCATCCAAAATGCTACGTGAAATTTCGATATGGAAATTCGAGGTGAATTTTTTTTAGTTGGAAAAACATAAAGCAAAAACGTATAAAAAATTGTTTGCAGCTCGGCGAAAACCGGGTAATAAGAGGTGTCCAGTGTACTTGTGTTGCTGAGGCTTTAGGGCGATGTAAGCATATTTATGCTGTCATTCAATACGTCAACAATGATAGAGAATTATCAAAAACCAGTATCGAGCAAGAATAGGGCAAGCCATCGGTCAATTAAAAGGACAAGAAAAAATATTCAGGTGGCAAATTAATATTGGAGCTTTTTTATGCCGAATCATCCCCATTATAAATGAGCACAAAGGGTCTACTTCTTTCATCGTTCCTTTTTGATGCACACTTTGGGTGAATCAAAAGTAAAACTTAATTTACATTTGTCGCTTTGGAGTATGAACAAATCGAAATAGTGTAAATGAGCCGTAACAGAACAGGCGTGAGAGGTGATCATCATTTATGAACCACATAGCGTGACAGCCTGTGTAGGTAGAAGCTACCGGATTTGTCGCGTCGGATAGTAATAACAATAATTAGTATTATTATTAATGTCTTTAAATTTATTCAATAATATGTCGTGATTTAACGAATCAAAGGTTTTAGACAGATCAAGGAAAACTTCGTTAGTGGCGAATCCTGAATTTAAATTGTTCAATTAAAGTTATTGAAGAGGGATTTTAAATAAAATTATTATTTTTTTAATATTTTTGAGTTATCTCTTAAGAGATTTTTTTCAATAAAAATTAACAGATTTTTTACAAGATGGCTTTTTTCATAGAGTTAGTGTCTTTGGTCTTTTATATTATATATACTCCCTAGCCGTGATCGCGGCTCTGCTCGCGTGGACTTGATTTACAATTATCGTCACTGCTTATTCCATATGTTAGTTAACGTAATAAAATATATCTCATAAACTGGCCAGAAAACAATTTTATAAAGAAAAAAAAAAACGTAAATCGGATAAGTGGTCCTTGAGTGCTAAGCGTACTAACAGACAGACAGACAGAGAGACGTTGCGTTTTATATATATTATAGATTTTTTTGATAAATATTAAGTTAAGAATTTAAAAAAAAGAACACGTAAATCGGATAAGTGGTTCTCGAATGATAAGCACACTAACAGACAGACAGACAGAGACGTTGCATTTTATATATATATATAGATAACCTGACCAGAAAACATATGTATGTTTTAAAAAAAGAGCACGTAAATCGGATAAGTGGTTCTGCAGGGATAAGTGCACTAACGGACAGACAGATAGACAAAGAGACGTTGTATTTTATACATATCATAGAATATTATAGATAACCTGGCCAGAAAACAAATGTATGAATTAAAAAAAAAACACGTAAATCGGATAAGTGGTTTCTCAAGTGATACGCGCACTAACGGACAGACAGACAGACAGATACGTTGCATTTTATATATATTATATTCTTTGCTACATGATATTGTTCCATATTTAATGGTTTAGGCAGTGCATTACAAGAGAACACGCTTTTTTCCCGACTTGATTTACTATTATTGTCACTGCTTATTCCTAATGTGAGCCAATGTAATAAAATACATCTTATAACCTGGCCAGAGAACATATGCATCTTTAAAAAAAAAAGCACGTAAATTGAAAAAGTGGTTCTCCAGTGATAAGTGCACTAACGAAGACAAATAGACAGACGTTGCATTTTATATAAATTATAGATAACCTGGCCAGAGAATATATGTATGTTTAAAAAAAAGCACGTAAATCGGATAAGTGGGTCTCCAGTGATAAGCGCACTAATGGACAGACAGACAGAGAGACGTTGCACTTTATATATATTATAGATATTCTTTGCTACATGATATTGTTTCATATTTAATGGTTTAGGCAGAACATACGTATGTTTTAAAATAACCGGTCAAGTGCAAGTTGAACTTGCGCAATTAGTGTTCCGTACGTTGATTGTTTTAACATAAAAAATTTTGTTACAGATGTATAAAATGATCAGTGACTTGACAAAACAAACCCCAAATGAGTTTTCAACAAAGTTTGTTTCCAATCTTTACTGAAATCTGATGACCTTGAAATTTTTATTTTTTTTAATACCAGAAAAATTATTAAAGGTAATGGACTTGTGATAATTTTCGTTCAATCTACACCCCGTGGAGAATATTCTGGAATTTTTCAAAATTTTTTGATAAGTACTTTTCGAGATAAGGCGGGGGACAGCGATTTTTTAAAAATAATACAAAGAAAAGTGCGCGCAAGTATTCCATTATATATACATTTTTTACTCGTGTTTTCACAAGCTTTCATTTGACACCACACTCGATGACGTAGTAAAAAATTTTTATTTTCACTTCCGATTTCACTCCCCAAAACTAACCCCTTAAGTCAAAATTTAACTCTCAAAACTATATGGCTCTGATGAGGCCATCAGTTCCTATATTATTACCAAATTTCAACTTTCTATGTCAAATAGTTTAGGAGGAAAGCAGGTGTGACAGACAGACAGACACCGAAGTGATCTTATAAGTGTTCCGTAGGGAACACTAAAAAGAAGCACGTAAATCGGATAAGTGGTTCTCAAGTGATAAGCGGGATAACGGATAGACAGACGTTTGATATATATATATATATATATATATATATATATATATATATATATATATATATATATATATATATATATATATATATATATATATGTAGTAATGGTTTTTCGGGTATCCCGTGTTAGCTTGAAGTCCCTTGATGGACGGTTTCGCTGACGTTTCGATGGAATCTCATCCATCTTTTTCAAAACGTTGATCACTGGTCGGTGTCTTGGCGTTGAATGTCGAGACTGGCCCTGAGTGCGCCGGTTTTATGTACTCGGGGGTGTTTTCTATTGGTCGGACGGATCTGGCCAATAGAGGCTCGGCTTTGGCTGCGGGTTGTCGGTCCTGTGGTTCTTTGTAATGTTTGTGTTGGTGAAGTAACATATGGTTGAATTATTGTTTCTCTTGTTTGGACTTGGTACTGGGATAGAATATGTTTCCAAGAGTTCGGTAAACGTTGGCTATCATCCCGATTATTTAAGTTGTTGGGCCTCTTTTCTATTTCTATGGCCTCTTTGATTACCCTAGTGGATAGGTTATTACTTTTTTGTAGGGTTCTGGTTTTGTCAAAATCGATTTTGTGGCCGGTATTGTGTGCATGTTGTGCTAGAGAAGAGGTGGTGGATTTTTGTTTTACAGCGTTTTTGTGCTCGTCTCTTCTGGCACTAATTTTCCTGTTTGTTTGGCCTATGTATGAAAGACCGCAGTCCTGACACGGAATTTTATATACGCCTTGGTCTTCTAAGGCTATAATGTCTTTTGGTGTAGGTAGAATATCTTTCATTTTTTGGTTGGTTGTGTAAATGGTCTCAATTTGGTGTTTTCCTAGAAGTCTTCCTATTTTGTCTGTGATGCCTTTTACATATAGGAGAAATCCTTTTGTAGTAAATGTCTTTCTTTCCTGTTTGTGTTGTTTATTTAGGGCCCGCCGGATCGTGTTTTGACTATATCCATTTGAAAGTAAAACGTTTCGAAGGAGCTTGGTTTCTTGTTGCAAATGTTCCTTGTCTGTTAGGGTTTCTGATCGGTGAGCTAAGGATTGGCAACGGAGAAGAGTTGGGCTGGGTGATGATGTGAGCTGGCATTTAAGTATCTGTTTGTATGTGTCGGTTTTCTATATACTGAGTGAGACAAAGAACCATCTAATTTTCTCTGAAGCAAGACATCTAGGAATGGTAGTTGTTCTGCTGCTTCCCTTTCCATTGTAAATTTAATTTTTGGATGTATGTTGTTAAGGTGTTCCAGGAACTTGTTTAAGTTGTCTTCACCGTGTTGCCATACCACAAAAGTGTCATCTGCGTATCGTAGCCATGTTTTCGGTTTATGTGGAGCAGTTTCTAGAGCTAGTGTTTCGAAATGCTCCATGTATAGATTAGCTAGTGCTGGTGACAATGGAGAGCCCATGGGTGCACCTTCTATTTGTTTGTATTTTTGGCTTGAATAGACGAAGTATGTATTAGCGAGGCAGTGTTTTGATAGACTGATGACGTATTCGGGCAGGTTGTATTTTGTCTCTATGATAGACAGTGCTTCGGTAACTGGCACTTGCGTGAAAAGGGATACGACATCAAAACTGACCAGTAAATCATTTTTCTCTAGCTGCATGTTTTTTACGATTTGAATAAAATGTTGTGAATTTTTCACGTATGATGCGGCTTTTTCCACATGAGGTTGCAGAGTCATGGCTAGGTGCTTGGCTAAAGCTTGTGTCGGGGAGCCAAACGAGCTGACTATTGGTCTTAAGGGTGCTCCTTGTTTGTGGACTTTCGGTAATCCATACATTTTTGGGCATCTTGATGATTTCTCTCTAGGGATAAGTTTCTTTTTTGTTTCTTCACTAAGAGCGGAGGCCTTAATTGCGGATTTAGTGGTTTTCTCTAGGTATGTTGTCGGATCACTTGTGATGGCTTTATACGAAGGATCAATTAAAAGGTTGAGCATCTTTTGGTGGTAATCGTCAGAGTTGAGAACCACGGTGGCATTGCCCTTGTCGGCTGGTAAGACAATAATTGATCGGTCTTTGCGTAGATCGCGCAGGGCTCGGAGTTCTTCACCGGATATGTTTTTCTTGGGTGGCTTGGATTTGCGTAGAATGCTAGTTGTTTCTTGACGAAGAATTTCAGCAGTGTCTGCATTCAGTTCGGTGATTGCCTTCTCAACTCCACAGATTATGTTCTCAACTGGGATGCGTGACGGAGCAATAGCGAAGTTGAAACCCTTGGCTAGTGCTTTTTCAGCTGCTGGAGTGAGCAGTTTGTCTGACAGGTTGTGTACTATGGTAGGACCATCTTGGTGTCTTTCTGCTGGTGTGTTTTGTTGTTTCCGTAGTAGCACTGATCTGAATATATATATATATATATATATATATATATATATATATATATATATATATATATATATATATATATATATATATATATATTATAGATAGGAAATTTAAACGATTTAATTTATTCTAGTAAAAAACTATTGTTATATTCTTAATTGTAACATTAGCTAACAGCTAGTTTACTTTTGGGGAGTCTTCATATTATGGGCCATTGGTGACTTTTTTCCTCTAAAATATTTTCAATTGTGCCTAATTTAAACAAAGAAAGTCTTAGTACTGAACACCGCACGCCTCAACTAAGGAGTGATTCATTAGTCTTAAGACTAATTCAGGCGCGTGTGTAAGTGAAACCAGGAAAAATATTTCAAATGAAGTTGCTTATATCGTATACATTTATTCAAAATCTATCAGAGCATGTTTACATTGCAGCGAATGGACCATTATCTTCGATTTATCGCAGCTTGCTGGAACGCCACCCATCAGGCGTTGAACAATCGAAACATCGAGTTCCTTTTTATTCTGGCAATCAACTGCCGGGGGTTCTGTGCTTCCCAACCATTTTCATAAACTTTACGTGAAAGTATTGCCCAAAATCTTTCAACTGATCGTGCCTCGGGAACATTTGGTGGATTGTCATTTTGCGGTACAAATTCGATTTTTTAACTTCTGTGCCTATTGTGTTTTTTTTTTGCATAATGATAACGTACAAGGTCTGGCCACCAGTTATTTTGTCGCGTGCTTGATTTTCTTTGATAAATTACTTCGATTTAGTTAAGCATTTATTGATATACACATCAGAAATGACTGCAACAGCACTGCTTGGTTGGAAATATGGAGCTGCAACACCCTTCGATGAAATGACAATCCACATCAACTTTTGGTTCCAATTTCATTTTGCCGGCGTATTTGACGTCGTCTGGTGCTGCTTCGTAATCGTCAGTGAAGAAGGAATCATTTCCACTGAGAGAACTGTTCGAAAATGTAAAGTATTTTTCATCATCCATAACCATGAATTTCCCATGCGTGAAATGCTTAAATGAGTTACTGAAAAACCATAGAAGACTATTACAAAGAACTATACGCATCGAAGAAACAACAAGATGAGCGATGGAAAGAGAGAGAGTTATAATAAACGTGGACGTCTGATGACTTATAGACTAAGGTGAGGCCTACCTTATTAAATACCTTATTGAGTCCCTTGCTATATTTCGGATTATATGGTATGGAGACATACTTGGTGTTATTTTCTTCGCGTGTATGTCTCCATACCATATAATCCGAAATATAGCAAGGGACTCAATGAGGTATTTAATAAGGTAGGCCTCACCTTAGTCTATAAGTCATCAGACAATCTGAGGAATATCTTAGGAAATCCCAAAGACAAGATTCCTAATTGTGAGAAAAGTGGAATTATGAAATTAGTTGTAATGATTGTGACAAAAAGTATGTTGGGCAAACTAAAAGGTCAATTAGAACACGAATTAAAGAACATTTAGCACACTTAAAATACAACAGAACAGAAAAGTCTAGCATTGCCGAACATGCTCTTGAAGCTGATCATACTGTAACATTAGATAATCTAAGATTAATAAAAAATGTATCTGATAGGAGATTGTTGAACGCATACGAAAGTATGGAAATCATAAAATGTAAAAGTAGTTTAAACAAAGACAGAGGGCCTATTCCTTATAGTCCCCTCTACTGGTTACTTGACCGGAACTGATAGCCTTGCCTATGTCATTAGTTCCGCTTGAGTAATTCAAGGGTTAGGCTAAGTATAAATAGGGTAGATTTGGTAGTTTAGCTTTAGTCAATCATGGCTCCTGATGAAGCTAACATGGTTAGCGAAACGCACGTTGAGTGCAAAAATAAAGTGTTTGGTGTAGTGGTGATATATACTGAGTAGTATCATTGTGCCAAAGATTCCACATTCCCAACTTAAATTGTCTTTTGCGCTTGACAGACAATTTTTCGTTGTTCTTCTGCTAAGAACTGGTGGTACACCGGATTTTTTTTTATTTTCTGATTCTTTGCCTTCACGGCAATGACGCAAAACACGAAATAGGGTGGCGCGAGATATTGGCTTATCTTCACAGACTTTGAGAATTTGCTTCGTGGACAGTTGTGCAAACAAGGAAGCAACGCACTTTCGTAAATCCAGATTGTATGACATTTCAAATGCTAATAATCACAAGCGTAGATTCTGAAATCAGAGTAGAGGTACTGTTACACCTTCAGCGTAAACAACACTGCTATCTGTCAATTGTTCAGTATTTACCCAAACGCCTGAAATTAGTCTCGAGATTAATGAATCACCCTTTACATCCAATTAATCTACTGAATTATTGATTTTGGTAACAAAACAAAAACGCTTTCAAAGTGCCAGAATATTAGATATTGAAAAGTGTAGAGAAAAGAGGAAAATAACATCAGCAACAACTTTGTTGACCACTTGTTAGATAGAAAAGAAGAGTAATAATAGTTTATTTTATTATGTAGTAAATATATATAGATAAAAGTATAAAGGGATAAGGCCGAGGGGTCATAATTTTTTTCTTACTGTTGAATGTTTTAGCTTTAAGTTAACTTTATGTTTGGAGGGATTGAGATCGAAAACGTATAAAATCTTGAGAAGTTCAACAAATTAAAATTGAATTTATCAATTAGAATATTCGCGAAAATTTGGATACGGTACTTTCGGATTAATAGAGAGACTTTGCGATGCTTATTTTTCACATGCCTTTGTCCTAATCGTTCTCTCATACGCAGTATTAACGGGAAAGAATTGCAAGGTTAGGTTACTATTCGTCTTCTATAAAGTTTTTTTTGCGTTTCGCTGTCGATGCAGCTTCTTCGGATCTACATTCTACACTGTCAAGTTAGGTTTAATCTTTACCCCCCTGATTTATTGTCTTTTTCCCCTTCCCTATAGGGAAATATCTCAAAAACTACAAACCGCAAATCAATAAATCCCAATATCAGTAAAACCTTGAAAAAACATGAATTTGCAATATATCACCAATCTTGTCATACATATACCACAATTCACGATAGTTCTCACCACCCTAACCATCATAAAATTCACGGCTTATCATAGCTTTATACACAGA
>CM032449.1:14971083-15028258 GCA_019049505.1 Pachyrhynchus sulphureomaculatus | reverse complement strand
GTCTGATGACTTATAGACTAAGGTGAGGCCTACCTTATTAAATACCTTATTGAGTCCCTTGCTATATTTCGGATTATATGGTATGGAGACATACTTGGTGTTATTTTCTTCGCGTGTATGTCTCCATACCATATAATCCGAAATATAGCAAGGGACTCAATAAGGTATTTAATAAGGTAGGCCTCACCTTAGTCTATAAGTCATCAGACAATCTGAAGAATATCTTAGGAAATCCCAAAGACAAGATTCCTAATTGTGAGAAAAGTGGAATTTATGAAATTAGTTGTAATGATTGTGACAAAAAGTATGTTGGGCAAACTAAAAGGTCAATTAGAACACGATTTAAAGAACATTTAGCACACTTAAAATACAACAGAACAGAAAAGTCTAGCATTGCCGAACATGCTCTTGAAGCTGATCATACTGTAACATTAGATAATCTAAGATTAATAAAAAATGTATCTGATAGGAGATTGTTGAACGCATACGAAAGTATGGAAATCATAAAATGTAAAAGTAGTTTAAACAAAGACAGAGGGCCTATTCCTTATAGTCCCCTCTACTGGTTACTTGACCGGAACTGATAGCCTTGCCTATGTCATTAGTTCCGCTTGAGTAATTCAAGGGTTAGGCTAAGTATAAATAGGGTAGATTTGGTAGTTTAGCTTTCAGTCAATCGTCTTTTGACAGACAATTTTTCGTTGTTCTTCTGCTAAGAACTGATGGTAGACCGGATTTTTTTTTATTTTCTGATTCTTTGCCTTCACGGCAATGACGCAAAACACGAAATAGGGTGGCGCGAGATATTGGCTTATCTTCACAGACTTTGAGAATTTGCTTCGTGGACAGTTGTGCAAACAAGGAAGCAACGCACTTTCGTAAATCCAGATTGTATGACATTTCAAATGCTAATAATCACAAGCGTAGATTCTGAAATCAGAGTAGAGGTACTGTTACACCTTCAGCGTAAACAACACTGCTATCTGTCAATTGTTCAGTATTTACCCAAACGCCTAAAATTAGTCTCAAGAATAATGAATCACCCTTTACATCCAATTAATCTACTGAATTATTGATTTTGGTAACAAAACAAAAACGCTTTCAAGTGCCAGAATATTAGATATTGAAAAGTGTAGAGAAAAGAGGAAAATAACATCAGCAACAACTTTGTTGACCACTTGTTAGATAGAAAAGAAGAGTAATAATAGTTTATTTTATTATGTAGTAAATATATATAGATAAAAGTATAAAGGGATAAGGCCGAGGGGTCATAATTTTTTTCTTACTGTTGAGTGTTTTAGCTTTAAGTTAACTTTATGTTTGGAGAGATCGAAAACGTATAAAATCTTGAGAAGTTCAACAAATTAAAATTGAATTTATCAATTAGAATATTCGCGAAAATTTGGATACGGTACTTTCGGATTAATAGAGAGACTTTGCGATGCTTATTTTTCACATGCCTTTGTCCTAATCGTTCTCTCATACGCAGTATTAACGGGAAAGAATTGCAAGGTTAGGTTACTATTCGTCTTCTATAAAGTTTTTTTTGCGTTTCGCTGTCGATGCAGCTTCTTCGGATCTACATTCTACACTGTCAAGTTAGGTTTAATCTTTACCCCCCTGATTTATTGTCTTTTTCCCCTTCCCTATAGGGAAATATCTCAAAAACTACAAACCGCAAATCAATAAATCCCAATATCAGTAAAACCTTGAAAAAACATGAATTTGCAATATATCACCAATCTTGTCATACATATACCACAATTCACGATAGTTCTCACCACCCTAACCATCATAAATTCACGGCTTATCATAGCTTTATACACAGACTTACTAATATCCCCTTATCAGAGGACAATTTTACTAAAGAATTAAACTACATAAAATAAGTAGCCGTTAACAACGGTTATTCGGTTACCTTAACCCATTTATGCCCAGAATTATTTTTTCTTTAAATCTTTATAAATCTCACTTATTTTAGTTAAATGACATATAAATAGACTAAGTAACTGTAAAATAATAAGTTTGAATCAGGAGATTTGATGTTTTGATGTGGGTCGTTTTTGACCCACTTGGGCAAATAGGGTACTATGATTAAATGTATAGTGAAAAACATAAATACTTGTAGGGTGTTGTTATTTTTATCTCCATAAAATCATAAGCCTTTAAATAATAACAAATTTGGTTATAATATTCAAATAGTTTTTTTTTTTACGAAAATCTACAAAACATTTGTCATGTAAAGCAACTTCACACCGGTCACAAGCTTTAGTGGTTTTGTTCTTGCAATGAGCACACCTTCGTCGTGTCTGACTACTCAAAATCAGATGTTGGCCATGTCTACGAGCGGCCGGACTAACAAGTGTAAGCTTTGGGCCAGTAGCTAAGGGGGCTTTTCCATATTTTTGAAGTACTGATAATACAACTAATCTGCGAAATTCCAAATTGTCAATTTTTTTTCCAAATTTTCGAGCCAGTATCCAAGCATTATTCATACATACATCAAACGTCCAAAACAAAATAGGAATATACCATTTCTTTCCACGAAAGCCTATTCGATAGTTTGCCACATTGTTGTTCATTTGGTCAACACCACCCCCATGAACTTGTTGTAACAATGTATCACGTGTGGCTGGGGGATTTCAACTTTTTTTTTCTCTTTTGCAGAATCTCTAGCAGCTTGGCGGATAGGTTCTACGCCAAATTCATTTGATAAAATTGTGACTACACTGTTATCCTTCCAACGGACACAAACAATATTATTTTCTTTGTCAATGGCATTATCAAATACGCCCCTTTCCCTTTTTTCATTTGGAAAGATTGTTGAAGTGGACATTTATCGGTACGGTTTTCTCGCACTGTACCCGTTGCACCAAAACCCATTTCTCCCAACTTACTGAGAGTAGTGCTTGTAAAGAAATTGTCGAAGAATAATGAACACTCAAAATCAGGAAAATTAGTTTGTAATAATTTCGCAAAATTCGTTACTACAGATTCGCCTAGTCCAAGTTTTTCGTCAGTCTGTTGAGATTTTCGTCCTTGATACACGTCGAAATTGACACAATAGCCTGACGGAGTTGCTAAAACCCATGCTTTGTAACCGAAACGGATTGGCTTTCCTCTGATAAACTGTTTACATCCGTTTCGGCCAAAATACGGAATCATGGATTCGTCGATAGACACACAAGAAGTTAGAGGGGTATATCTGATGAAATTTTCGTTCATTTTTTCAATCAAAGGTCGTAGCTTTGCCATTTTATCATTCTGTGCTAAGTTGTTGTTATCAGCTGCGTGCAAAAATCTAAATATTTCTTCAAACCGATTTCTTCTCACAGAGTTATAAACCAAAACATTTCGGGCGTCATCTCGTCCTTCCCAAAAAACATGCGACGTCTGGGAACGGGAACGTATCCACTCACATAAAGAATAGCAATAAAAACCAGCATGTCGTCACTGCCAATTTCTAATCTACAATTTTTACTGCCAGCATATAAGACGGTATGTTTTACAAGAAGTTCCAATATTTCCGGATTCAGGAAGAGCTTTATAAAATCCAGAGGTTCGCATTCATCGCCTAATGTCAACACAGGTAAAAGTTCGATATTTGACTGTTTTGTTTTACCTCTATTCAAATCACCTATTACCCATTGTCGATTCTTCCGTGACTTGTTTTGCCTTCCAGCAGATTCTGTTATGTTACTGTCATCATCGTAATTGCTGGCTTCTTCTGTATTGGTTTCCGCTGTCGCTTGAAGCTGCTTTGAGTTTAATCTGTTGGGATCATTACAGTCTTCATCCCCTGAGTCTTCATTACTTTCAAACCCATTATCATCTTGGGGAGTTATATAGATTGCGTCTGGAATAGGATCATCATCGGTTAGTTTTTCTATTTCGTCTAACAACTCAGCCGTCGTCAATGGTTTCGTCCTAAAAATAAGAAAATGTATAGAACATATCTGCCCAACGGGTCAAAAACGACCCAAGCAACTTTTCATGCATTTATTTTACAAATAAAAAAACCTAACCTCCAAAGAAATATTACTTCGCATAATCTGAAATCAGTACAATAACTAATTTGAAAAACAACACAATAAGTAGTCAAATAAGCCACTTACCAGTACGATTTTCTTTCCATGTCACGCTGCAATAATTTATCATTTATTTTTTTCACGAATACTAAAAAAACGAATTCTTAGCACGTTCTGCAATATAGTGCTAATGATGTTTATTCTTTCAACAACTGAATGCAACGATAGGTAACACTTTACACATGCACGTGTATAGGTAGTTGTATAATTAAAGTAGGAGGTCGTTTTTGACCCGTTGGGCATAAATGGGTTAATCGATAACATCGTTAGGAAAAACCTTAGAAACAAGGCAATCTCAGAAATATACCCATGTTTTAAGGACAGAAAAACCACATTTAAATGCTTAACCAATCTCGGCAAACCAACAGAAAAACTAGGAAAATTTTTAAATCAAAAAAATATTAACATAGTTTACAAGACTAACAATACTATAGGGAAATATCTCAAAAACTACAAACCGCAAATCAATAAAGATAATAAATCAGGGGTATATCACTTAACATGTGGGTCATGTCCTAAAACATACATAGGACAAACTGAACGTACATTTATACAAAGAATTACAGAACACGAAAAAAGTTTCATCCATAGAAAGTCTAATTCAACATATGCTAATCATCTTTCAAATCACACGTTCAATAAGAATTTCAAAATTTACATACCCTACAAAATGGTTTAAAACTAAACCTTTTAGAGACAATGCAAATAAATCGAGCTACAGGTACTTTACTCAACGACCAGGTAGATTTAAATAATTCACCATTATTGACTTTATTCTCCTAATTCCATGTTTCTGTGGGTTTTCCAATACTATCAATATAATTTAAATAGGTTATTAATTATAATTATAATTAAGAAATTATATAAAATTGTGAACATTGAACCTAACTTTACAGTGTAAAATGTAGATCTGAAGAAGCTGCATCGACAGAGAAACGCGTCATCGCAATTTAAATAAATCAGTGGAAATTGACTAAAAACAGTCTTTTATTATATATTTATAATGAATTTCCATCAAGTAGAAGCTGTAACCATCCAAAATTTAATAACCGGTCAAGTGTAAGATAAATTACACAGCCCCACAAAAAAAAAGTGGGGTATACTTTTGATGCGATATATCAGATCCGTAGTATTTTTGCCCGCTGATCACGAATCTGACGTCACAATATCGCCATCACATCTCAATTTTTTTTCTAACCTCAAAAAATAGGTAAAAATTAGTAAAAATTAAGAAAAATATACTCCTAAAAAATTGATTCAAGCTTTTTCATGAATCCAAAGATGTATTAATATGTATTCGGACACGCTAAGCTAATATTCATCGGTTGGATTGAGCCATACAGTTTTGTTTTCTTTCTAACCTCAATAAATCAGACAGATATAGTGCTTCTCGAATGCAAAAACGAATTCAAATTAAAATTCAACCGATCCTTACCAAATTTGGAACACGGGGATTTTTTGGGTCGCTGATCACGAATCTGAGGTTGGATTTGCAAAATTCAAGATGGCAGATGTTTTCGCGCCATTTTGAACGCCGAGAAAGTTCATCGGTCGATTTTTATTCTTCTACCTGCATCCAGGGCACCTCCACGTGGTGACGGTGAGCAACGGTGTTACTCCACTAGCCGGCAGAGTCCCTGGATAACGGCTTAGATGCCGTCATGGCAGGTAGAAGAAAGAGAATTACGATGCAGGGATTCGGAAACCCAGTATCGGCGGTTGGTCAGGGTGGGAAAGCGGGCCCGCAGCCGTCGTCATCCAGCAACCGTAGCTCTTCATGTGTGGGTGACTTGGCTCATTTAGAGTATAATGCTACAAGAAAACGGTCTCACGGTACAAGGACTTTTCATAAGTGCGATAAAAACAGTGATTCATTTTGTTATATTTGCTGTCAACACGTATTGAGTAAAATGGGGTCACCGATAACGGATAAGAATAAAACCTTATATAAGGATTGTTTTAACATTGAAATGCAGAACCAGGATACAGATTGGGTTCCCCACATCATTTGCAGTTCTTGCAAAATAATGTTGTACATCAATAAGAAGGCGATTAAATATTCCAGACCAGCAATATGGAATAGACCATACAGTGAAAACGATTGCTACTTTTGTATGAATGTTATATCTAGGCATAACCGAAAAAATAAAAGCACTATTACTTATAACGATGTTTCGACAGTAACAAGACCAACTAAACTAAGTCCGCCTCCTGAACCACTTGATGCTGATGTTATGGAAACAAATGATTTCACCTTATCAGTTCATGCCGAAAACATTGAGACTGTCGAAAAAGATTCAAACACTGTTACTAATGAATGTTCTAGTGACAACCTATCATATACTAGTGACACAGATAAAGAATTTCTACCATACAACCGTAAACCAGAAACAATACTCGTATCACAGTCAGAACTTAGTGATCTAGTCAGAGATTTAGGCTTATCCAAAGATGGTTCAGAGCATCTTGCTTCCTTTTTAAAGAAAAGACATTTACTTAAGCCAGAAGCTACGCTTTCTTATTATAGAACCAGAGATTAAGAATTTCGAAAATATTTCACAATGGACGAGGAATTGTCACTTTCATATTGTACCGATGTAAAAGGTCTAATGGATGAATTTCAAAATAACTCATACGATCCTGAAGAATGGAGACTGTTCATTGATTCTTCTAAACGGAGCATTAAGGCAGTTTTGCTGCATAATACCAACGTTTACGCTCCCATTCCGATTGCTCATTCCACAGTTATGGAAGAGCAATATGAAAAAATGAAGCAGCTTTTGATAAAAATAAAATATGCTGATCATAACTGGAAAATTTGTGGAGATCTGAAAATTGTAACAATATTGCTTGGCCAACAGTCAGGGTTTACACTTTATCCCTGTTATAAATGTCTGTGGAATAGCAGAGACAGGGAACGTCATTATAAGAAAAAAATTTGGCCAACAAGAGAATCGTTCACTCCTGGTGAAAATAATGTATTGTTTCCACCATTGGTAGATCCAGGAAAAGTTCTTATTCCCCCGCTTCACATTAAGCTTGGACTTATGAAGCAATTCACGAGAGCATTAGATACAAACGGCCCATGTTTCAAATATTTGCATAAAAAATTTCCGAAATTTTCTGAAGCTAAAATTAAGGCAGGCGTATTTGACGGACCACAAATAAGAAAATTGTTTCAAGATTCATTATTTGTTACTAAAATGAATAAAGTTGAAAAAGCTGCTTGGCTTAGTTTTAAAGAAGTCGCAACAAACTTTTTGGGAAATAATAAAAGTCCTAAGTACAAAGAAATAGTCGAGAAAATGGTTAAAAATTTTCAAACATTAGGTTGCTTAATGAATCTAAAATTACATTTCCTGGACTCCCACATCGATGATTTCCCAGATAATCTTGGTGACTACAGTGAGGAGCAAGGGGAACGTTTTCACCAAGATCTGAAAATCATAGAAAATCGGTATCAAGGACGATGGGATGACTATATGCTAGCGGACTATTGCTAGTCGCTAAAAAGAGAAACAAGTCCTCAAAAGCGTTTGGGCAGAAAGCCTTTGAATAGGTCATTTGCGGAAAAAAGAACAAGATACAGCCAAAAAAAGGAAAGTTAGGCGCGGGTCTAACCTTCGCAATTCTAGGGCTTAAGGGTCTACTATTTGAGAGTATATGGTTTAAAAGTCCTGGTTTTGAGTTTATTGGGTCTCATTTTTAAAGTTACAGGGTTATTGAGGTCTATTTTTTGAGGTTACAGGGTGTGGGAGTCTAAGGTTTCAGGGTTTAGGGTTTAAGAGTATCAGGTTTGAGGATTCCCCAACTGTATACCAAATTTGGTAGGAATCGGTTGGTTTTCAAAAATTTTGTCCGCCATCTTGGATCCGCCATTTTGAATTTTGCAAATCCGACCTCAGATTCATGATCAGCAACCCAAAAAACCCCCGTGTACCAAATTTGGTAAGAATCGGTTGAATTTTAATTTGAATTCGTTTTTGCATTCGAGAAGCACTCTATCTGTCTGATTTATTGAGGTTAAAAAGAAAACAGAACTGTATGGCTTAATCGAACCGATGAATATTAGCTTACCGTGTCCGAATACATATTAATACATCTTTGGATTCATGAAAAAGCTTGAATCAATTTTTTGTATAGGAGTATATTTTTTCTTAATTTTTACCTATTTTTTGAGGTTAGAAAAAAATTGAGATGTGATGGCAATATTCTGACGTCAGATTCGTGATCAGCGGGCAAAAATACTACGGATCTGATATATCGCATCAAAAGTATACCCCACTTTTTTTTTGTGGGGCTGTGTTATTAAAGGTAATGCACTCGTGATAATTTTCGTTCAATCCATACCCCACGGAGGATATTCCAGAATTTTTTCAAAATTTTTTGATCAGTACTTTTTGAGATAAGGTAGGGGGACAGCGATTTTTCGCGATCTTTTAAAAATAATGCAAAGAAAAGTGTGCGCAAGTATTACATTATATATATATATATATAAATATATATATATATATATATATATATATATATTATATACTCGTGTTTTCACAAGCTTTCATTTGACACCACACTCGATGACCTAGTAAAAAAAAATTTTTTCACTTCCGATTTCACCCCTCAAAACTAACCCCTTGAGTCAAAATTTAACTTTCAAAACTACACGTCTCTGATTAGGCCATCAATTCCTATATTAGTACCAAATTTCATCTTTCTATGTCAAATACTTTCGGAGAAAATCGGGTGTGACAGACAGACAGATACCGAAGTGATCTTATAAGTGTTCCATACGGAACACTAAAAATAAAATAAAAATAAAAACAAATGAATTAGAAGCTGCATGTGAGGCATTAAGGGCTAAAACTGCCGATAAAAATAAAAAATGGAGAACAAAAACACCATGATTTAGTGCAGAAATCAAAGAGAAATGTCGTGAAAAGAAAAGCTATCTAGAGTAGAAGTCAATCAGGACAGATGCAGCCTACTAAACATATAAAAAAATACCAACAGACACCCACGAATTAGTAAGAAGAAGAAAAACGGAATACTGGGAAAGATACACATATTAATTAGTATCAGACGTCTATGGTCAATAGAAACAAATTTGGAGATTCATAAAACAGTACAGAACTGAGATGAAAGAACTAATAGAGTATACCCACGTGAAGAAAGGAACATGGGTAACATATCTTACACATGTATATAAAAGAGAACAGAGTAACACACTGCCAGAAACACTAGATATAACGATATACGAATAAACATATATAAGACGATGCCATCTCTCTACTCCCCTTACCGCCCTTTAACGTCTTATATGTTTTACTCTAACTATGGTATTTATACTTCCACTTTGTCTATTATTCTAGCGATAAACCATGAGAACGTTCACTATACGAGGGCCACATTTTAAGTTTTTACAAACGACCACTAGATGGTGCTATTGAAATGTGCCATTATCATTGTTTTCGTCATAGTCCTGCGTGCTTCCGTCAGCGATGAATTTTGTCGATCAAAATTGGTTGTTGTTCCAAAAAACATCAATGTTGTGTGCAGAATGATTGAAGAGGATCGGCATGTGACTTACCGTGAGATAGAGACATTCTTAGGCATATCGAAGACATTGAACACTTAGCTGTGAAAAAGATCTGTTTCCGATGGATTCCGGATAATTTTACCGAAACTCAAAAACAGGTTCGTGTCAATTGGTCTAAGGAAATGCTCAAAATATTCTACCGAGGGCATACAAAATTCATATACAACATCGTAACAGGACACGAAACTTGGAGATATTCGAACGAGCAGGAAACTAAGCAACAATCAACTGTTTGGGTATTTCAAGATGCACCAAATCCAACAAACGTAGTTCGTTCGGAAAAAAACTTTCAAGAAAATAATCGCTTCCATCTTTCGTTATGCTGGACATGTTGCAACCATTGCTTTAAAGGAACGAAGAACAGTTAATGCTGAACGGTGTACAAAAATTTGTTTGCTAGAAGTCATCGATTAAACAACCGAAACGTCACATCATTCTTCATCATGATAATGTCAGCTTTCGCACAGCACGTCAAGCAATTGTCAAAAAAAAATGCGTGGCTAGCGATTTTCATCACCTCAAGAAGCTGTCGATTCCTTTCAAAATCATGTTTTTGAGGTGCCAACTTCAGAGTGGAAAAAATGTTTTGAGAATTGGTTTGAACGCATGCAAAAGTATATAAATCTTAAAGGCGAATATTTTAAGAAACAATAAAACGATTTGTAGCAAAACTTTTTTTTTCTTTCGTCGTTTTTGAAAAACTTAAAAGGTAGTCCTCGTACTACTGAAATCATACACTATTTGACAGCCCTCCCCTTTTCCCAGAATAAATATCGCTTAAAAACTATGGATTCCATTCCTACTTTTCGTATTATACGTATACCGAATTTTAAATCGATATCTCATTTCGTTGGAGAGCTATTGTGTCAACAGATCGGCAAGTAGGCAGACCTAGGGAAATGGAAAACTATGATTTTTATCGCATAGAGATCTTGAACCCTAAACAAATGTTAAAATCTCGGAGGTTGATTTTTCCCGATTACAATAATTCCCTATAGCAACAGAGGAAAAAAATAATTTCATGTAAATAATAACTAGACTTTTAGTTAGATATAATCCCTATTTACTGTAGTGTCGGGGGAACAGGGGCAGATACCTCTCCACATTCACAGTGTATTTCTAACCCCTTTTTTGTGAATAATAGATCCCTGTTCAAACATTGATTTTTAAAAGCGATGTAAGTTTTAATGCTCCGCAGCAGGAAAGTTTTTTTTTTGTTAAAAGTTTTCTGGTTATCGATTTCTAATTTAGTGTTTTGAAGGGGGTCTATACTTCAGTTCCAGTACAAAATGGTCTTTTCTCCATGAGGGAAGTTCGCTTCCCGGTTGTTATTAGACGCTCCCTGCTTGTGGGTTGGCGTTAACTCTAAAAGGAGTTTCGCCTATAATTTGGCTACGTCACTAGGTATTTCATATTTGTACTACAATATAAACAGCCGTACATCCGGCAACCTGATACGTCATTCGTTTAATATGTCCACAACACTAAAAATGAAATTTTTAAATAAAAATCTTTTTTTATTTGTACTTATACAGCTTCAATATTAAAGAAAGTTTTCAGAAAAACATTTTGAAGTTATTACTGTTTACCAGCTAGCTTCACTACTAAATAAAACTCTGTAAAAGCTGCGCAATCGTATATCTGACGACATTCCTGAGATTTTTGGATAGTCTGGCTGTTTACAGTGAAAGAGAGGTTCCAAATTCGATTTCTTTATCTACTTGTTTCAACAAACTCATTCAACTGCCTTTTTTTTTTTAAATCAAAGCATAAAAGGTATGTTCCCCATGTAGAAAAGTAGCTTAAAATTTATTGGAAATGTCTGTAATTTATTTGCTTATTCGGAAATTTGAATTATAATTTATAATTTAGTTATTTGGCAATACGTTTATTCTTAGATATCATTAAAACAATATGTTTATTAAATTCTTAACCTTCAATACTACTTTTTGGGTTACTATTTATTCACCTGTAAAAAATTTGTAGTGAGCCTAGAATACTTATTATTATTATTATTAAGCAGTAGGATTTCGGTTCCAGATAATAATGCGGTATATTTCTATATCTGGGCATAGAAAATGTAGATATCGCTACAGAAAACAAGCAGAACGAAACATTGTCGCAAAACGAAGCCGGCTAGCTACCGACGGATCGTTAAAATGTGCTTCGTCGAGTTTCGTAGAGATTTATTTATTTATTTATTTATTATCAACGGTAACACCATTTCTACAAATAACATCGACAATATGCAAGAGAAAAAACAATGTGAATGAACAATATAATTAAAGCTAAATCTAAAACTAATAGGTCAGAATGCAGGGTTTTACAATCTAAATTAATCACTTTAAAGGTAAACAGTACTTGACATACAATACCAATGGGAAACTACCCGAAAATTAAAGAAACTCTATAGCGAGGTCAGTTGCTTCACCATATTTTTGAATCGGTGTACTTGGCCATCAATTGGCAAATTATATTTATCAAAATTACGCTGCATTCTAAAGATTGGACTATGCAAGCCATAGTTTCTGGTAACATTAGCTGGGTAAAATAACGACCTGGCGCGGGTACGATGTACGGTATGAAATGATAACACAGCCCCACAAAAAAACAAAGTGGGGTATACTTTTGATGCGATATATCAGATCCGTAGTATTTTTGCCCGCTGATCACGAATCTGACGTCAGAATATCACCATCACATTTCAATTTTTTTCTAACCTCAAAAAATAGGTAAAAATTAGTAAAAATTAAGTAAAATATACTCCTAAAAAATTGATTCAAGCTTTTTCATGAATCCAAAGATGTATTAATATGTATTCGGACACGCTAAGCTAATATTCATCGGTTGGATTCAGCCATACAGTTCTGTTTTCGTTCTAACCTCAATAAATCAGACAGATATAGTGCTTCTCGAATGCAAAAACGAATTCAAATTAAAATTCAACCGATTCTTACCAAATTTGGTACACGGGGGTTTTTTGGGTTGCTGATCATGAATCTGAGGTCGGATTTGCAAAATTCAAATTGGCGGATCCAAGATGGCGGACAAAATTTTTGAAAACCAACCGATTCCTACCAAATTTGGTATACAGTTGGGGAATCCTCAAACCTGATACTCTTAAACCCTAAACCCTGAAACCTTAGACTCCCACACCCTGTAACCTCAAAAAATAGACCTCAATAACCCTGTAACTTTAAAAATGAGACCCAATAAACTCAAAACCAGGACTTTTAAACCATATACTCTCAAATAGTAGACCCTTAAGCCCTAGCATTGCGAAGGTTAGACCCGCGCCTAACTTTCCTTTTTTTGGCTGTATCTTGTTCTTTTTTCCGCGAATGACCTATTCAAAGGCTTTCTGCCCAAACGCTTTTTAGCGACCAGCAATAGTCCGCTAGCATATGGTCATCCCATCGTCCTTGATACCGATTTTCTATGATTTTCAGATCTTGGTGAAAACGTTCCCCTTGCTCCTCACTGTAGTCACCAAGATTATCTGGGAAATCATCGATGTGGGAGTCCAGGAAATGTAATTTTAGATTCATTAAGCAACCTAATGTTTGAAAATTTTTTACCATTTTCTCGACTATTTCTTTGTACTTAGGACTTTTATTATTTCCCAAAAAGTTTGTTGCGACTTCTTTAAAACTAAGCCAAGCAGCTTTTTCAATTTTATTCATTTTAGTAACAAATAATAAATCTTGAAACAATTTTCTTATTTGTGGCCCGTCAAATACGCCTGCCTTAATTTTAGCTTCAGAAAATTTCGGAAATTTTTTATGCAAATATTTTTTAAACATGGGCCGTTTGTATCTAATGCTCTCGTGAATTGCTTCATAAGTCCAAGCTTAATGTGAAGCGGGGGAATAAGAACTTTTCCTGGATCTACCAATGGTGGAAACAGTACATTATTTTCACCAGGAGTGAACGATTCTCTTGTTGGCTAAATTTTTTTCTTATAATGACGTTCCCTGTCTCTGCTATTCCACAGACTTTTATAACAGGGATAAAGTGTAAACCCTGACTGTTGGCCAAACAATATTGTTACAATTTTCAGATCTCCACAAATTTTCCAGTTATGATCAGCATATTTTTATTTTTATCAAAAGCTGCTTCATTTTTTCATATTGCTCTTCCATAACTGTGGAATGAGCAATCGGAATGGGAGCGTAAACGTTGGTATTATGCAGCAAAACTGCCTTAATGCTCCGTTTAGAAGAATCAATGTACAGTCTCCATTCTTCAGGATCGTATGAGTTATTTTGAAATTCATCCATTAGACATTTTACATCGGTACAATATGAAAGTGACAATTCCTCGTCCATTGTGAAATATTTTCGAAATTCTTCATCTCTGTTTCTATAATAAGAAATCGTAGCTTCTGGCTTAAGTAAATGTCTTTTCTTTAAAAAGGAAGCAAGATGCTCTGAACCATCTTTGGATAAGCCTAAATCTCTGACTGTGATACGAGTATTGGTTCTGGTTTACGGTTGTATGGTAGAAATTCTTTATCTGTGTCACTAGTATATGATAGGTTGTCACTAGAACATTTATTAGTAACAGTGTTTGAATCTTTTTCGACAGTCTCAATGTTTTCGGCATGAACTGATAAGGTGAAATCATTTGTTTCCATAACATCAGCATCAAGTGGTTCAGGAGGCGGAATTCGTTTAGTTGGTCTTGTTACTGTCGAAACATCGTTATAAGTAATAGTGCTTTTATTTTTTCGGTTATGCCTAGATACAACATTCATACAAAAGTAGCAATCATTTTCACTGTATGGTCTATTCCATATTGCTGGTCTGGAATATTTAATCGCCTTCTTATTGATGTACAACATTATTTTGCAAGAACTGCAAATGATGTGGGAAACCCAATCTGTATCCTGGTGCTGTATTTCAATGTTAAAACAATCCTTATATAAGGTTTTAATCTTATCCGTTATCGGTGACCCCATTTTACTCAATACGTGTTGACAGCAAATATAACAAAATGAATCACTGTTTTTATCGCACTTATGAAAAGTCCTTGTACCGTGAGACCGTTTTCTTGTAGCATTATACTCTACATGAGCCAAGTCACCCACACATGAAGAGCTACGGTCGCTGGATGACGACGGCTGCGGGCCCGCTTTCCCACCCTGACCAACCGCCGATACAGGGTTTCCGAGTCCCTGCATCGTAATTCTCTTTCTTCTACCTGCCATGACGGCATCTCAGCCGTTATCCAGGGACTCTGCCGGCTAGTGGAGTAACACCGTTGCCCACCGTCACCAAGTGGAGGTGCCCTGGATGCAGGTAGAAGAATAAAAATCGACCGATGAATTTTCTCGGCGTTCAAAATGGCGTGAAAAAACATCTGCCATCTTGAATTATGCAAATCCAACCTCAGATTCGTGATCAGCGACCCAAAAAATCCCCGTGTACCAAATTTGGTAAGGATCCGTTGAATTTTAATTTGAATTCGTTTTTGCATTCGAGAAGCACTATATCTGTCTGATTTATTGAGGTTAGAAAGAAAACAGAACTGTATGGCTCAATCCAACCGATGAATATTAGCTTAGCGTGTCCGAATACATATTAATACATCTTTGGATTCATGAAAAAGCTTGAATCAATTTTTTAGGAGTATATTTTTCTTAATTTTTACCTATTTTTTGAGGTTAGAAAAAAATTGAGATGTGATGGCGATATTCTGACGTCAGATTCGTGATCAGCGGGCAAAAATACTTTGGATCTGATATATCGCATCAAAAGTATACCTCATTTTTTTTTTGTGGGGCTGTGTAATTTACTGGGTAAATACTCACAGTCAATATACCCATTTAGTAGCTTAAATAAGAAAAGTAGATCAGCTTCCATTCGTCTGTCCTGAAGACTGCACATATTTAACAATCTAACAAGTCATAGTTGGTATGTCCCTCGATTAAAGGAATTTTCAGTTTAAAAGAACAGATACGTAAGAATTTTTTTTGGACACTCTCCAACTGATTATTATGAACATTATAAAAAGGAGACCACACCGGGCTTGCATACTCCAAAATCGGTCGAACGTACGAGCAATACAATAATTTAAACACTAAATCTGTCAATAAAACCCAAACACCTATGTGATGTCGCGTAAGAAAAAGTCTTATTATATGTAACAATAATAGGGAAACATATGCGTGGCGTCTCTGAGAAACTCGACGAGGTACATTTTAACGATCAGGCGACAGCTAGCTGGCTTCGTCAGAAGCGTCATTTTATTCCACGTGTTTGTCTTTCGTTTTGTACGATACAACTGTAATCAAATAACGTTACCAGGACGTAGAAATATACCGCGCTATTACTAAGTGCAAAAAAGTTCTCAAACTAAATAAAACATTGCTTTAGAGAATGCTTTATTCAAAATTAAATGTTACTAATAACTAAGGACATATTTTTCATATTATATGCATTTTTCTAAATATTTGCATAAATGCTTTAAAAATAGCATATATGTGCATATTTAAAGGAATTTATAATAATGTAGGTCTTTGGCAGGCGTTTTCATTCATTTTTCGGAATAAGGGCCAATGTTTAGGCCGCCGCCGCCGCGCCGGTGGTTTTCCCCAAATAAATTTTATTTATTTTATGGTCAGTAAAAACCAGTTAGTAAACCCCAGACGGCCATCAGAGCATACTTGTATTATTAATTTGTTAGATTTCATTTTTGGTTGTGCTTTTAAAGTGGTTACGTCGATTTGTGCTTTTTATCTAGTGAGTCGTATTTTACTACAGTGAAATGCCCAAAGCCAGTAGTGTGTCAGTGTGGATTAAACCATACAAAGAACTAAGAATAGATATGGGAAAATCTACTGTTCTGCATATGTGTTAAAATTGTAAGTATAATTTTTGAATACCTATTGAATATACAGGGTATTTCATGTTCGTTTAATATTTAAACATAACGAAATTTTTGTCAGGATTTTGCCGTTGATGCTATTTTCAATGTTATTTAAGTTATTTTTGTTCCATTTAACGAACAAAATTTCTATTTAACGAAACCACGAAATAGAAATACATACGTAAACGTATGTTTTTCTAGGTAATCTAATAAAAAAGGTACAAAGCAGAATTTTAATTTTTGCCTGCCTTAAGCACCTATTTAACGAAGTTTTTTCTTGGGATTTTAGTTCTTAGCAACGATAGTTTGCCAAAATCTTATCTGATTGCTTCCAAACAGTTAGAAAAAACAAATGCATTGACAGTGGCCAGATTTGTTCAAGAGGAACTATCGAAGTTTTTTCTTCCTACGCCTGTTCCGGGAGATAATTTTTTGCTTATTTTGTCAGATGCAGCACCGTACATGATAAAGGCCGGGCAAAATTTGAAAATTTTTTATCCAAACTTAATACATGTAACATGTCTCGCTCATGCTTTAAATAGGGTTGCTGAGGAAATTAGGAATCATTTTCTGCTTGTGAATAGCTTAATTTCTAACATGAAGAAAATCTTCCTTAAAGCGCCTTTAAGGATTGAGTTCTACAAAGAAAAACTACCAAACACTCCTCTTCCACCTCAGCCTGTTATTACAAGATGGGCACTTGGTTGGAAGCAACATTTTTTTATTGCGACAACTTCTGTCAACTAGATGGTCTAATTGCAGAATTATCAGACGAATCTTCCCAATTCCTTACAGAACTTAAACGATTATTCAAAAACAAGGAGATAAAACAACAACTTTCCTTTCCTAAAACAAATTATAGCTTTGTTTCTAAAACCATAACTCAAATGGACGAATCTAATTTACCATTAACCCGAAGTGTTCAACTAATAAAATAATGTGAGGTCGCTTTTGAAAATGTCGCAGGTAAAATTGGGAGCAAAATTTTTCCAAAATTTCGGAATGTTATGGAAAAAAATAGTGGGTTTCAATTTGTCAGCCAAGTAGCTAATGTTTTAAAGGGGGATTTTACTGATTCCATTGATTTGGATCCTATGCTATTAAATAATTTAAAAACGCCCCTATTACATCAGTCGATGTGGAAAGGAGTTTCACAATTTATAAATTTTTATACAACGATAGAAGACAAAACTTTTTAATGGAGAATTTTGAGAAACATTTAGTAGTTTATTGTTTTTATAACTAACGTCTTTTGCAACATTTGCATATTTCCGCTTACTCAGTTGCATCGCCCTGTATGTATCAAATTTAAAATGTATGTTTTATTATGCTGTTTACTACGTATATAAATTTTTATAATATGTGCCTACATTATTATTATTATTATATGTTCATCTTTAAGTAAAGTAATAAAATACATTAATATTTATATTTATTTTTTACTTTGTATAATATTATATTTAGATTTATTTCATTCGCCCTGTATGTTCAAAATTTAAAATGGGTTTTTCTAGTCTATTTCGATTTTTTTTACTGCATATTTACAACATGTATGTGCATATTTTGAGAACATTATTTGCATATTTATGCGCATATTTTAAAGTTTTTCACTTGCATATTTGGGTTTCCTTACTAATAACTATAACTAATTTGTAAAGTACACAATTTTTGCCCTGGACGCGCGTTTCGCCAAAAATGTTAGCATCATTAGGACCCATGAATGAATTAATTATTGCTCCTGATGACGCTAATATGATTAGAGAAACGCGACTCAAATAAAAAAATAAAGTGTTCGGTGTGTGCCAAAGATCCCAAACGGGATCCTGAACGGGTTACTTATGGTAAGTACCATGTTACTATAACTAAATAAAGCATTTCTACCAACACTACCCAATGTTAGTATAAAGTTTCTCATTATGCATTTTAAGTATGTCTACAGCCAGCAAACAACCTAAAGATCAACGCTCACACAAAGCCGCTAGGAATAGCATCCACATGAGTAGAAATATAGCTACTTCTGCGATTACGAGTACTATTCCAGGTCGCTCTCTGTGGGCATTCTACCTAAACCAACCACACTAGCTCAGCTCAAATACTCACAAAACCTCTAAGTGCATCAACGATGCTAGCGCTTCAGTCGGTATTCTGTGTAGCTGGTTACCATCGACGCGCAAACTACGAAGGTTCGACAACGATTGAAATGCGTCTTGTTCTAGATGTCCTAACGGGTTGTTGCCGACTTGTCTGTTAATGAAAATGAATGTTACAATAATTAGTGGTGAATATTTCATGAAAATTGTTAGTTACAACATAATATATAACATTTATTTAAAAAAAGACATAAAATATAATAAAACACGGATTAACTAAATCAGGGGTTCCTTTTCAGGACCACCGCCCCGTTTACAAGAAAAAAAGTTCCAACGCAACTTCTTCCATAATAGTTAATTATAAAATAATATACAAACAACATTATGTTTTAGTTTCCAATATATTTAAAGTCACTTGACAATTGTTTCACCATACAATGGCTTCTTCAGAAGTAAATAAGAAAGAAAAATATTTGGTAGTAATCCTGGTTATATAGTGCTTAAAACTATCCTTAATTACCTAAGATTATGCTAATCATTTTATTCTATTATTTACGGACAGAATTATTTTAAGAATGCAAATCTGTGGTACTATTTCCGAGAACTAATAAAGATTAAGTAAGGGTGAATGGTTTAAGTCTACCTGTTCGTTTAATAATTGATTGGAGTTTTAATTTTTTAGATTTATTTTCTACATGTAGGATTTTTAACGTATCATCAAAATTATGGGATTCGTTTATTATATGGGTTGTGTAATGTGAATTGTTCTTATTTTTTAAATAACTATGTTTATGTTCTTTAAGCGAGTTTCAAAAGATCCACCAGTTTGTCCTACGTAGGTTTTAGTACAAGAGCCACAGTTTATTAAATAAACTCCTGATTTTAAGGATTTCTTAGATTTAGTTTTGTTATTCAAAATTATACTCCCCAAGGAATTACTGGTTTTGAATGCTATTTTATTGTTCTTTTCTATTAAATGTTTGGAAATTGTTCTAGTTATTTTCCCTGTGTATGTGAGTGTACTAACTTTTTTGTCATTAATTGTTGGATAAATTAGAGAGATTGCTTGTTTAAAGGATTTTTTATTCAAGATATTATCTATAATGTTGGGGTCATATCCATTATTAATTGCTATTTGTTTGATTATGTTGAATTCTTTGTTAAAATTAGTTTTAGTAATAAGGATATGTAACAATCTATGTATGAAAGAGTTAAAAGCTGCTATTTTGTGAGGATAAGGGTGGGATGAACTATTGTGTATGACTGTGTCAGTATGTGAAGGTTTGTGAAAAATCGAGAAATCGTGTTTATTGTTCACTTTTGATATATATATGTCTAAGAAATTTATAGAGTTATTGGTTTCTCAATGTAATATTAGGATGCAAATTATTTAGGAAGTTAAAGAGGATTGTTAGTTGTCTATCTGTTCCCGTGAAACAGGAAATGATATCGTCAACATATCTATACCAGTAAACAATATTTAACAGTACATAACAAGAATTAAGGATAGTTTTAAGCACTACATAACCAGGATTACTACCAAATATTTTTCTTTCTTATTTACTTCTGAAGAAGCCATTGTATGGTGAAACAATTGTCAAGTGACTTTAAATATATTGGAAATTAAAACATAAAGTTGTTTTTATATAATTTTATTATGAATTTCCAACAAATATAGGCTAACACAATCAAAGATAGTTAATTATACCAAATATTAAAATAGGGTTGTATATTATCCATAGCTATTTTATCTGTCTATCTACCTATTAAAAATCACAAAATAGACATTAATTAAAATGACCATGAAAAGTAGTAAAAAATTATTTATTAAAAATTTAAAAATAAACACAAAATCAATAAGAAATAAAAAAAAATAATGAGATAGTTAAGGCGAGTGGAGTTTTAGAAATTTGTTATTGTCGGGTTCCAATTTCGTTAACATCAGTCGCAAATCGCCACGTTTAGTGATGTGCAGTCTATTCCTTTTCTTAGACAGTAAACTCTTGGTATCCATTTTTGAATTTTACTTTTAGTTCTTCGCTAGTTGTGAGTCCTACGAGTTCCTCTTTTAAATTTGATGATTCTGCTGTATTTGCATTTGTAAACGGATCTAAAACCCAACTCGGTATATTCATGTTTAAAATATCCTGGAATTGCTCCGTAAAAGCATGAAGAATGTCCAAGTGTTGGCAGTAAGTAAGTAAATCTTTCTGTTTTACAGAGACTACTAATAATGTGTGAAAGCGGCTGAATTCGCCTCTACATGGATTTCGTTTAAACAGAATTTTCACTACAAAGTTGGCCAAATACTGTCATGCAATGAATTGCTTTTAATGTTATTGACTATTCTAATAAAGTAATGAAACGACGGATGCAGGCGTGCATTCAGTTTTTTTGCAACTAAATGCCGATGATCAATAACACAATGTACAGGGTGAGTCAACGAAAGAGTAAAGTTCATTATCTCTTTTGTTCCAGGAATGAGGAAAAAAGTTAAATACAATAGTTTTAGGGAATATTAAAGTGCACAGTTTAAAATTATTTTTGAGTATACAGGGTAAAGTGTGGCCGACATAACACATGTTTTTTTTTTTTGAATGGAACATCCTATTTTCTAATTTATTTTTAAATTCTGCGTAAAATTTTATAACTTTTTTATTAATAATGTTATATATCTAAACCTAGTAGTTTCTCTAATATTTCAATTTTTTTTAAAAAATACTAGTTTTCAGTTTTGTAAAAAATTTCCAGTAGCGCCATCGTGCCTGAAGGCGGAATACCACAATTGGTACGAGAATTCTATAGGGATGAAAAAAAAGATATATTTCAAGAAATTTGAGTTAGATGCTACAGGGTGTTCAAAATAAATTTATGCATTTCGACTATTTTAAATTGAAAAATCTTAAATTTTTTAAATGGCACACCCTGTATATTATTATGTTTTCTGACAGATTTTACAAAACCCTCCAACTATTATTAAGTATGTCATATACCTATTTCTAATAGTTTTCGATTTATTTTGAATTTTTCAATTTTTACCCTTGTTTTTAATACACTTACGCTATAACATCATAGTAGCCAAGACAAAACAAAAATGTAGGCATTGTCAAGTAAAAAAAATAGTTTAATTTGTTGTAGTAAGTGACGTATAAAGGTAATAGTTATGGATTTTTCTAAAAATGAATTAGTTGATATGGTTTATGTACTAGGCGAGGCGGGAAAAAATTGTCTTTTGGCAGTAAGGCTTTACGGAGCGAAGTATCCTAATAGACGTTACCATCTAAAAAATCTTTTCAGTGCTTAATGGAACGGTTTGATAGTAGTGGTAGCGTTGAGTATACGAAACGAAAAGTAGTAAATCAGAATGTTACCAATGAGGAAAAAGAATTGGAGATTTAACTTCATGTTGAAGATAATCCCCAGGTCAGCAGCAGTCAACTAGCTGACTTCTCTGACACATCCCAATCTACGGCTAATCGAACCACGAGAAAATACAAGTATCATCCCTTTCATATGGAACTACACCAAAACTTCGAGACCGTGATTTTGACCAACGCGACGAGTAAACTTTTGTACCACCATGAATGAAGCAATAGAGGCCGATCCAAAATAATGTTTTCTGATGAAGCTACTTTTCGCATTACTGCGTGCAGTTAACAGCCATAACATGCATATATATATATATTTTGGGTCCGGGAGACTTCTTTTTGTGGGGGAATACATTAATTAGATCGTGTTTATGTGAATCCCCTCAACAACATCAGTACATATGAAAAATAAGGATGCGTGCAGGACAATAACGCCCTTTATGGAAAATATGCTAAGGAAAGTGAAGGAAAATATAGTAAAACGACTAAACATGCATATTCAAGTAGACGGGCATATTTTTGAACATTTATTACGTCATAAAATAATTAAACTATATTAAAATTATTATTAACTATTTGTTTATGTTTTCACAATATCGTAACTGTATTAAAAACAGGGTAAAAATTTGGAAAATTCAACATTCACTATTACAAAGAGGTATATGACATACTAAATAAAGGTTGGAAGCTTTTGTAAAATCTATCAGAAAAAATAATAATATACAGGGTGTACCATTTAAAAATTTTTAGATTTTTCAATTTAAAATAGTCGAAATGTATCAATTTATTTTGAACACCCTGTAGCATCTAACTCAAATTTCTTTACATATATTTTTTTCATCTCTATAGAACGCTCGTATCAATTATGAGTATTCCACCTTCAGAAACAATGGCGCTACTGGAAATTTTTTACAAAACTGAAAACTAGTATTTTTTTAAAAAAATTGAAATATTAGAAAAACTACTAGGTTTAGGTATAAAACATTATTAATAAAAAATTTATAAAATTTTACGCAGAATTTAAAGATAAGTTAGAAAATAGGATGTTCCATTTAAAAAAAACATATATTATATCGGCCAAACTTTTTGAAGTACCCTGTATACTCAAAAATAATTTTAAACTGTGTACCTTAACATTCTCTAAAACTATTGTATTTAACATTTTTTCGTCATTCCCAAACAAATGAGATAAAGAACTCTATCGTTGACTCACCCTGTACATAAAGAAATTGATACTGTAACGTTTGTCAAATGCATGTCTTACAAATATAGTAATTACTGAAATATGTTTTTTGCTTTAATTTTCACACATAACTTGCATACTTATAGCTCTATACCTGCCTGTGACGGACCGCGTTTCGAAAAAGGTCTGTACCGCAACTCGAAACTTTTTATTGCCTTTCACCGATCCTTACCGCAACTCGGTATCAACCTAAATGCATTTTGTATTCCCTTTATTTTCTGCTTTCAAGTCATTTTATTATTACGCAGATAAAATTCCAACTAAAAGATTTAAAACTTCATCGTTTTGTTTACAAGGTAAAAGCTTACCTTAAAATTTAATTATTTTTACCTAATTCAGAAAAGATAAGAAAATTGTCAGTCATAAACATTACGTGCTTACCACAGCAAGAGAGGAGGAAAGAGCATTTAAATAGGCAGTAAACTAGGGGGATCGACGTTAATTGGTTTTTAGGGTAGGCGCGTTTAAAACCTCATAAAAAAAAACTGTCCATTAAACTTCCAGAAAGGATAAAAGTAACAATGAATTAATACTGGTTTGAATTTTTTTATTAGGTTAAATGGACTTTAGGAGAAATGAATTTATTTTTGATATTTTTCAATTCTTTATGGGCATAGCACAGATGTTGCGGAGAAATTTCTAAAGTGCTATAGGAGCGATACGTGTGCGGAAAAGCTATTTATGTTGGTCTTGAATCGCTGTAAATTATACCAGGTGGGAAACACCATCCTAAGTAAATCATTCCAAAGGAATGAGGTTCGACATATCAAAGACTGCTTAAAAAAGGTTATACAAGAAGTGACAAGCTGAACTCCACATGGATATGATGTATTAGCGCAACGTGTATTCCTATCATGCACCGCTCTGGGAGATATTAAGCGGATTACATCCATCGAAAATTTTCCAGCTGTTCTTTAATATTTCAAATAATCATTCAACAGCCATAGTAAACATAAAACATAATAGGGACAGTCAAGAAAATTTTTAGGGCCTGTTTTTTTATCACGCATGAGTCCCCTATCATACCAACAACGTGGCCGCCACCCAATCTTTTTATAGCGTGCTCCGAAATTCATTATTAATAACATAAGTATACAAAATAAAAAAATTCTTTGTCTTTTAAGTGAGATACGTGTTTTCTTAAGTATTTTTTTATGCCGAATCCAAAAAAAATTATAAAAAAAGACATCTACCGTGAGGTTTTTTCAGAAAACATACTTAAAATTGCCAGAAAACAATTAAATTGAAAAAATACATTTTAATAAGTAATGTAAAACTGTATAATCAATAAAATTATGGAATAATTCTATTATTTTGGACATCTTTCAATGTTCTGAATCTATATTTATCATAAAAACTTAAAAATACTAGGTTTTAGTGTACATGTTTAACAGAACACAACAAGAACACTTATACACCATCTTTAACAAAGCTACGTAGCAAAATGCTGTTTAAAATAAATATGTGCAACAGTTAAATTAAAAAATGGTTTTGAATTTTTATTAATATTGAACAAAACTATTATTTCCGGTGTTTTTTGAAGTTCTCAATCCTGACTTGACATCAAAAAATAAAGTTCTAGATTCAGGTTCGACAAAGAATTCGCTTTTAACACTTACAAAGGCGCGAATTTTTTTTTTAACAAAACTCAATTATTTCTATTAGTTTTTTAAGTTTCAAATCAGAATTTGATATCAAATGGTGAGGATTAGTTTTTAGTGTTTGAAAAAAATATCCATTTAATGTTTAGGAACAAAAGGTTGCAAAATGCAGTCTAATATATATTCGTTGACAATTTTATGGATTTTTGTGGATAGATTGATTGAGTAAATATGAGGGAATGTGAGTGAGTGAGTGAGCGAGCGAGTAAGTAACTGCATGAGTGAGGTAGTGGGTGAGTGAGCGAGCGAGCGAGTGAGTGAGTGAGTGAGCGAGTAAGTAAGCAAGTGAGTGCGCATGTGAGTGTAGAAGTCAGTGAGCAAGTGAGTGAGTATAGGGGTATGTGAAGGAGTGAGTGACTGAGCGAGCAAGTGAATGAGTGTTTTGTGCAATATTAATAAAATTTAAAAGCAATTTTATAATTTAGCGGTTGCAGAAATTCATTTAAAACAGCATTTTGCTACGTAGCTTAGTTAATACGAGTGTTTTTTCTTAAACATGAACACTAAAACCTAATATTTTTAAGTTTTTATGATAAATGTGGATTTAGGACATTTATAGATGTCCGAAGTAATAGTTTTATTCCATAATTTTTAATGATTATACAGTTTTACATTTTAATTAATAAAATGTTTTTTTTAA
The DNA here is from genome assembly GCA_019049505.1 of Pachyrhynchus sulphureomaculatus. NCBI lineage: Eukaryota > Metazoa > Arthropoda > Insecta > Coleoptera > Curculionidae > Pachyrhynchus > Pachyrhynchus sulphureomaculatus. Next base: position 15,002,705 of record CM032449.1, on the reverse strand, counting down.
CTTAATAGTTTAATGGCAACTTTAAATGTATTTTCTGAAAAAACTCTTACAGTGGATGTCCTTTTTATGATTTTTTTGCATTCAGCATAAAAAAAAATACCCAAGAAAACACGTGTTTCATTTAAAAGACAGAGATTTTTTTTATATAACTCTGTAATTTTCCAATAAGTAAATGACTCGTTTGACGTTATAATTGAAAATAATTATAAAAAACCGGTCAAGTGCAAGTTGAACTTGCACAATTAGTGTTCCGTACGTTGATTGTTTTTAAAATAAAAATTTTTGTTAGGGTGGTATAAAATGATCAGTGACTTCACAAAACACACCCCAAATGAGTTTTTAGCAAAGTTTGTTTCCAATCTTTACTGAAAAACTGGTGAAACTCGTGATAATTTTCGTTCAATACCCCGTGGAGAATATTCCAAAATTTTTTCAAAATTTTTTGATCAGTACTTTTCGAGATAAGGTAGGGGACAGCGATTTTTTAAAAGTAATACGAAGAATAGTGTACGCAAGTATTACATTATATATATATATATATATATATATATATATATATATATATATATATATATATATATATATATATATATATATATATTACTCGTGTTTTCACAAGCTTTCATTTGACAGCACACTCGATGACCTAGTAAAAACAAAATTTTTTTACTTCCGATTTCACCCCTCAAAACCCCCTTAGTCAAAATTTATGTTACGGTGGTATAAAATGATCAGTAACTTCACAAAACACACCCCAAATGAGTTTTCAACAAAGTTTATTTCCAATCTTTACTGAAATCTGATGACCTTGAAATTTTTGTTTTTTATATACTATATAAATTATTAAAGGTAATGCACTCGTGATAATTTTCGTTCAATCTACACCCCCGTGGAGAATATTCCAGAATTTTTTCGAAATTTTTTGATAAGTACTTTTCGAGATAAGGCCCGGGACAGCGATTTTTCGCGAATTTTTAAAAATAATACAAAGAAAAGTACGCGCAAGTATAATATTATATATATATTTTTTACTAGTGTTTTCACAAGCTTTCATTTGACACCACACTCGATGACCTAGTAAAAAATTTTTTTTTTCACTTCCGACTTCACCCCCCAAAACTAACCCCTTAAGTCAAAATTTAATTCTCAAAACTACATGGCTCTGATGAGGCCATCAATTCCTATATTATTACCAAATTTCACCTTTCTATGTCAAATAGTTTCGGAGAAAATCGGGTGTGACAGACAGACAGACAGACAGACACCGAAGTGATCTTATAAGTGTTCCATACGGAACACTAAAAAGATGTCAAGAGGAAGTTTTTGTTGTGTGATTAATGCTTGTAAAAATATAAGTGGTATCTCCAAAGGAGTCAGTTTTTTATATTTCCCAAAGATCCTAAAAGGTAATTTATTCATAATTCTTTATTTATATTATGCAATATACGAGGATGGACTGAAAAGTTCGCGGCTTCACCAAAAAATAATTATAATATTTTTATTATAGTACCCTCAATAAGTTCATACTTTCTTTACTTGTCACAATGTAAAATTTTATTGCTGTAGAATTTATGGTTTTTAGGTTAGAACGAGTTTAGTGAGACCAAGTGCAGCGTTGTTGGAAAAATGGAAAAAAATTGAACAACGTGCGGTCATCAAGTACCTGTTTAAAAAAGACTAACACCAAAGGAGATCCATGAAGATATGAAAACAACACTAGGGGAATCTGCTCCGTCATATACCACTGTGAAAAAATGGGTTGCAGAATTTAAACGTGGACAAGAGAGCATCGAATATGACCCTCGCTCCGGCCGGCCCACAACGTCTATAAGTGAAGAAAATATCGGTAAAGTGTGTGATCTCATACTGAAAGACCGTAGATTAACTATCAGGGAGATTGCAAACACTATAGGCATCTCGTATGAACGAACACAAAACATCATTGCCAACGAACTCGGATTTTCTAAGGTTTCCGCTAGGTGGGTCCCCAGATTGCTCTCAGTTGAACCAAAACGAATTCGACTCACGATTTCTCGCGACTGTTTGGAGATGTTCGAGACTGATCCGCACAATTTTTTTCACAGGTTTGGGACAATGGAGGAAACCTGGGCTCACCACTAGACTCCAGAGTCAAAACAACAATCCAAGCAGTGGAAAAAATCTGGTGCACCAACCCCCAAAGAAAGCGAAGGCAATTCTGTCGGCTGGAAAAGTGATGGCGTCAGTTTTTTGGGAAGCTAAAGGTATTATTATGGTGGATTACCTTCCGAAAGGCAAAACAGTGAACTCGACTTACTATTGTATCCTTTTGCGTCGTTTACGTCAAGGAATTAAAGAGAAAACGCCTAGTTATACTGAGAAAGAAAGTTTTGTTCCATCAGGACAACGCTAGCGTTCACACGTCTGTGGCTCCAATTCTTGGTTGTAGTTTCGAATTGTTGCCCCACCCGGTTTATTCTCCTGATTTGGTACTTTCGGACTTTCATACCTAAGAAAAACACGTCAGTGGCCAGAAATTTTCATGAAGGAGTCGAAGCTGCAGTTAACCAGTATTTTGAAGACCTTGAGGAATCTTTTTTTCAAACAGGTGTGGAAGCCTTGGAAAGCAGGTGGAAGAAGTGCATAGAGCTAGGTGGAGATTACGTCGAAAAATAATATATTTTTGTACGTATTTAATTTTGTTTTCTTGACTAGGCCGCGAACTTTTCAGTCTATCCTCGTATTTTGTTTCTGAATTCATGGCAGAATGTTTTCTAGAGTTAAGTTATATTATCTGCTAAAATTCACCAACCAAACTTTCAAAACTCAATCTGGGCATGTAAAAGTAGTAATCTCCAGGACCAATAAATCAGTGCGTGGATTTAATTTTTTTATATAAGTTGTATATAGGCATGAAAAGTCGTTAGTTGTATGAAAATTAATATATTTGATTTAACTAATAATAAAATGGAGAAAAAAGTGTGTTCACTTCATTTTTAAGTTCAGAAGAAAGACGATCTGATTTTAAAATGCGAATTATAATTATTTTCAATCTATCCAGATTACTGGGATTCGCTGAAATATAAGAAGCATGACTGTTGACATTATACGCGCGAGGCTGAAGGTGTGCAGAGATATACTTTCAAAATGAACATTTTCCCCCCCGGATAATATCTCTAATAGTTGAGAAATATAAATTCCACAGATATTTAAAGGAATAGCGTTGAAGCAAATGTATTTTTTCCTTGTATTTTTTTTTACTTTTTCCCTATTTTTTATACATCTGTTTTAATAAGAACTTGTTCAAAAAAATGTTTAAGAAAACATTTCTAATCTACAGAATAGGATTTTTCTTGAAAGAACGAATTTGAATATTTCAAAAACCCGCCGGCATCATACCAGCATTATGGCGACTCGAACCCCCTTGAGATCAAAGGTGCCGAGTCGCACTGTCGCTACTGTTTTTTTATATTTACTGTGCAACAGCTCTCGTTTGATCTTTTTTTATCAATGCATGTCAAATACTTGGGTTTTTAACTATTATGAATTATTTTTGGTGTTGCTGGTAGTGATATGTTGATGTTTGGCTGTTTGGAAGTAGTGTGAAATAAACTTTATCTTAGATCGGTTAAAGAAAACACATGATTGGAAAATTCCATTTACTGAAAATCAGTTTAATTTGCACCGATGATTAGATTTTAAAATTTATGGGCAAGTTGGGTGCAATGCTATGTAGACATCTGACAGACAATTTGAATAGTATTTGTTGAAATTTACCGAAATATTGCTTTGGCCAGAGGTTTTTTCGGTCATTGTTATGTTGACTGGAACTATGGAAAAAAAATTAAATATCCGTTCATACCAAAATGTCTGTTCTCCCTCTTAGGGACCTACTAATGAAGAACAAGAAATGGAGATTTTACTTCATGTTGAAGATAATCCCCAGGTCAGCAGCCGTCAACCAGCTGACTTATCTGACACATCCCAATCTACGGCTAATCGCACCACGAGATAATACAAGTGTCATCCCTTTCATATGGAACTACACCAAGAACTTCAAGACCGTGATTTTGAACGACGAGCAAACTTTTGTACCACCATGAATGGAGCAATAGAAGCCGATCCAAATTGTTTATCCAAAATAATGTTTTCTGATGAAGTTACTTTTTGCAGTAATAAAGCAGTTAACAGCCATAACATGCATTATTATTTTACAGTTAATCCATTTTGTGTCCGGGAAGTTCAAAACCAAAACCATTGGTCGTTTAATGTATGGTGTGGAATATTAAATTTTCGAATTATTGATCTATATTTTTTCCCCGAACCGCTTAACGGGCCTAGATATCTAAATTTTTTGCAAAACGAATTACCTCAGCTTCTTGAAGAAGTTGATAACTTTCAAAGGGAACAAATGTGGATTCAACAAGAAGAAGCTCATTACCACCGGGAAGTTCGGGAATTTTTAAACCGATCGATAGGGATGGATTCATTCAGTGGCCCCCTCGATCATGCGACTTAACACCTTTAGACTTCTTTTTGTGGGGCTACATTAAAGATCGTGTACCAACACCAGCAGATACGGAAAATAGGATACGGGATACGTGCAGGACAATAACGCCCTCTATGCTAAGGAAAGTGAAGGAAAATATAGTAAAACGACTAAACATGTGTATTCAAGTAGACGGGCATATTTTTGAAAATTTATTATGTCATAATAATTAATCATTACATAAGTTAAACTGTATTAAAATTATTATGAACTATTTGTTTATGTTTTCACAATAGCGTAAGTGTATTAAAAATAAGGGTAAAAATTTAAAAATTCAAAATAAATCGAAAACTACTAGAAATAGGTATATGACATACTTAATAAAAGTTGAAGGGTTTTGTAAAATGTAACAGAAAAAATAATATACAGGGTGTGCCATTTAAAAAATTTGAAATTTTTCAACCCAAAATAGTCGAAATGCATAAATTTATTTTGAACACTCTGTAGCATCTAACTCAAATTTCTTTACAGATATCTTTTTTTCGTCTCTGTAGAACACTCGTACCAATTATGAGTATTCCACTTTCAGAAACAATGACGCTACTGGTAATTTTTTACAAAACTGAAAACTAGTTTTTTTTTTTTAAATTGAAATATAAAAAAAGTACTAGGTTTAGGTATGTAACATTATTAATGAAAAAGTTACGCGGAATTTAAAAATAAATTAGAAAATAAGTTGTTCCATTTAAAAAAACACTTTTTTGAAGTATCCTGTATACTCAAAAATAATTTTATTATACCTTAACATTTCCAAAAACTATTGTATTTAACGCTTTTTCGTCATTTCCGAAACAAATGATATAATGAACTTTACTCTATCGTTGACTCACCCTGTACCTCTAGAATGGGAAGAGCACTGTTTAATTCAATTCCCATTATGAATCTTAGTGACGCCAAAAAACTTTCAGGTCTTTTTTACCATGAGGCCAGAATGTGTCGTCCACATCTATTCACCAACATTTTGGTTTTTTAGGGGGTGTAGCAACTATATTCTGTTTAAAGGCTTCTCCAACTATGTTTGCAAGTACAAAAGGTAGGTTTGAATTGCTTCTTCATCCGCCATATTCACCAGATCTGGCCCCCAGCGATTATTACCTATTACCAAATCTAAAAAGGTGGCTCCAGGGAAAGTGATGTGACTCAAAGGAAGAAGTCAAATGGAAAATTGAGGCTAATTTTAGAGAGCTCGACAAATCGAATTATATAAAAGGTATCCAAATGTTGGAATAACGATGGGATAAGTGTATCGCTCTTGAAGGAAACTATGTTCAAAAATAAAATCGATTTTTGATAAAAATGTTTTTTCTTCAAAAGTCTCGGGATTTTTCTCCCCATGTTGTAATATTACAAACTGCTGAGGAGAAAGTAGGTTTTTAGTACAATATTTCGAACTGTTAAGAATATTGCTGTGCCAATATGACATTGCCAATGCATATTTGCTCACAAGTTATCGCCTAATAAGTTGAGTTTTAATAGAATAAAGTAGGAATAGAGAATATTAGAGAGTATCAGATTAACGGCCCAGTCGTCCGAGGCATATTTTAACGAAAAGCTTTCATTAGATGTTAACAGGCTGCATTTTGGCATACAAAAAGTTTTTTAAACGTACAATACGATAAAAAAAAAGTTTGCTGCTCTTAGATGTATGCTAAGCCTACAAAATGAAAAATTCGGTTTTTTGCAAATATCTCTAAAAACAAAAAAGATATCGAAAAACTAATAGCACCACGTGAAAGAATGGAAAATTGTACAAAAATAGTATATATACTATTTTTTTTTTAGTTTTACCGTAATTAAAAAAATATATTTAAAATAAAATGGATCGTTTAACCTTTTCAGTTGTAGTGGGAATCATACTTCCAACCTCATTTATGATTAAATTACCGTTTCTGTATACCCTTAAAAATTCTGAAATTAACTATTAACAGGTTTTGCGGGGTGCTGATTAAGAATCCGATGACAGATTTGAAAAATTCAAAATGGTGGATCCAATATAACGGCCAGAGAGTACGTAATTCATTTAATTTCTTCGAGTAATTTAGATATATGAGCACCAGGAGCAAAGTAAGAATATACAAAACATGCGTAAGACCGATCATGACGTACGCGATAGAAACCAGAGTGGAGAACACAATAACGAAACGACTCCTAAGAACAACAGAAATGCGAACACTTAGATCGATAACAGGACATACGTTATTTGACCGGAAGAGATGTGAAGAAATAAGGGAAATGTGCGAAATACAGGATGTGGTGAGATGGGCAAGGAGTAGGAGAAGAGAATGGAGAGACCATGTGGACAGACTGCCAAATGACCGGTTGGCTAAGGTTGCAAAAGAGAAGCGACCAAACACACCTTGATCGCTTGGAAGGCCACCAGTAAGATGGTATGAGAGCTGGTCTTCATCATCGCAATTGTTTCTGGGAAACCTTTGAAGTAAACACAGGACATGGTCCTAACGTAGGAAGAAGAAGAAGAGTAATTTAGAATTTTCGTGTTTTCAATAACTGTTATAATCTGAAAAAAAAAATCTATATACAATTTTTTTGTAAAATTTCCCACTTTTTGACGTGATGCTGTTAGTTTTTCGATATCTTTTTTATTGATATTATCGAAAAAAAAACCGAATTTTTGATTTTAATTTGGGTGCTGTGGACTACGTACATCAAACTTTAGCAATTTTATAGTGTTCCGTACGGAACACTTATAAGATCACTTCGGTGTCTGTCTGTCTGTCTGTAACACCCCATTTTCTCCGAAACTATTTGACATAGAAAGTTAAAATTTGGTACTAATATAGGAACTGATGGCCTCATCAGAGCCGTGGAGTTTTGAAAGTTAAATTTTGACATAAGGGGTTAGTTTTGGGGGGTGAAATCGGAAGTGAAAAAAAAAATTGTTTAATAGGTCATCGAATGTGGTGTCAAATAAAAGCTGGTCAAAACACGAGTAAAAAAATATATATAATGTAATACTTGCCCGCACTTTTCTTTGTATTATTTTTAAAAAATCGCAAAAAATCGCTGCCCCCGCCTTATCTCGAAAAGTACTTATCATAAAATTTTGAAAAAATTCTGGAATATTCTCCACGGGGTGTAGATTGAACGAAAATTATCACGAGAGCCCAATAATTTATCTGGTATATAAAAAAAACAAAAATTTCAAAGTCATAAGTTTTCATTAAAGAATGGAAACAAACTTTGTTGAAAACTCATTTGGGGTGTGTTTTGTAAAGTCACTGATCATTTTATACCTCCGTAACAAAATTATTTATTTTAAAAGCAATCAACGTACGGAACACTAATTACGCAAGTTCAACTTGCACTTGACCGGTTATTTTTTATCGTTTTTTTAAGTCGGAAAAACTACCTGTGTGCCAAAATGCAGCCTATTATTTATTGAAAACCCAAAACCCCTGGCGACTGGGCTATAAAACAGGACTTGAAGGAGGATATGGGGACTTTAACAATAGAGATTCAAAAAATAACAAGCTTTTAAAACCTGAAAAACTCATCAAAATCGGTTAAGTTCCTATTAAATGCACTGTATCGTTTATTTTTTACGATTAACTTAGGTAGTATACCTCTTATCTAAAACCTACATTTAAAGTCCCTTTTTAATACAAAGTAAAATCTAACGTTTCGCAAATCAGCTACCTTTTGCCAAAGGATAATTTAGGGCATTCTTCAAAAGGTCCCGCACAGAACTTATATCCAACAACCAGAAGATATTTATTATTCGCCTGCTTTGTTCAGAAAAAAGATCTATTTTTTGGAAGCATCTTACCACTGTTGATTTATAGCACAACGGGACCTATTCAAATAAAGAAGTCGAAACATTTCGGCAGTTTTACGTAAAAAAGGAAATATAGGACGAATGACTAATAATGGGATAAGTAAGTTGTTCTCTTTTTTGTCTAGTGGAAAATAGAAAAACAATAATAAATCGAATAGAAAAAAGTTATAAGTACATCGAGTTTAGGATCTTTTTTTTATTTGTGTTAAGGGATAATGCCACTCCAGAGCTAAGAAAAAAAGCGTGATTTTGACAAATTTTTTTTGAATTATAGTGAACGCAATCCAAAATTTACTCAAATGGTTTTATTACACATACTTTAAAGTATGTCCGCATTCGTATAAATGGCGAGAATATAGAACAGGTTAGAAAGTTTTGATAAGTGGGATCCGGATAAGGAAATTAAAGTGCGAGTCGAGCAAGCAAGATCAACTTTCATCAAGCTGCACAAATCTCATTGTAATAAAAACCTCAGCCTATAACTCAGGTACCGAATGGCCAAGAGCTATGTTTGGTCCATTCTGTTGTATGGTGTTGAAACATGAACCTTGAGAATCTCGTCTATTAATAAACTAGAGACATTTGAAATGTGGATGCTGAGAAGAATGTTGAGAATATCTTGGTTTGATAGAGTAATAAATGAAGAGGTAATCGAAGGGGCAAATCTAGGAGATCTTAAATTGTTGGAAAACATAAAAAGGAGAAACATTTCTTATTTGGGAATCATTGTTCGTAGTAAACATTATAGTTTTTAACGCCCAATTCTACAGGGTAAAACTTGAGGCAAGAGGGAAATAGGACGAAGAAGACTGTGAGGGCACTCAAGTATGCGGCTTTAAACAAACTCATCTGAAAAGAGAAATTTGGTACAGACGCCAGTAATCTGCACGCGATCTTAGGAAGCAGAAGAATAGCACTTTGAGATATTTATACGTTTTTTTGCTTGACCTACTGAATGATAAATTTTTAACATATTATTTATAGTAAAATATGTAACGGGTTAAGGTATTTCTTACGAGCAACTGTAAAAAGTAGTTTTGCTTGAAATTTTAGATATTAGCATCATGCATTCACTACTTCAATATAAAGATTCTTTACCATGCCGTATTACCATAATTAATTATAAAAGTTTCAGATATTTAACACGTAAAAGATAGGAATCCATACTTTTTCTTCTATCAAAAGTATGCGTTTTTATAATTTTTGTTGTCGTATGTGCGTTAAAGAGTAAAAATTCACAATAAAAATATATACATATACATATATACATTGCTTTGCTTTAGTTTGTTAAAATATGATGGCAGTTTACATCCTAGTTGTTGCAAAAATATTAGATAAATATTACTTTTTAATGCATTTTACGAAGTGAATTTTCACTGTGGCAACTTAGCTTGAAGAACATTGCGCGCGCGGATGGATCACATATACGAATTGCACTGCTCGGACTTTCTTTTAAAAGATATTAGAACAAACGCGTGCCTCGCACAAGCATTTATTCAGTTATCAGTACTTAATAATTGATATATTTTTAATAAATAATCCAAAGTATCGTTTTAATTAATTAATATACATGGATACTAAATAAAAATAAATCCCACGTGATTGAGTGCGGCGGGAAGAAAGTGAGAAACCACGTTGCCACATTGATTAGTCCCTGAAAAACCAAATTATTTCGCCTCTTTCTCTAACATAATGCTCTTTCTGTCTTCTCGTAAGAAACACCTTAAAGGCTGGGGTAGGGGAAGGAAGTTAATGGGTTTGCTTCCTATATATGGTGTTATAGATCTCTTTCGGGGTTTGTGGAGTCGAGGAATCTGAATATTAAGTTATTTTTTCATTACTTCCAATTTTAATGGGGAAAGGAGTGAAAGAGGTGGAGTGATCAAATATTGTATGCTTTTTAATAGTATTAGGGGAATTTTTACAGATTTTTGGTTGCGATAATAAACATTTTTTAAGCATAATTATTTATTTACTATAATTATGGAACGTATGAGAGGTGAGGACGGCAGTTAGAAGGGTGATTTCGTATATATTGTTCTATATGTATTGTTTAGAGTTCTTTCAATCAAATGAACAAAACATTACATTTTTTTTTTGCTATTAGCAATATTAACACGTATTAGGGGCTTGGTATCATTAAATATTGAATAGTTTCAATATTATTACAAGAATTTTAGATGGTTTTTGGTTGGGGTATTTAAAAAAAAAATCTAGCTAATCATATATAGTAAAAGATATATAAGGTGAAAAGAATGGGGAAGAGAGTTATATATGGGCAGATCCCAAAACGTTGAAGCGACAAACATTAGTGCCTATACAATAGAAGTATGGAAATTAGCTTAATTTTACTAATTACAAGGCGACATTTATAATTTTTTTGCAAGTAACCAAAAAATGACTTAGAAATTCTTAGAAATTCACGACAATTGTTTATTTGTATTAATTTCGAACTTATAAACACTTTGTATATAAAGAAAATATGGACATAGATATGTTATACATCATGTTTAATTAAAAAACAGTAAAATAAAGTGACTTCAAATTCGAATAGTAAAAGTTAAAATAAATCAATAGGAGACAAGTGACCCCGCATAGATCTTTCTTAACAAAAGAAGGAACTGGCAAATCTACCCTTTTTTTTTCTTTATTAAGAATTATAGCTATTGGTTAGTTCAAAGGTATAAAGTATTTTTTATTCTAAGGAAGTTGGGAGTAATTTAATTTCTTACTTGAACTTTCAGGGAGCGTTAGGAACTGAATAAGACGTTAAAATTTTTACAGGTCAGCTGTTAATAATCACACTTAGTTATTTACCGCCCTCTACTATTTTACGAGAAATCATATGACAGTAAACTTTTTACCCTTTGAAATCCCTCGACATTACACAAAATTAAAAAAAAAACATAATGGCTGCTTTAACAGTTAATTGACATTAATAGTCCAGTCGGTATAGGTTTCTCGATATGCTGTTAAATGCACACTTTTTTAAAAAAAAATGTAGGTCTTGATGTGTACTTTCCGGGAAAAATAACGCGGATAATAACCACGTGTTGCAACAATTGTAAATATTGCAAAATTCAAATAATTTCGACGTGGTACTATACGATCGATTTGAAAAATTCTAAAGAAATTTGAAAGAACACATCAAGACCTTCAACGTTTAATTCCAATTCAATAGAAACCGAGATATAGTCGATTTTTCCATAAACCTTGATTTTTATAAACATATTGGTATATCCTTGGATAGAAATAAGATATTGAGAAAATTCCAACGGGGTTATCTTCGGTATATGTCCCTCTTGAAGATAAGCCAATAAAGTTTGTGACTGTTCACGTTTTTCATATAGAATTTTTCTCTATGGAATTATAATAAATTTTCCGAAAACGCAAAAATTGTTTATCTTTCTCTTTTTGAAAAAATAATTTAACAATTTTTTATTCTTACGATTAAGGTCAGGTAGAGATACAGAGCTAACTTTTTCGCCATATAAAGTTTAATTTGACCCCATAGAAGCTAAGAAATCGAGCATTTTTCTAGAATTTTTGAAATTTCCCTAAAAAAGGTAATTTTTTGCATATATATCTCTCTACTAAGCTTTACCATAGATAATGTCCAGCATTCAGAGACTCATTCATTAAGTTTATATGTGTAAAAACAGAGTATAAAATTTATGTAGAGAGACTATCGGAGCTGCAAAAAAAACAAAGTGATATCGGTGATAATGACGTCTCTGTAATATACTCAGATCATGATGACAAAAAAAATTCAATAAACGCCATTTTTCACGGAATATTCAAGAAAAATGGTCGATTTCTCAGCTTTTATGTGGCCAAATTAAAAGTTATGAGGCGGAAAATTTAGCTTATCATCTCAGAAATATATTCTGATAATAGTAACAACTCTACGATTCGATCAAAATAATTTTCCAAAGCGAGATATATGCAAAAAGTGACTTTTTTTTACGAAAATTTCAAAAATTCGGGAAAAATGGTTGATTTCTCAGCTTTTATGGGATCACATTAAACTTTATAGGGCGAAAAAGTTAGCTTTGTATCTCTAGAAGATAGCCTGACCCTAACGGTAAAAGTAAATATGAGGCTGGTTTGAAAAGTCCGTGCAAAGTCCGAGAGATGGCACCACCGGCACGTATCGAGGTCATGTTTAGTTAGTAGCATCTCTTGAATGAACGCACACCAAGTTTCAGCCATATTGGTCTATTTCTTTGTGTTTGGCATTCGTGTGAATCAAGGAAGTCGAGTGATTTTCAAGAAATGGACGAAAAAGTATTTCGTATGGTGATTAAACATTACTTTATGAAAGGCAAGACGCCTCAGGAGATTAAAGAGAAGCCTGATAAACATTATGGTGACTCTGCACCTTCGATTAGAACAGTTTATAAGTGGTTTCAACATTTTCGGACTGGCCATATGGGCACAAGTGACGCTGAACATTCTGGACGGCCTGTGGAGGTTACGACTCCAGAAATCATTGATCAAATCCATGATATGGTGCTGGATGACAGAAGAGTTAAGGTGCGTGAGATTGCTAGTGCTGTGGGCATCTCGACTGAACGGGTACATAATATTTTGCATAAACATTTGGACATGAGAAAGCTATCCGCAAGATGGGTGCCGCGATTGCTCACGCTTGACCAAAAACGGAATCGTGTGAAGTGTGGCAAGGATGGTTTGCAGCTGTTCCAGAAGAATCCGGAGGACTTTAAGCGTCGTTTCGTCACTGTGGATGAAACATGGATACATTACTATACTCCTGAGACCAAACAACAATCTAAACAATGGGTTACCAAGGGGGAATCTGCACCAAAAAAGGCGAAGACCGTTCCTTCGGCCGGAAAGGTTATGGCGACTGTCTTTTGGGATTCGCAAGGGATAATCCTCATCGACTATCTGGAAAAGGGTAAAACTATTACAGGTGAATATTATTCATCGTTATTGGACCGTTTGAAAACCGAGCTGCAAGAAAAACGCCCGCGATTGGCCCACAAGAAAGTCCTTTTCCATCACGACAACGCACCAGCACACACCTCAGCAGTTGTGGTCGCAAAATTAATGGAAATAGGATTCCACCTCGTTTCACAACCCCCCTATTCTCCAGACTTGGCTCCCTCGGACTACTATTTGTTCCCCAATTTGAAGAAATGGCTGGCGGGACAAAGATTTTATTCAAACGAGGAGGTGATTGCAGACACTAATGGATATTTTGCAGACTTGGACAAATCCTATTATTCGGAAGGGATCAACAAACTAGAACATCGTTGGACGAAGTGTATAAGCCTAAAAGGAGACTATGTCGAAAAATAAAAAAGGTTTACCCCAAACACATAAGTAGTTTTTATTTTTGCACGGACTTTTCAAACCAGCCTCGTAATTGTTAAATTATTTTTGCAAAAGGAGAAAAGTAAACCATTTTTTGGGTTTTCGGAAAATTTATTATAACTTCATAAAAGAAAATCTATATGAAAAACGTGGAAAGTCGCAAACTGTATTGTCAATCTCTTATTTCTATCCAAAGATATACAAATTTGTTTATAAAAAATCAATTTTTTCAAACAAATAAAATTTTTTTGGAAAAAAATTGACTATATCTCCGTTTCTATTGGCTTAAATTGAACGTTCAAGCCCTCAAACGGAAGGTCTTGATGTTTTCTTTCAAATTTCGTTAGAATTTTTTCAAGTCGGTCGTATAGAACCACTAAGAACGTCGAAAATGTTTGAATTTTGCAATATTTAAAATTGTTGCACCACTTGGCTATTAGCCACATTATTTTTCCCGGAAAGTACACATCAAGACCTACATTTTTTTTTAAAAAAAGTCTGCATTTAACAGCATTTCTGCAAATGCTCACTTTTTGTCTATCCCAACTGGGTTATAAGTGGCAGTTATAATGATTTCAAATCTTTATTTTAATCAAAAAAGTGGCTGTAAAAAAGAAGAATCCATTACGGAAAAAAGTAAAAACGGGAAGAGGAGTGAGGCAAGATCGATTATATCACCAACTCATCAATCTATATTCAGAGGAAATTACGAGGAAAGTGTTGACAGAAAGAAGCAAGAGGACTAAACACATTCAATCAATGTAATTTACGTTAAATATACATATATAAAAACTATGTTACTAGTTACACGGTAGAAAAAATAAAGAAACAATTTTCTATATTATAGTACTTACAGTGTTTGTAGCTTGATTAGGAGGTTTAATGCGTCAGATGGAATTTTTTTGAGACCACAGTTTTGTAGAATCCTGAAAAAAAAAACAGGATTTGAGTAATACTTGCTTTCAGGATATCTAAATGCTTTCACTGTTCCTGATGATTTTTTAATAATATGAGCTAATATAAGAGATAACGCTTTTTAAAATAATTATGGCTTTGTACGTTAAACATTTACTTGGTTTTATGCGAATGATTAAAATAAATTGTAATTTTTATTTGTTTAAAGATACATGCATTATATATTTACTAAAAACAAAACCAAAAAGTATAGCAAGTAAAAACTGGAACAGTTTAATCGTAGACTTAGACTCGACCATTTTTTTCATTTGATCGATCTATTTTTTTAAATTAAAATAAGTTTTTTAGTGTTTCTCCGAATTTGAGAAAATTGAAATTTGGCACTAATATAGGAATTGATGGCCTCATCACAGCCGTGTAGTTTTGAAAGTTAAATTTTGACTTAAAGGGTTAGTTTTGTGGGGAAATAGGAAGTAAAAAAAACAATTACCAAGTCATCAAGTGGGGTGTTAAATGAGAGCTGGTGAAAACACGAGTTGAAAAATATATATAATATAATACTTGAGCATACTTTTCTTTGTATTATTTAAAAAAAAAGTGCCAAAAATCTCTCTTACGTCGAAAAGTACCGAACAAAAATTTTTAAAAAAATCTGGAATATTCACGAGTGCATGACCTTTAATAATTTATCTAGTATACAAAAAAAATTCAAGGTCATCAGTTTTCAGTAAAGATCGGAAAAAAACTTTGTTGAAAACTCATTTGTTTTGTGAAGTTGCTGATCATTTTATACCTCCGTAACAAAAATTTTTATTTTAAAAGGAATCAACGTACGGAATACCGTATGCCGGGGAATTTGTCCAATTTATGAAGACTTAATGGAAGTAACATTTGTTTAAACATTTCTCAATGAGTACACCGATATAAATGCAGTTTTTTAAATTTTTATTATTAATTGCTTAATTTTGAATTTTCTAGTACTTCACCATTTGATCAAACAAAAGAATGAGTATGTTTTGTCTGAAAACTAAAGAAGCTGTTTTTTTAAGGTTTTACGTGATTTAGGTTCAGAAAAAATTCAAGCAGATAGACAATAGGATTTTCCACAGTCATGTAAATTTTTCTGGAGCGTTAGAGAGGATTTCCAGTACTGTCTGGAGAGTTAGACTATGGACTCAGTATTGGAAGTAATTTTGCTACCTGTTTTGGGATTGCCTTTTTGGTTTTAAGTAAATCTCTGAAATATATTACAAATTTTACTTATTTAAAGATATATGCTGTAACATGCATTTTTTCCTAGATTTTAAGATCATGTTACGGCACGGTTTTTCTTTCTATAACTTATTTTTTATTACATTTTTGTATTTGGCTAGGCAGTGATACCAATTTTTGAGCAGTGTAACTTAAAACAGTGATTTAAATTTTTGAACAGTGTAACTCAACCGTGTATAACGTGTTGCTGACTTAACGTGTTTCGTTTGCATTGAATTTGCGTCCCGAAAGTGAATGGGAAGGGAAAAAGATATTTCGAATTTTTAAGGGCTTTTTCCTCGGCCAGGCCGTAGTGGCTTTTTCCTCCAGTATGCCGTAGTGGCTCTGTTCTTCCGTCACGCCGTAGTGCAGTAACGGCTATTTTTATCACCAAGTGGGTGTCGTTTCTAGATCTCAAGTTTGATTCCTTTTTCCAATCTTAAAATATTCTGCTCATTCTAAGGCATTTCGGGTCAAAAAGTGTTTAGCTACCCAAATGAAACTAGGAGAGTGGTGGCTGAGATAATATTTTGTTCAGAATCTCACCAGGAGAGGCCAAGCAGCTTATGGAAAACCCACAAGGAGAAGCCAACCAGTAAGTCATAAGCACACCAGTTTAAATATCTCACTTCCTGTCTGCAACGTGTGTTTCCAACAACTAAGCCACATGTGAAATCCGCGAAGTTAATTTTACAAACTTTTAGATCGTGTTTTTTGAAGTCTTTTGTTTTTATTTACTCTTGGGATCAATAATTCATAGAACTCTAATTTAAATGTGTACACTCTCATAGCTTAAGGGGTTTTTATTGAGTTAATGTAATTTTAAGAATATAATAACTGCAAGAATTTTTATTTTGTTAATATACCCTTCTTTATTTAAATGTGTAGTGTCTCACTAAACTCCTGCTCTTTCTTTCAGAACGCAGTGGTTGTACCCAATTCCTGAACTAAATAACTCTTCAGTATTTTTCCACTTTTTAAGCTGAAGTTAGATTCTTTTTATTCTAGAATGAATGATGTCCAAAAACAGTACAACCAAATTTTAAATAACTATAGAGACTATTTTCAAAAGGCATACAAAAATTTCCTAGATCTCCATGTACTCTACCAGTAAAAAAAACGAGCTAGCTTATATCTAAATTTTTGCTCTATCAGTATTAATATCCACTCCCATAAATGGCCTGGAAACACCCCTCTTGAGGTAGGGCCACCCTTTGGGTTCTCTAGATCTAGTTTATGGGTTGATCAGACCCGTTTTTCTTGTTTTTATATTTCTCTACTTAGATGTTTCCAAAGTTTTCTGTTAGACGTGTTCTCCTTCCAGTACGTAATCCCTACCGCCTCCATGTCTTCCTTGACTTGCTACAGCCATCCTATTCTCGGTCTACCTCTCCTTCTACGTCCTGGTTCCCATTGAAATATTTTATATATTGGTGCTCCTGGGCCTGCTCTCCATGTGTGCCCTAGCCAATTAAATCTCTTCTGTTTTATTTTTTGACTATGTCCTCCTCCACTTCTTCCAAAATTTCATGATTAGTCTTCCTTCTGTAGACTCCTTCACATATTCTTATTGGCCCTAGGATCGCTCTTAATATCTTTCGTTCAATTCTTCTCATGTCTCTCCTCTTGTTTCTTTGTCATGCTAATAACTTCAGTAGCATACATTAGTTTTGGGAGTATTATTGTCTTGTATATCCTCATATTACTGTGTCTTCCTATTATCTTACTTCTTAACATTTTCTTATTGCTATGGAACAACTTGTTTGCTAATATTAATGTTTCTTTCACTTCCATTTCCTTGTTCCCATCCCAATACAGCGTCACTCCCAAATATTTAATCTTCTCTACCCTTTCGAAGGTATATTCGTTTATTCTAATCCCTTCTATTTCCTGAACATTCTGTTTTCCATTTTTCATTATTTTGGTTTTCTCTTCATTTATTTTCAACCCCATTTTTGCTCCTTCTACGCTTATTGCTCTCACCATTTCCTTCATTATTTTCCAGTTCTGTGCAATAATTACTACATCATCCGCATATGCAACTACCTGGCTGCCTCTTGTTCGTATTGAACCCTGATTTATATCCCTTAGTACATATTGTAGTGTTAGGTTGAATAACTTTGCCGATAATGCATCTCCCTGTCTAACTCCTTTTTTAATTTCGAAATCTTTTGTTCTTCCTTTATGTGTTTTGACATTGGCGAATGTCTCTTTCAGTGTCATCTTACATAGTCGTCTTATCTTGCTCGGTATTCCCAGTTCTTTTAGCACTGTATTTAATCCAGTTCTCTTAACCGAGTCAAATGCTTGTTTGAAGTCAAAAAACAACAATTCCAAGTTTAATGCATGTTGTTGTGCTCTTTCCAATACTTGTTTGACCCCATGTATTGCATCTACCGTAGGTTTTCCTTGTGTAAATTTATTATATATTTTAGTTTTTCGTGTATAATCGTTGTCAAAATCTTGTAGGCGGTGTTGAGCAGGTTAATTCCTCGATAATTTTCGCATACTCGTTGGTCGCCTTTCTTGTGTATTATTACAAGTTCACCTCCTTTCCAATCATGTGGCATGCGTTCTTCTTTCCATATCTGTTTAATTAGTACGTACATACTTTCTGAACAATTCCATGTTTACCCCGTCTTTGCCTGGATTTTTTTCGTTCTTATTTCTTAGTATTATTTCTTTTATTTCAACTCTTGTTGGTTCTAGAATCATTTCCATTTCATTTTCTTCTTGTTCGTTTTCGGTTATGTATTCTTCTTGTACTTGTTCGTTTAAGAGGTGCTTGAAATGTTCCTCCCATATAATAATATACTGTTTTTCTTCCTCTATTATTTTTCCCTCTCTGTCTTTTACTCCTCTGACTTTTCCTTTATAAGTTCTGTTCTGTATTTTGATCTTATTGTAAAACTGTTTTATGTTAACACTCCGACCTTCTGTTTCTATTTCTCCAATTTGTTCATCTATCCATTCTCTTTTTTTCTTCTAATTACTTTATTACATTCCTTCCTAATACTTTCATATTTCCGTCTGACCTCAATATTATTTGTTTTCAACCATTTCATCCTGGAATTTATTTTTTTGTTTGCCATTCTTTTACATGTTTCATTAAGCCACTCTTTCAATTTGTGGTTTCTTTCAACGAGAGGCTATAATGCATTATATCTCTCTCAATCCTTTCACCCCAATAGGAGTATTGGTGTCACTATGCAGCTGCTGCCTCAACAGTCATTCTTTAGGCATCGCGATCCTGCGTGATCTGACTTGACTCGTGTATATCGAAACCAAGAAGAGATCTTACTTGGTCGGACCATCATGTTGGAGAACGTCCCCTTGATCTTCTACGTTCCCCGTTACTATAAGCTTTTCGATGGCATCTACATTGCTCAAAATGTGACCAAAATATTTCATGTACTGTCCATTAGTTCTATTTGAAAGTCAGTCATTTATACTAAGCTCTTCAAGAATAAATACATGAGTACGGTGGTCGATACATGATACTCTGAAGATTCTTCAATATGCCCACATCTCAAGCGCATTGATTCATCTTTTGTCAGTTTGTTTAATGGTCCATATTTCCGATGCGTACGTTGCTATGGGGAATATAAAGCTGAATAACAATTTTAACTTTGTGCTTTTTGTGAGAGCTAGTTCTTTCCAGACCTTAGTGAGTTGGATCGTCGAGTTTCTAGCCATAACCAAACGTCTCCCTCCCACTGTTAGTTATGAGGGATCCCAAATAGTTGAAATGGTTTACAATAGTGAATCCAGCAATTTCATTTATGTGCGACAGATCTTCATTACAACTAACACTCATTACTTTGGCTTTTACTCTATTAATTGCCAATCTATAGTTTCTGCTAGTGATTTCCAGGCACTCTATAATTGATTCTAGTTCTTGTATTGACGTTGCAAGTATGACAGTATCATCTGCATATCTAAGGTTACTTAGCTTTTTGCCATAGTTCTCAAACACTATGCGAGGGAACTAACACCAGTTTTCTGTAGACTTTTCAACCTATCCTACAGAAAGGGAATATTTCCTTCCTGCTGGAAATGTGCACAGTTCAGCCGATACCTAAAAAAGGCAAGAAGACCTTGCCAAATAACTACCGACCAATCGGTCATGTCATGGAAAAGGCTATCAATCAGCACCTTCTAAAATATTTTGAAGGATTCAACATTATTAGCGATCACCAATATGGCTTTCATAAAAATAGATCAACAGGAGATCTTCTGACTTATGTAACACATGTTTGGAACAACGCAATTGAACACTTTGGAGAATCTCGAGTGGTTGCTCTCGACATATCCAAGGCATTCGACCGTGTTTGGCACGATGGGCTGTTGGCTAAGCTACGCTCTTATGGTATGTCTGAAAAGTTCTGTTTGTAGCTCTCATGTTTCCTCAGAGAGCGTTCTTTACGAGTGGCAGTCGACGGATTTCTTTCTAACACCTTCACTATTAACGCTGGTATACCCCAAGGCTCCATACTGTCTCCAACTCTCTTTCTCATTTACATTAACGATCTGCTGGAAAAGACCGAGAATCCAATCTACAGCTTTGCAGATGACAGTACCCTTATCTCTTCATTTACTTTGAACGCTCGGACATCGGCTACTCAGACGAATATCCGCAGACAGCAGGAAGTTATGCAACTTAGCAATGACCTGGAAGAAATTCTTCTTGGGATGACAGTAACCAAGTGGAATTTAACGCTACGAAAACCCAGGCGGCTGTTTTTTCTAAAAAAGTTACCGTTGCTGAACCCGACATAGTTATGTCGGGGCACTCCATTCCTCTAACATTGTCACTCAATTTGTTGGGCGTTAATATGGGAGCAAATATGTTCTGGCATGAACATGTTGCAGGCATAGCAAGGAGAGCTTCTCAAAAGTTGGGAATATTATTTCGAACCAGAAAGCTTTAGACTCCACAACAACTGTTAATTCTTTATAAAGCTTAAATTCGACCAACTATGGAATACTGCTCCCATATTTGGGGCTCCGCTCCCAAACATACACTGCATTTGTTGGATTCTATTCAGAGAAGAGCTGTCTGATTGGAGACCCGGAACTGACCGGCGGCCTTGATTCGCTGGAACATCGAAGAACGGTTGGCGACTTGAGCCTATTCTACAAGTATTTTCACGAAAAGTGTTCGAAGGATGTGGCCCGCTTAATTCCACCCAGAGCGGTGCATGTTAGAAGTACATGTCGCGCTAATTCAGAATGAGACCTTCGTACCAGACTCGGTTGAAGACCTTGGATACATCAAGAAACACAGCTCAAACTTTGTGGCGTCTGTTGAAGCTGTTAGAAATGGTTTGGGCGAGTATGGTGGCGTGGTGAGTGGTGCCCTAAAGAGGGTTACTACAGCATAAGATACTGTGTAAAACTGAAAACATTTTTTTTTAACCTTTTTATTCTCAAAAATTAATAGAAGAATATTCTCATTTCTAACTTTATAGTGTTCCGTACGGAACACCTATAAGATCACTTCGGTGTCCGTCCGTTTGTCATTCTGTCACACCCGATTTTCTTCGAAACTATTTGACATAGAAAGTTGAAATTTGACATAAATATAGGAATTGATGGCCCCATCAGAGCCGTGTAGTTTTAAAAGTTATATTTTGACTTAAGGAGTTAGTTTTAGGGAGTTAAATCGGAAGTGAAAAAAAAAAAATTGCCAGGATATCGAGTGGGGTGTCAAATGAAAGCTTGTAAAAACACGAGTTCAATAATATATATAATGTAATACTTGCGCAACCTTTTCTTTGTATTATTTTTAAAAAAATTGCCAAAAATCGCTTTCCTCCCCTTATCTCGAAAGGTACTAAGCGAGAAGTTTTGAAAAAATTTTGAAATATTCTCCACAAGATGTAGATTGAACGAAAATTATCACGAGGTTATTACTTATGATAATTTATCTAGTATATTAACCAAACAAAAATTTTAGGATAACAATTTTTTTATTTTATAAGCAATCATCGTACTAGTCCGACTTGCACTTGGCTTTTATCAATAGGTGTTTTTCATTTGATCTACTCTTTTTGCAAACTACTTAGAATGCTGGACCAAAATGGGTCATTATTTTCGAATCCACCACCCGAATCAACAACAAACATGGATGTCATCTATCAAATTTTACTACATTTAAGTCACAAATATGTCCTGCGTTTCAACCATTTAATATTATAAATAACAGATCAAGTAAACGCCCTTAATGGCTCAAATGAAGAAATATCGTTAAATTTCTACATTGTCTAAGAAGTGCTGCGTTCAAACTGTTCCAGTTTTTCCTTGCTATATTTTTTGGTTTTATTTCTATTAGGTACATAATGCATGTGAAGTTGCATTTATACCCTTGCATAAGAGAGGATCCCCTTTGGTTTGAAGAAACTATAGAACAATCGCTCTGGTATCACACACGCTTTGGATCCTAAATGAAAGACTCAAAACTCTTCTTCTCTCGCAAATATTTACCGAATAAACAGGCTTCTTTCCAGGAAGAGGGACTAGAGAACAAATTCTCAACATACGCAAGATAATAGTAAAAGTCATGGAATTCCAAATAACAACTTATATCTGTTTTATAGACTACTCTAAAGCTTTTAACTGCATACAATGGAACAAACCTTATCCGATCACTGTATAAGAACACAAATAGCAGAATTAAACTAAATAATTCTTCTTCCGATCCCTTTAATGTAAAAGCCGGCGTCAAACAGGGCTATCCTGTCACTCTGTCACTCTTACTTTTTAACATATAATGAGGTCTGTTTTGAGTGATTGTAGTGGGGGTGTAACAGTTGGTGAAAAAAAGCTAAGTAACCTTAGATATGCGGATGATACTGTCATACTTGCAACGTCAATACAAGAAGTAGAATCAATTATGGAGCGCCTGGAAATCACTAGCAGAAACTATGGATTGGCAATTAATAGAGCAAAAGCCAAAGTAATGAGTGTTAGTTGTAATGAAGATCTGTCACACATAAATGAAATTGCTGGGTTCACTATTGTAGACCATTTCAACTACTTGGGATCCCTCATAACTAACAGTGGTGGCTGTAAAGCGGAAGTAAGGAGACGTTTAGCTATGGCTAGAAAACTCGACGATCCAACTCACTAAGGTCTGGAAAAAACTAACACTCACAAAAAGCACAAAGTTAAAATTGCTATTCAGCTTTATATTCCCAATAGCAACGTACGCATCCGAATTATGGACGATTAAACAAACTAACAAAAGATGAATCAATGCGCTTGAGATGTGGGCATATTAAAGAAACCTCAGAGTGTCACATACCGAACACCGCTCTAACGTATCTATTCTTGAAAAGTTTAGTATAAATGAGCAACTTTCATATAAACTTAATAGACAGTACCTGAAATATTTTGGTCACATTATGAGGAAAGTAGATGCCATGGAAAAGCTTGCAGTAATGGAGAAGGTAGAAGGTAAAAGATCAAGGGGACGGTCTCCAATAAGATGATTCAACCTTCTTGGTATGGGTATGCACGAGTCAAGTCAGGTTGCACAAGATCGAAATGCCTGGAGAATGACTGTTGAAAGGATTGAGAGAGAGAGAGAGAGACTTTTATACCAAATTTCACTAAAATCGCTGAAGACCATTTCTGTCTGTCTTCTTGTTAGTATTTAACTCAAAAACTTGACCAGTTCGGATATGCCCTCAACGTAGACCAAATATGCACTAGATTGATATTTACGATCACACTTATCTCCCTGTAATCGCATAAACCACATTTTTCCGTTTACGAGACACGGAGATTTGACGAAATCGTTTGCGACGACGATAAACTTTTTAGTGTACAGGAGAAAATGACGTGTCGGCTGCTTGACGAATGACAATGCACGGAACGACTTCGAGATGAATCAGTAATGCCTTTACGAACTGAAATTGATTTTACAATTCTTGATTATTGCAGGGATCTAAAATTTATATAAATTCTAATTCTTTCGATTACGAAGAAAAGTATTACATTTGCAAAAAAAAATTACTCTCCGAGGTTGGTGCATGTCTTCATGGTTTAGTATCCCCAGATTACAAAAAAATATTGTTTCTCATTTTGGTCAGTCTCACCCTGTTTGAATAATAACTCTGGCACGAAAATAAATATCCAGTTTAAGTTTGATATGTAAATAATAATTCATGTGGAAAAGGAACCTCTAGTTTTTGAGCGACATTTTTCATAGAGGAAGGATAAAACTAGTGGAGGTCGGTAAATATTGTGTAGTTTTAATAATGTTATGAGAATATTTTTTGGGTTTTTGGGTGTAATAGACTAATTATCAGGATAATTATTTATACCCAAACATATCTTTTATGGGCATAACACACGTGCTGTAGGAAAATCCCTAAAGCGCTAGGAGCGACGCGTGTGCGGAAAAAAAAACGATTCACATTGGTCTTGAATCGCTGTAAAAATGTACTTGGTGGGAAACACAGCCCTGGACAAATCATTACAAAGGGATGATCTATAAATATATATATATATATATATATATATATATATATATATATATATATATATATACACTATATATATCATAATCATCATCATTAGCTTATTCCATACACGGTTGGATGTAAACTTTGTTGTTTGCTTTTTCCATCCAGTCATGTCCTGCCAATTTTTTATGTCGTCCGTCCATCTTGTCTGTGGTCTACCTCTGCATCTTTCGTGTAATCTAGGCCTCCATTCAACTATACGGTGTGTCTGTTATATACATATTCGTTGTATTACACCTGTCACTTTGATCGATATTAGGAATACGATCTTAGTCTGATATTTAGCATTTTTCTCTCCATTGCTCTTTGGGTTACCTGGAGTTTATTTATTATACTTCAATTTAGAGCCTACGCTTCAATGTCATATATTAATACTGGCAGTACATATTGATCGAATACTCTAGCTTTTATTTTATTTGAGATGTAGATTGTAACCTTCCGAACGCAGACCAAGCTAACGAGACTTTTCTATCCAAGTCAGCCTTTAAATTATTTTTTGACTAGCCGTGCCCGCGACTCTGCACGCGTGAACTTGATTCACCTTTATCGTCACTGCTTATTCGTTATGTTTATATTTATTATATATTATATAGCTCGAGGGGCCTTAGAGGCCCATAGCTTGGTTGCATACTTGTCTCCACTTCTTTTTGTCTCCTGTTAGCTTTTCCCAGTGCGGGATTCCCATCAACTCCGGATCTTGCTTTACAGCCTGAATCCATGTAGATCGAGGTCTACCCTTGCCTCTTCTTCCAACCACTCCTCTTATTAAGGCTTGCTTTGCCTGTCTTTCTTCCTTCATCCTTGCCACGTGTCCCAACCATCCTAACTGCTTATTATGATTTGGCTTATAAGGAGTTTCGTATATAGGCATTTTAATTCGTAGTTTGTTCTTCTTCTCCACAGTCCCTCTTTTTTCCTTCCTCCGTAGATTTTTCTCAAAGCTTTCCTTTCCCACACCTCCAACGTCTCCTTTTCTCTTGCATTCTGTTCCCACGTTTCGCATCTATATATCACCGTGGGTCTGAAAACTGTTGTATATATTCTTTCTTTTGCTTTTCTTGATACATTCTTTAATTTCAAGTTGTTTATTATATCTAAGCTTTTGTTGTTTTTAATATCCTTCTTCTTTGTAATTTCCATGTATTTTGTTTTTTTTCCTCATTTATCTTTAGTCCTCTCATCCTTCTCCTTTCTTCTATCCTACTTATGGCTTTTTTGAGGTTCTCTTCTGCTCTTGCAATCACTGCTACATCATCCGCATAGGCCAAGCATTGGCAGGTTTGTTGGTATATCGTTCCATTTGTTTTTATTTCTGACTCCCGGATTATCTTTTCTAGTACCAAATTAAATAGACATGTCGACACTGGTTCCCCCTGTCTTAATCCTCTCTTCACCTTAAACTTGTCTGATACTTTGCCCTCAACCAACACTCTATTTTCTGTGTCATTCCGGGTCATTCTCACCATGCGAATCAATTTACTTGGAATTTTTAGTTCTTCCATTATCTTGTAGAGTCCTTGTCTATTTATAGAGTCATATACTTCTCTGAAATCCACAAGGACCAAATGTAGTGCCAAATTTTGTTCTAAGGTATTATCTTGGATTTGCTTAATCGAAAATATCTGGTCTGTAACCGATCTATTTTTCCTGAATCTATACTGGTACTCTCCCAGAATAGACTCGGCTTTCTCTGCTAGTCTGTTTTTGATACTCAACACGACATCCAGTAAGGCTATTGGTCTATAATTAGCACATATAGTTTTTTCTCCTTTTTTGTATATTGGACAAATGAGCGACTCTCTCCAGCTCACTGGCATCTTTTCTGTTTCCCATATTTCTTGCACCAACCGGCATATTTCATTTTCCAGATCTACTCCTCCAGCTTTTATCAGTTCTACAATTTCCACCCGGGGCCTTATTTTTTTGGGTTCTGAGTATTTCTCTTATTTCTTCTTTGCAGGGTTTATTTGTCGCCTCCTGCCCTCCAGTTAATTTTGCTTCCTATTTCTCATTCAACTCCTCATTTTCATCTCCATTTAATGTTTCTTTAAAGTATTCCGCCCATCTATTCAGTCTTTCTGCGAAGCTTACTGCTGAACTTCCATCTTTTTTCCTACATATTAGCATTCTGTCTCTGTTTATTCCCTTTGTATTTTATAAAAAAAAAAACACGTAAATCGGATAAGTGGTTCTTGAGTGCTAAGCGCAGTAATGGATAGACAGACAGGCAGAGAGATGTTACGTTTTATATATATATTATAGATTTTTTTTGACATATATTAAATTAAGAATTTAAAAAAATCACGTAAATCCGATGGTTCTCGAATGATAAGCACACTAACGGACAGACAGACAGAGAGACGTTGCGTTTTATATATATTATTATTATTATTATTATATATAACCTCTTCAGCGAACATATGTATGAATTTAAAAAATCACGTAAGTGGTTCTCGAGGGATAAGCGCACTAACGGACAGACAGAGAAACGTTGCATTTTTACATATATTATAGATATAGATTATTATTATTACTATATAACCTGGCCAAAGAATATATGTATGAATTTAAAAAAATGACACGTAAATCGGATAAGTGATTCTCGCCTGAAAAACGCACTAATGGACAGACAGACAGACAGAGAGACATTGCATTTTATATATATATTATAGATTATAGATTATAGATATTCTCTGCTACATAATATTGTTTCAAATTTAATGGTTTAGGCTGTGTACTGCAAGGGAACGCGCTACGGCAAACTTTTTCCGACTTCATTCACTATTATGGTCACTGCTCATTCCCTATGCTACCTATCGTAATAAAATATACCCTATAACCTGGCCAGAGAACATATGTATGTTTTTAAAAAAAAAGTACGTAAATCGGATAAGTGATTCTCCAGGGATAAGCGCACTAACGGACAGACAGACATACATACAGACAGACAGACAGACAGACAGACAGACAGACAGACAGACAGAGAGACGTTGCATTTTATATATATTATAGATATTTCCATTTTTTGTCTTAAATATTGTACCTTTCCTATTCTTTCACCTTCTGTTAACAGTTCCTGGCTGTTATCTTCACTTTCGTGGTTCAAATATTTGTTTTATTTTTAGACCCATTTCTCGAGACTTGTTATTCAACTCCATCAGCATTTCTTGCAATTCTTTTTTTTGTGTTGGCGATCAGAGTGACATCATCTGCGAACCTTAAATGACTTAATCGTTCACCGTCCATTAGTATCCCTTTATTTTTCCACTTTATCGATTTGAACATGTCTTCTAGAGTCAACGTAAACAGCTTTAGGGATATCGAGGCGCCTTGTCTAATTCCTCTTTTAATTTTGATTTTATTTGTTTTTTCTTCAAGCATTATTTGTGATACTACTCAGTATATATCACCACTACACCAAACACTGTAACACAGTAACAGATAGATATATTCCTAATGATTCATTTCATTGCAAACAACATAAATTAGCCTCATTACATTTTTTAGTTCATCGTTTGGTCACTTTCCCTCTGAATAGAGTAAACTTTAATAAAGAAAGGAATCGTAGTAGAAATATAACTGCTTGTTGGATGTATGTAACTAATATTTGTTTTATTTCACTTTTATTCTAATTTGTACTGCGCTGATTCATTTAATTTCTTTATTCATTTTTATTTCTTTCTTTCTTCTTTTTTTTGTTATTACTTTAGTACCTTAGTTTTAAGAGAAAATTTCATTCACGTTCTTTCTTGTTTTCCCTGTAAATGGTTCTTACTCTTGGGAATAAAGCTATTATTATTATTATTATTATAACTAGAGTTATGACGATGACTTAGTAAATAAGCTAATAAATAGACATAAGTTTAGGTTTAATATTCAGAATTCCACCTTTTTTTTACACGCGAAGAAAATAACACCAAGTATGTCGCCACACCATATAATCCGAAATATAGCAAGGGACTCAATAAGGTATTTAATAAGGTAGGCCTCACCTTAATCTATAAGTCATCAGACAATCTGAGGAATATCTTAGGAAATCCCAAAGATAAGATTCCTAATTGTGAGAAAAGGGGAATTTGTTAGTTGTAATGATTGTGACAAAAAGTATGTTGGGCAAACTAAAAGGTGAATTAAAACACGATTTAAAGAACATTTAACACACTTAAAATACAATAGAACAGAAAAGTCTAGCATTGCCGAACATGCCCTTGAAGCTGATCATACTGTAACATTAGATAATCTAAAATTAATAAAAAAAATGTATCTGATAGGAGATTGTTGAACGCATACGAAAGTATGGAAATCATAAAATGTAAAAGTAGTTTAAATAAAGACAGATGGCCTATTCCTTATAGTCCCCTCTACTGGTTACTTGACCGGAACTGATGGCCTTGCCTATGTTATTAGTTCCGCTTGAGTAATTCAAGGGTTAGGCTAAGTATAAATAGGGTAGATTTGTAGTTTAGCTTTAATCAATCAACGCTCTTGATGAAGCTAATCTGGTTAGCGAAACGCGCATCGAGTGCAAAAATGAAATGTTTGGTGTAGTAGTATCATTGTGCCAAAGATTCCACATTCTCAACTTAATTATTTGTGATGTTGCAATTTTATATATGTATTCAAAGAGAGTTGTGTATTTTTTATCGACTCTGCAATTACTTAAGGCATTAAGAAGTGCCCATATCTCTACGGAATCAAATGCTTTTTCGTAGTCAACCATTGCTATGCACAAGATGACCTTATGTTCATTTGCTTTTTCCCCTAGTTGGAAGATGGTCAGAAGTGCTGTATCCCCGTCTAAATCCCGCTTGTTCATATAGTTGATAACTGTCTAATTTGTTCGTTAATCTACATATTATGATTCTAGTGAGGATTTTGTATACTACCGATAACAGGCTGATGGGTCTGTAATTCTCAAATTTAAATTTGTATATCTATATATATACATATATATATATATATATATATATATATATATATATATATATATATATATATATATATATATATATATGTATATATATATATATATATATATATATATATATATATATATATATATATATATGTATATATATATATATATATATATATATATATATATATATATATATATATATATAAATAAGAAATAGAAGGAGGACGGTAACCGGGTACCAGTAACAAACAATTGAAGGTTAACTACTGGGAACGCCTTCGTGAGGAAATAGAGATGAGCCATTAAAGACCGTTAGGCTCTAATTTTTGTTTTTTATTTTTGACTCTAGGTTTCGCTGCCTAAATGGATACCGAAATCCAAACAAACGACAGAAGGAAAATTAAG
The DNA here is from genome assembly GCA_019049505.1 of Pachyrhynchus sulphureomaculatus. Taxonomy (NCBI): domain Eukaryota; kingdom Metazoa; phylum Arthropoda; class Insecta; order Coleoptera; family Curculionidae; genus Pachyrhynchus; species Pachyrhynchus sulphureomaculatus. The sequence goes on along the minus strand of CM032449.1, from coordinate 14,973,021 downwards.
ATATTCATCAGAAAGTGTGATAATTAATTTACTGTAAGCTACATAATAGCATACTTACAAAATTGTAACAGTTTTTTTCTCTAATTAAGTTTCTAAGTTAAGCATTTCACTACCCATGTAGCGACATAATCATACAAAACATCAGAACAACACATTTGGAGAATCACAACAGTCTTAGGAGGTAATATAATACTACTAACAATTTGAACGATTCTTTTTTAAAACCAAAACGAGCTGTGAGAAACACCATGCTGTCTTAATCTTACTCCATTTTAAGTGTTCCGTACGGAACACTTATAAGATCACTTCGGTGTCTGTCTGTCTGTCCGTCTGTCACACCCGATTTTCTCCGAAACTATTTGTCATAGAAAGTTGAAATTTGGTAGTAATATAGGAATTGATGGCCTCATCAGAGCCATGTAGTTTTGAAAGTTAAATTTTGACTTAAGGGGTTAGTTTTGGGGGGTGAAATCGGAAGTGAAAAAAAAATGTTTTTAATAGGTAATCGAGTGTGGTGTCAAATGAAAGCTTGTGAACACGAGTAATATATATATATATATATATATATATATATATATATATATATATATATATATATATATAATGTAATACTTGCGCGCACTTTTCTTTGTATTATTTTTAAAAAAATCGCGAAAAATCGCTGTCCACCCGCCTTATCTCGGCAAGTACTTATCAAAAAATTTTGAAAAAATTCTGGAATATTCTCCACGGGGTGTAGATTGAACGAAAATTATCACGGGTGCATTACCTGTAATAATTTATCTGGTATATAAAAAAACAGAAATTTCAAGGTCATCAATTTTCAGTGAAGATTAGAAATAAACTTTGTTGAAAACTTATTTGGGGTGTGTTTTGTGAAGTCACTGATCATTTTATATCACCGTAACATAAATTTTTACTTAAGGGATTCGTTTTGAGGGGTGAAATTGGAAGTGAAAAAAAAAATTTTTTACTAGGTCATCGAGTGTGGTGTCAAATGAAAGCTTGTGAAAACACGAGTAAAATATATATATATATATATATATATATATATATATATAATGGAATACTTGCGCACACTTTGCTTCGTATTACTTTTAAAAAATCGTGAAAAATCGCTGTCCCTTACCTTATCTCGAAAAGTACTAATCAAAAAATTTTGAAAAAATCCTGGAATATTCTCCACGGGGTATAGATTGAAGGAAAATTATCACTACCTTTAATAATTTATCTGGTATATAAAAAACCAAAATTTCAAGGTCACCAGTTTTCAGTAAAGATTGGAAACAAACTTTGTTGAAATCTCATTTGGGGTGTGTTTTGTGAAGTCACTGATCATTTTATACCACCCTAACAAAACGTTTTATTTTAAAAACAATCAACGTACGGAACACTAGTTGTGCAAGTTCAACTTGCACTTGACCGGTTATTAAATCTGTATTTGGCATAACGTATGTTATAGTAACCTACAGTGATTTTTAGTTTGCTACCGAATATTGTTGGTAATAGAAAATTCTCCAGCTAGACAACAAAAAGCATATGAAGATTAAGGTTGATGTTTGTTAAGGTTGAGGTCATTTGAGTAAAACTGTTTTTATTGGAAAAATTATTTTATAGAATTCTCAGAAGCCACGCACGTTTAAAACAGAATAAGGTACTTCTAATTGGTTTGGTGTGATTTTGTATTACCAAATAAGTGTAAATAGACCTCAATCCCTCTATCTCAATCATAAAAAAGATGTAGAGGAGGATAGTTAACCTTCAATTATATATATATATATATATATATATATATATATATATATATATATATATATATATATATATATATATATATATAAATATATATATATATATATATATATATATATATATATATATATATATATAAATATATATATATATATATATATATATATATAAATATATATATATATA
>CM032449.1:14944297-14970983 GCA_019049505.1 Pachyrhynchus sulphureomaculatus | reverse complement strand
GCGCCTTTAAGGATTCAGTTCTACAAAGAAAAACTACCAAACACTGCTCTGATGGGCACTTGGTTGGAAGCAACATTTTTTTATTGCGACAACTTCTGTCAACTAGATGGTCTAATTGCAGAATTATCAGACGAATTTTCCCAATCCCTTACTTAACTTACTTAAACGATTATTCAAAAACAAGGAGATAAAACAACAACTTTCCTATCTTAAAACAATTATAGCTTTGTTTCTAAAACCATAACTCAAATAGAGGAATCTAATTTGCCATTAATCCGAAGTGTTCAACTAATAAAACAATGTGAAGTCGCTTTTTGAAAATGTCGCAGGTAAAATTGGGAGCAAAATTTTTAAAAAATTTCGGAACGTCATGGAAAAAATAGTGGGTTTCAATTTGCGCAGCCAATGTTTTAATGGGGGATTTTACTGATTCCATTGATTTAGATCCTATGCTATTAAATAATTTTAAAAACGCCCCTATTACATTAGTCGATGTGGAAAGGAGTTTCTCAATTTATAAATTTTTATACAATGATAGAAGACAAAACTTTTAATGGAGAATTTTGAGAAACATTTAGTAGTTTATTGTTTTTATAACTAACGGCGACTCTGTCTTTTGCAATATTTGCATATTTCCGCTTACTTAGTTGCATCGCCCTGTATGTATCAAATTTAAAATATATGTTTTATTATGCTATTTACTACGTATATAAATTTTTTATAATATGTACCTACATTATTATTATTATTATATGTTCATCTTTAAGTAAAGTAATAAAATTTTAAAAAACATTATTATTATATTTATTTTTTTACTTTGTATAATATTATATTTAGATTTAGTTCATTCGCCCTCTATGTTGAAAATTTAAAATGGGTTTTTTATTGCTACATTTGTATAGTACTCGTATCATGTAATGTGAAACAATAAATTTACATTTTTCGAGTCTATTTCGATTTTTTTTTTTACTGCATATTTACAACATGTATGCACATATTTTTGAGAAAATTATTTGCATATTTTATGCGCATATTTTAAAGTTTTTTCACTTGCATATTTGGGTTTTCTTAGATATTACCGAAAAAAAACCGAATTTTTTGATTTTATTTTGGCTGTTGTGGACTACGTGCCCATTAAACTTTAGCAAACTTTTTTTATCTTATTCTACGTCGGAAAAACTACCTGTGTGCCAAAAACACAGCCTGTTAACATCTAATGAGAGCTAAAAACTCCTGGCGATTGTGCTATAAAACAGGACTTGAAGGAGAATATGGGGACTTTAGCAATAGAGATGCAAAAAACAACAAGGTTTTTTTTTTAAAACTTTAAAAAAACATCAAAATCGATTAAGTTCCTATTAATTAAAAATGCACTGTGTCGTCTATTTTTACGATTAATTTAGGTGGTATAACCTCTTATCTAAAAACCTACATTTAAAGTCCTTCTTTAGTAAAAAGTAAAATCTAACGTTTCGCAAATCAGCTACCTTTTGCCAAAGGATAATTTAGGGCATTCTTCAAAAGGTCCCGCACAGAACTTATATCCAACAACCAGAAGATATTTATTATTCGCCTGCTTTGTTCAGAAAAAGATCTATTTTTTGGAAGCATCTTACCACTGTTGATTTATAGCAGAACGGGACCTATTCAAATAAAGAAGTCGAAAACATTTCGGCAGTTTTTAACGTAAAAAAGGAAATATAGGACGAATGACTAATAATGGGATAAGTAAGTTGTTCTCTTTTTTTGTCTAGTGGAAAATAGAAAAACAATAATAAATTGAATAGAAAGAAGTTATAAGTGCGTCGAGCTTAAGATCTTTTTTTTTTTTATTTGTGTTAAGGGATAATGCCACTCCAGGCTAAGAAAAAAAGCCTGATTTTGACAATTTTTTTTGGAGTATAGTGAACGCAATCCTAAATTTACTCAAATGCTTTTATTATACATACTTTAAAGAACATTTACAAATTTTTAAACAATTAATTTTTTTTTTTACAAAATGGCGGCACGAGCACCTGAGTAAGTAGTACTTTTGCTGCCGGAAAGATTTCTTCTCCAATTTTTTATCTGGAACAAAGGGCAAAGTATTTTGAGTTCTACATACGATTTTCTCGGAAGGACATAGAAAAATTAAAAAATATTGACTTTTTATGAATGGCGCATGTTTGAAGAAAGTATTTCATTTTTCGGTAAAAAACCACGTAAAAAAATCGTTTATGAAAGAAAAAGTTCAACCAAATTGTAAAATCCGTACGTATTTCGCTATATAATGTAATTTCGAAGGTACAGTTAAAATTTCAAATAAATCGTGATAATTTGGAGAAGTTATGTTTCCGGCGAGTTAAAAAAATGTAGTTTTGAGAAAAACGTGTTTTAAAATAATATTTTTTTTTTATATAATTGGCCTTCTAAAATTGATGTCGAGCTACTTTTTTGCTGCGCGCCTCACTCTAAAAACCAGATATGAAGAGCGTCAGCCTGCATCCAGAAATTGTAACAGTTCAACCCAATTTTCATGCATAATATTTCCATAATTTTCATTATATTGGTAAAACCATCGTTGTAAACACATACAGCTATATTTGCTGCAATAGCCAAAACACCCTTTCCACTAAAAGGAGATTTAGGAGTTAGCGACCAAATTGTCGCGTTTAAACTTTCATTGCTGTTTTGCGTAAATCCACCAATACAGCTCTCAAGGAGTTCATCTCTGCTGAGTTCTTCGTAAATTGGCTTTATTGAATTAAAAAGTAGCTGCGGAAAATCTGGCTTATGCTAATAAGTTGCCAAGGAATTGATGGCCTTTGCTCTTTAACCAAGAGCACTATGATTTTTCGCCAGTGGACATTTATCGTGCTGTGGCTTATCATTGGTCGAAAGCTTATGGTACAATGTTTCCTAGATTAATAATAGTTCAATAACGAAAGAAAAAGGCTCGTGTCTTTAACTGTTGATACTAATACTATATAAATACCCCGTGGGGGAGCGGGATAGAATATCTCCCCCGGTACGTTCTGCCTGTCGTAGGAGGCGACTTAAAGAACAATCTAGATGGTAGATGCCCAGATCCCACCAGCATCGCCCGGTGTGATATCATCGCAACGGCATTGGCTGCGTGAAGTTGCTTAACGTTTCGGAGCTGTGCCGATGTCGCGGACTGTGGGACCAAATAGCATGATGAGGCACCTGGATACAAAAAATTCCGGAGGTAAAATAACCCCCCGTTCGAATCTCCGGGTGAGGGCTGGTTCAGGTGCGTCGACATGCAGAGATCAGAATTTTAAAATGGATTTTTGCAACATACAAGGTTTAAACTCGAACATAAATTTAGTGCACCAACACCTGCAATCAAATAAACCTCATGTACTCGCTCTCTGTAAAACCAAGGTCAGTTCATCGACCAGCACAGTTAAATATCTTTATCCTGGGTACGACTTCTATTCCCGATTTAGGCGTAACTTTGGAATCTGTCTTTTTGTCAGAAGCGACCTCTCTTGCCAACAAGAAGAGGCTCTGGAGCCTCCAAACTTTGATGTCATGTGGTTAAAAATAACGACTCAACCAACCACAAGGTTCATCTGTATCCTGTATCGACCACCAAGCGATACTAACTTTAGAGCACTTTTTCGCTTCTCTTGCAGACACCATCGATCATTTACAAATTAACTATCCAAATGCCGAAATTGCCATCCTGGGCCACTTTAATGTCCACAACATCAACTGGCTTAAATATTCAAATACTACCGATGAACAAGGTCGTGAAGCCGAATTATTTTCAATCAGTTGTGGCTTAACTCAGCTTATTGACGAACCAACACGGATCCCTGATCAAGACGGGGAGTTCGCTAGTCTTCTTGATCTGTTTTTAACCACCAATCCGGAAATTTACACGGTCAGCGTAAATCCGCCATTAGGTTCTTCCGACCATAAACTATTATCGACATCGAGTATCCTACCAATTAGTGACAGAGACGCGCCTAAACCACGCAAGATTTGGCACTACAAATCTGCTAAATGGGAAGATCTCATGGAATATTTTCGAACTTTCCCTTGGTTAGACGTTTGTTTTCGATCCGATGACCCATCTGACTGCGCCAAGGAGGTTTCCGCTGTTATTTTGGCCGGTATGGAGGCTCAAAATCCCTTTTTTGAAGAAATGCCCTTCCAACGGCAAGCGTTGGTTTGACCGAAAATGCAAAGAAGCTGTTGCTTCTAAACATCTTGCATACCGACATTGGCGTGAAAATCCTAACACCATAAATCGTAACACCTTTGTTCGTGCCAGGAACAGATGCAAAGAAATTATCGACGAAACCAAGGAGGCACACAATCAACGGATTAGAAACAAACTTCTTGCTTGTCCCAACCAATTCCAGGTCCTTTTGGTCAGTCGCTAAGACAGTCATAAGTCAAAATTTCACCAAATCCATCATACCACCACTCACACGGCCAGATAATTCTATTGCAACGACACCTGTTGAGAAAGCGAACTTGTTGGCTGAACTCTTTGCTTCATATTCTACTGTCGATTTCCAAGAAAAAACACCACCTACTATTCCATAGCGCAGTCAAGGATGCCCGATATTGTCTTCAGGCAGCGTATCATAAAACGTATCTTGATGCAGCTAGACACCAAAAAGGCTTCTTGCGCTGACGGAATACCTGCCATAGTTCTCAAAAACTGTGCGAGGGAACTAACACGAGTTTTCTGTAGACTTTTCATCCTATCTTACAGAAAGGGAATATTTCCTTCCGGCTGGAAATGTGCCACAGTTTCAGCCAATACCTAAAAAATGCAAGAAGACCTTGCCAAATAACTATCGACCAATCGCACTGCTTTCAATAATATCGAAAGTCATGGAAAAGGCTATCAATCAGCATCTTCTAAAATATCTTGAAGGATTCAACATTATTAGCGATCACCAATATGGCTTTCGTAAAAACAGATCAACAGGAGATCTCCTGACTTATGTAACACATGTTTGGAACAACGCAATTGAACACTTTGGAGAATCTCGAGCGGTTGCGCTTGACATATCCAAGGCATTCGACCGTGTTTGGCACGATGGGCTGTTGGCTAAGCTACGTTCCTATGGTATGTCTGAAAAGTTTCATGTTTCCTCAGAGAGCGTTCTTTGCGAGTGGCAGTCGACGGATTTCTTTCTAACACCTTCACTATCAACGCCGGTATACCCCAAGGCTCCATACTGTCTCCTACTCTCTTTCTCATTTTTATTAACGATCTGCTGGAAAAAGACCGAGAATCCAATCTACGGCTTTGCAGATGACAGTACAGTTATCTCTTCATTCACTTTGAACGCTCGAACATCGGCTACTCAGACGAATATCCGTAGACAGCAGGAAGTCATTCAACTTAACAAAGACCTGGAAGAAATTCTATCTTGGGGTGACAGTAACCAAGTGGAATTTAACGCTACAAAAACCCAGGCGGCAGTTTTTTCTAAAAAAGTTAACGTTGCTGAACCCGACATAGTTATGTCGGGGCACTCCATTCCCCTAACATCGTCACTTAAATTGTTGGGCGTTAATTTGGGAGCAAATATGTCCTGGCATGAACATGTTGCAGGCATAGCAAGGAGAGCTTCACACAAGTTGGGAATATTATTTCGAACCAGAAAGCTTTACACTTCACAACAACTGTTAATTCTTTACAAAGCTCAAATTCGACCAACTATGGAATGCTGCTCCCATGTTTGGGGCTCCGCTCCCAAACATACACTGCATTTGTTGGATTCTATTCAGAGAAGAGCTGTGGGTCTGATTGGAGACCCGGAACTGACAGGTGGCCTTGATTTGCTGGAACATCGAAGAACGGTTGGTGACTTGAACCTATTCTACAAGTATTTTCATGGAAAGTGTTCGAAGGATGTGGCCCGCTTAATTCTTCCCAGAGCGGTGCATGTTAGAAGTACACGTCACGCTAATTACTTCACATCCGTATGAGGTTCAGCTTGTTACTCCTCGTACAACGCTTTCCAAGCAGTCATTTATATGGAGAACATCATCCCTTTGAAATAATTTGCCAAGGACTGTGTTTCTCACCGAGTACAATTGACAGCGATTTAAGAACAACGTGAATCGCTTTCTACGCACACGTGTCGCCCCTGTAGCACTTTAGGGACTTCCCTGTAGCACATGTGCTAGACCCATAAAAAAAAATACTATGGGCTTTATACATATCTACTATGGATGCACCTAGCGACTTCTAGTTGAACTTAAATTCTGTAGTTAAACAGATTTCTTCAATATACAGAAAGGTACAGTCATTTAAGCAGCGTGGAGAGTTTGGAGAGCGTTGCGAGACAATTACGCGCACTTGATAAAATACACACATATAACCTTCTTACCCTCATAAAATCCTTTGTACCTTATTTCTAAGTCTCTAAAGTATCATTTAAGCCAAAAAATAAATGGTGATCTTTTCAAATTTTTAGTGTGGCATTATCCCTTAAGGGGACCAATCCGGAGTTTTTTTATTTGTCTTGCTAAAGAAAAGTATTGTATTTATGAAAGAATCACATGTCCAGATTATTGCTCTTCCTCATGATTTAGGGTTCCTCAGATCACGGAAAAAAAAGGTTACTCATTTTCGTCGTTCTGTCTGTCAATCGACCAGTTGACATAATTCATATTTACCCAGGAAGAGGCTGAAAAAGGGCAGGGGTCGTTTAATATTGTATAATTTCAATAGCAGCCATAGCAACAACGTTAAACATGACCTCACAAAATACCTGCAAGAACTAGGGCTAGATTCTAAAGATATCAGAGTCATAGCGAGCTTATACTAGAATCAGACAGCTGAAGTAAGACTTCAAAATGATAGCACAACAGAAATAAAGAATAAAGTTAGACAGGGTTGTCCATGCTCTTTAATATGTATGTCGAAAGAGCCTTCGTCGAGGTAGAGTCAGAGAGTGATCTGGATATCGAGGTGTTCCGATAACATCAGATATGCGAACGACACTGCCATTTTAGCTGACAGTGCAGACGCTCTTCAGGCACTATTGAGAGCCATACACAAAGTGGGAGAAAATATTAGATTTAACATGATTATTAATAGAAACCCAATCCAAGATGTCCGCATTCATATAAATGGCGAGAATATAGAACAGGTTGGAAGGTTTAGCTAAGTGGGATCCGGATATGGAAATTAAAGCCCGAGTCGAGCGGGCAAGATCAACTTTCATCAAGCTGCGCAAATTTTCTTTATAACAAACACCTCAGCCTATAAGAGCTATGTTTGGTCCATTCTGTTGTAAGGTGCTGAAACATGAACCTTGAGAATCTCGTCTGTTAACAAGAATGTTAAGAATATCTTGGTTTGACAGAGTAATAAATGAAGAGGTAATCGAAGGGGCAAATCTAAAGATCTTAATTTGTTGGAAAACATAAAAAGGAGAAACATTTCTTATTTGGGCCTCATTGTTCGCCCAATTCTACAGGGTAAAACTTGAGGCAAAGAGGGGAATAGGAAGAAGAAGACTATCAGGGCACTCAAGTATGCAGTTTTAAACCGACTCATCTGAAAAGAGACATTTGGTACAGACGCCTATGCAGTAATCTGCACGGGATCTTAGGAAGAAGAAAAATAGCATTTTGAGATATTTATAGGTTTTTTTGGTTGACGTACTGAATAATAAATTTTAAGCATATTATTTATAGTAAAATATGTAACGGGTTAAGGTATTTCTTACGAGCAATTGTTAAAAGTAGTTTTGCTTGAAATTTTAGATTTTAGCATCATGCGTTCACTGCTTCAATATAAAGATTGTTTACCACGCCGTATTACCATAATTAATTGCAAAAGTTTCAGATATTTAACACGTAAAAGATAGGAATCCATACTTTTTTCTTCTATCAAAAGCATGCGTTTTTTTACAATTTTTGTTGTCGTATGTGCGTTAAAGAGTAAAAAGTCACAAAAATATATATACATAAAAAAATTGCTTTGCTTTCGTTTGTTAAAATATGATGGTAGTTTACATCCTAGTTGTTGCAAAAATATTAGATAAATATTACTTTTTAATGTATTTTACGAAGTGAATTTTCCCTGTGGCAACGTAGCTTGAAGAACATTGCCGGCGCGGGCGAGGGCGTTCTTTCAAATTTTGGATCACATATACGAATTGCACTGCTCGGACTTTCTTTTAAAAGATATTAGAATAAACGCGTGCCTCGCATACGCATTTATTCAGTTATCAGTATCGTTTTAATTAATTAATATACATCGATACTAAATATAAATAAATAACACATGATTACGTGCGGCGGAAAAAAAAGTGAGAAACTACGTTGCCACATTCATTATTCCCTGAAAAACCAAATTATTTCGCGTCTTTCTCTAACATAATGCTCTTTCTGTCTTCTCGTAAGAAATACCTTAAAGGCTGGGGTAGGAGGTAGGAGGTTAATTGGTTTGCTTCCTATATATGATGTTACAGATCTCTTTCGGGGTTTGTGGAGTCGAGGAATCTGAAAATTAAGTTTATTTTTTCGTTACTTTCAATTTTAATGGGGAAAGGAGTGATCAAATATTGTATGCTTTATTAATAGTATTAGGGGAATTTTTACAGGTTTTTAGTTGCGATAATAAACATCTTTTTTTTAAGCATAATTATTTATTTACTACATATAATTATGGAACGTATAAGAGGTGGGAACGGCAGTTTGTGGATAGGATATTTAAAAAAAAATCTAGCTAATCATATATAGTAAAAGATATATAAGGTGAAAGGAATAGGGCCAGAAACCTTTACACTTCAGAAAAAGAACCAGAAAGCTTTACACTCCACAACAACTGTTAATTCTTTACAAAGTTCAAATTTCGACTAACTATAGAATACTGCTCTCATGTTCGGGGCTCTGTTCCCAAACATACACTGCATTTGTTGGATTCTGTTCAGAGAAGAGCTGTTCGTCTGATTGGAGACCCGGAACTGACCGGCGGCCTTGATTCGCTGGAACATTGAAGAACGGTTGGCGACTTGAGTCTGTTCTACAAGTATTTCATGGAAAGTGTTCGAAGGATGTAGCCCGCTTAATTCCTCCCAAAGCGGTGCATGTTAGAAAAACACACGTCGCGTTGGTGCTTCACATCCGTATGAGGTTCAGCTTGTTACTCCGCGTACAACGCTTTTCAAGCAGTCTTTTATATGGAGAACATCATTCCTTTGTAATAATTTGCCTAGCGCTGTGTTTCCCACCGAGTACAATTTACAATGATTCAAGAAACAACGTGAATCGCTTTTTTCCGCACGTGTTGCCGCTCCTGGAGCGCTTTAGGGACTTCCCTGCAGCACGTATGCTAGACCCATAAAAAAAAACAAAGGCAGAGGGTTATATATGGGCAGATCCCAAAAACGATTTGAAGCGACAAAACAATAGTGCCTATACAATAGAAGTATGGAAATTTAGCCTAATTTTACTAATTACAAGGCGACATTTATAATTTGTTTGCCAGTGACTAAAATGCAGTGACTTAGAAATTCGTAGAAATTCACGACAATTGTTTATTTGCATTATTTTCGAATTTATAAACATATAAAGAAAATATGGACATATATTCATGTTTAATTAAAAAACAGTAAAATAAAGTGACTTTTCAAATTCGAATAGTAAAAGTTAAAATAAATCAACAGGAGACAAGTGACCCCACATAGATCTTTCTTAACAAAAGAAGGAACTGGCAAATCTACCCTTTTTTTTCTTTATTAAGAATTATAGCTATTGGTTAGTTCAAAGGTATAAAGTATTTTTTATTCTAAGGAAGTTGGGAGTAATTTAATTTCTTACTTGTACTTTCAGGGAGCGTTAGGAACTGAATAAGACGTTAAAATTTTTACAGGTTAACTCTTAATAATCACAGTTATTTACCTCCATCTACCATTTTACGAGAAATCATATGACAGTAAACTTTTTTACCCCTTGAAATCACTTGACATTCCACAAAATAAAAAAAAAAAAAAAAACATTATGGCCGCTTTAACAGTTGATTGATATTAACAGTCCAATCGATATAGGTTTTCTCGGTGATATGCTGTTAAATGCACACTTTAAAAAAAAAAAAATGTAAATATATAATAAAAGACTGTTTTTAGTCAATTTCCACTGGTTTATTTAAATTGCGATGACGCGTTTTCGCTGTCGATGCAGCTTCTTCAGATCTACATTTTACACTGTCGAGTTAGGTTTTAATAGTTTTATATAATTTCTTAATTATAATATTACACCTAATTAAATTACATTGATAGTATTGGAAAATCCACACAGATTTGGAGTTAAGAGAATAAATTCAATAATGGTGAATTGCTTAAAATCTACCTGGTCGTTGAGTAAAGTACCTGTAGTCCTTAATCGATTTATTTGCATTGTCTCTAAAAGGTTTAGTTTTAAACCTTTTTGTTGGGTGTGTAAAATTTTGAAATTCTTGTTAAATGTGTGATTTTCTGTTAAAAGATGATTAGCATATGTTGAATTAGATTTTCTATGGATGGATGAAACTTTTTTCGTGTTCTGTAATTCTTTGTCAAAATGTACGTCCAGTTTGTCCGATGTAGTTTTTAGGACATGACCCACATGTTAATTGATAAACCCCTGATTTATTGTCTTTATTGATTTTGTGATTTGTAGTTTTTAAGATATTTCCCTATAGTATTGTTAGTCTTGTAAGCTATGTTGATATTTTTTTGATTTAAAAATTTTCCCCAGTTTTTCCGTTGGCTTGCCGAAATAGGTTAAGCATTTAAAAGTGGTATTTCTGTCCTTAAAACGTGGGTATATTTCTGAGATTGCCTTGTTTCTAAGTTTTTTCTTAACGATACTATTGATTAAAGTAACCGAATAACCGTTGTTAACGGCTACTTGTTTTATGTAGTTTAATTCTTTAGTAAACCTAACTTGACAGTGTAAAATGTAGATCTGAAGAAGCTGCATCGACAGCGAAACGCGTCATCGCAATTTAAATAAACCAGTGGAAATTGACTAAAAACAGTCTTTTTATTATATATTTATAATGAATTTCCATCAAGTAGAAGAAAAAAAAAAAAAATGTAGGTCTTGATGTGTACTTTCCGGGAAAAATAATGCGGATGATAACCAAGTGGTGCAACAATTGTAAATATTGCAAAATTCAAATAATTTCTACGTTCTTAATGGTTTTTTAAAGATCTCTCGCGTACTTTCGATCGATTGGAAAAATTCTAAAGAAATTTGAAAGAACACACTAAGACCTTCAACGTTTAATTCCAATTCAATAGAAACCGAGATATAGTCGATTTTTCCATAAACCTTGATTTTTATAAACAAATTGGTATATCTTTGGATAGAAATAAGATATTGAGAAAATTTTAACGAGTTACCTTCGGTATATGTCCCTCTTGAAGATAAGCCAATAAAGTTTGTAACTATTCACGTTTTTCATATAGACTTTTTCTTTATGGAATTATAATAAATTTTTCCGAAAACGCAAAAATTGTTTATCTTTCTCTTTTTGCAAAAGTAATTTAACAATTTTTATTCTTACCATTAGGGTCAGGTAGAGATACAGAGCTAACTTTTTCACCATATAAAATTTAATTTGGCCCCATAGAAGCTAAGAAATCGAGCATTTTTCTAGAATTTTTGAAATTTCCGTAAAGAAGGTAATTTTTTGCATATACATATCTCTCTACTATGCTTTACCATAGATAATACCCAGCATCCAGAGACTCATTCATGAAGTTTATATGCGCAAAAACAGAGTGTAAAATTCAGATAGAGAGACTATCGGAGCTGCAAAAAAAACAAAGTGATATCGGTGATAATGACGTCCCTCTGTAGTATACTCAGATCATGATGACAAAAAAATTCAATAAACGCCATTTTTCACGGAATATTCAAGAAAAATGGTCGATTTTCTCAGCTTTTATGTGGCCAAATTAAAAGTTATTAGACGGAAAATTTAGCTTATGATCTCAAGAATGTATTCTGATAATAGTAGCAACTCTACGATTCGATCAAAATAATTTTCCAAAGCGAGATTTATGCAAAAAAAAAGTGACTTTTTTTTACTAAAAATTTCAAAAAATTAGGGAAAAAAAAAACGGTTGATTTCTCAGCTTTTATGGGATCAAATTAAACTTTATAGGGCGAAAAAGTTAGCTCTGTATCTCTAGAAGATAGCCTGACCCTAACGGTAAAAGTAAAAAATTGTTAAATTATTTTTGCAAAAAGAGAAAAGTAAACCATTTTTTGCGTTTTTGGAAAATTTATTATAACTTCGTAGAAGAAAATCTATATGAAAAACGTGGAAAGTCGCAAACTGTATTGGCTTATCTTCAAAAGGGACACGTACCAAGGATAATTCCGTTGAATTTTTGTCAATATCTTATTTCTATCCAAAGATATGAGGCGTTTTGCGGACAGTAAGGGCGAACTCAACATTGGGTCAAATTTTTTTTTTTATATAATTCGATTTTATAGTACTTTTCCTACATCACATACCGGTCTAATTGTTGAGTTCGCCCTTGCTTCGCCTTCAAATTTCAGTATCAAATAAATGAAAAATTTCGAACAGGCGATAGCCGGGCGGGTAGTAAGGGCGAACTCAACAATTTCGCGCGGAGCAACCGCCGGTATTGCGTCACTAAATGAGGTTTACTTGAAATTTTACGCTTTCTGCGTGTTAGTTCAAGTTAATTTTGAAGTTAATACGTTTATGTTTTGTTTGGTTTTGTTGCTTCTTTTTTTAAGAAAAGTATGGCGCAACCTGGGACCTTCTAGTAGTGAAGTAAGTGTACAACATTTAGATGGTAGTGCTGTGTCGGGTTATTCGCGAAAGAGACCTGCTAAGATGAATGATTGGCAAAAAAACGAGTGTAAGTTGAAACGAAATTCAGGAAGTGCTTACATTTCAAGAAATAACAAAAGGCACGTTGTTGCCCGCAAAATTGGACCTCCTTGCAAGTGTGGATGTTTTGAGAAAATAGGCGCTGAACTGGTCACCAATATTTTTGACTCTTTTTGGCAAATTGGAAACTATGATCTACAGAATGCTTACTTATCAAAATTGTTGATCTGCAATGATGTAAAAAGATCTTACGTAAAGGGGCGTCCAAGTCGTACCCTGAGACGCATTCAATATAATGTGACTGTTGATCACGCTAATCGTGAAGTTTGTCGTACTGCGTTTTATAACATTCATGGCATCTCTGAAAAGCGCGTTCGAGTCGTACTTGACAAAACCAGCAGAACTGGAACTGTATACAACGGATCAAAGGGGGAGGTGTGAACCCGCGAAGAAAATAGGAAATGACGATCTTTCTAAAGTAAAGAACACATCATGTCACTACCTACTGTCACCAGTCATTACAATCGCGCCAAAAAGCCCTCATCGAAAATACTTACCTGTTGGACTTAATATTAAAAGCTCTATTCTCTTTACAATGAATGGCTTACGGAAAATTACCCTGGTTACAGCCCGGTAAATCAGCACTATTATCGTGATACGTTTAATATGCAGTTCAAAAGTATAAGTTAATGATTGAAAGCTGTCGCCGAAAAAACCAGTTTTGCGTTGTCCAACTTAGACAGGACATGATTTTCAATTTCTCTAATTTTCAAAAGAAAATTACTAAAATGCAGATGGCTGGTGCTAAGTTTAAAGATGGAAAGATCTTTGAATTTACAAATAACTTTAAGCAAGGTTTCTACATTCATTCTGCTTACAATTTGGATGTCAAAACGGCAGTCAAACTACAAAAAGGCAAGGTGAAAAACTATGATCCTGATCATTTTCATTTGGCCAGTGAAACACTGACGAGACTTTACAGTGCTCCCATTAAAATACCAGCCCCCAAATTAAAGGACATTCAGGACTTGTTACCGTATGTTCCCCTACCTTGGAGTCGGTACTTTACTAACATTATAGCCTCTCAAGACGCAGCAACGAATAAGAGCACCGAAAATGAAGATGTTATGGACGATGACCAAATAGATTACAACTGAACTTGGCTAATTATTTGTTTCTTTTCTTTAGTTTTTTTTTATGTTAGTTTCAATACCATATTTCCACTGTTTTTGTATGTTGTATCAAGTAACTATTTTGTAATAACAAAACCTTTTAATTAAAACAGTAACCTTAAAATGAAATAAAATGTGTTCAAAATTTTTATACCGGTCTAATTTTTTCCCAGGTATTGCCAATTTTAGGTGATAGTGTAGCATCAGAAACGAACAGTAAAATATGAAAAAAAAATACACAAATAAATATTTAAAAAACATTTAAAAAATTCACGGAATACACTATTCTACTTAAGTAAATAATAAAAAGCTAATAAATTATAAATAAATAATAAAAACCTAATTTTGCCAATATTTTGTTGAGTTCGCCATTTAGATTTTTCTATAAATTCAATTTTTTCGAAACTTCATTTTGTTGAGTTCGCCCTTACTATCCGCAACGCCTCATATACCAAATTGTTTATAAAAAATCAATTTTTTCAAAAAAATTAAAAAAATTTTTGGAAAAATTGACTATGTCTCGGTTTCTATTGGCTTAAATCGAACGTTCAAGCCCTCAAACGGAAAGTCTTGATGTTTTCTTTCCAATTTCGTTAGAATTTTTCAAATCGGTCATATAGAGCACTAAAAACGTCGAAAAATCTTTGAATTTTGCAATATTTAAAATTGTTGCGCCACTTGGCTATTAGCCACATTATTTTTCCCGGAAAGTACACATCAAGACCTACATTTTTTTAAAAAAAAGTCTGCATTTAACAGCATTTCTGCAAATGCTCACTTTTTTGTTTATCTCAACTGGGCTATAAGTGGCAGTTATAATGATCAAATCTTTATTTTAATCAAAAAGCGGTTGTAAAAAAAGAAGAATCCATTACGGGAAAAATCAAAAACGGGAAAAGAGGAGTGAGGCAAGGACGTATTATGTCACCAACACTCTTCATCCTATATTCAGGGGAAATTAGGAGGAAAGTGTTGACAGACAGAAGCAAGAAGACTAAATACATTTATTCAATGTAATTTACGTTAAAAATACATTTGTAAGAACTATGTTACTAGTTACACGGTAGAAAAAATAAAGCAACAATTTTCTACATTATAGTACTTACAGTGTTTGTAGCTTGATTAGGAGTTTTAATGCGTCAGATGGAATTTTTTTGAGACCACAGTTTTGTAGAATCCTGAAAAAAATACATGTTTTAAGTTATACTTCCTTTTAGGATATTTAAATGCTTGACTGTTCCTGATGATTTTTTAAAAATATAAGCTGATATAAAAAATAATGCTTTTTAAAATTATTATTGCTTTGTACGTTAAACATCTATTTAATTTTACGCAAAACTTTAAAATATGTAATTTTTAGTGTTCCATACGGAACACTTATAAGATCACTTCGGTGTCTGTCTGTCCATCTGCCGCCTGTCACACCCGATTTTCTTCGAAACTACGAAACGTTAGAAAGTTAAAATTTGGTAATAATATAGAAATGGCCTCATTAGAGCCGTGTAGTTTTGAAAGTTAAATTTTGACTTAAGGGGTTAGTTTTGGGGGGTGAAATTGGAAGTGAAAAAAAAATTTTTTTATTAGGTCATCGAGTAGGGGGATGTCAAATGAAAGCTTGTAAAAACACGAGTTCAAAAATATATATAACGTCTCACATGCGCACACTTTTCTTTGTATTATTTTGAAAAAATCGCGAAAAATCCCTCTCCCCCCCTTTATCTCGGAAAAGTACTGATCCAAAAATTTTGCGAGTGCATTACCTTTAATAATTTATCTGGTATATAAAAAAACAAAAATTTCAAGGTAATCAGTTTTCAGTGAAGATCGGAAACAAACTTTGTTGAAAATTCATTTGGGGTGTGTTTTGTGAAGTCACTGATCATTTTATACCTCCGTAACAAAAATTTTTATTTCAGAAGCAATCGACGTACGAAGCACTAATTGCGCAAGTTCAACTTGACCGGTTATTTATTAATTTAAAGATATATGCGTTATATATTTACTAGAAACAAAACCAAAAAGTATAGCAAGGAAAAACTGTAACAGTTTTATCGTAGTACTGTAGGAACTAAGCTATTCTTATATTTTATGCCACGTAAGCAAGTTTTTTTTGGTATTACGTGCTAGTATGCCGGGGAATGTGGCCAATTTGTAAAGATTTAATGGAAGTAATATTGGTTTGAACATCTCTTAATGGCTGAATCTGTATAAAAGTGGTTTTTAAAATTTTTATGATAGTCCAGTAAAAAAAGCATTTGAAATTTCACAGTCTAGATACAGCAATATTATGATTTTATCCCCTCTGGAGTATCACCAAGAGTATTGTTCTGAGTTTTGGACTCGATAAACTTGTGCTTTTTTGTTTTATAAACAATTTAAGTTTTCAAAACGCGTTTTTTTGGTATTAAAATGTGAATAACTCCGCTTATATAAGTCGGATCGAGACAAAAAGAAATTAAACTATTCGTAATGAAACTTCCAACAAATTTTCATTATTTAAGTCGCTCAAGTGCGTACATAACCTACAAAATTGAAAAAAAAACAGGCAATAACTGTTTTTTTTTGTTTATTTTATTTTACAAGTCGACTAAGGGAACCGATTGGCTCAAAACTATCAGAAAATATGCCTTTTGTCATAGTAAAAATACTCTGACATTTTCATACAAAAGTATTGACCCAAATAGGCACAATTATATTTGTTATTTTTTTTTTATTTGTGTTTTATGGCTCTGGTAAAGACCAAATGGCCGGCTTGATTTTTTTAATATTATATATATATATATATATATATATATTTATATATATATATATATATATATATATATATATATATATATATATATATACATATACATATATTTTTTAAATATATGGGTCAATTCACATACATTCATACACACACCCAGCCGATTGACGGAATCGAACCCGAACCGTCGACCATCTGTTTCATAGTTTCATTGGCAGGCTCCTAGCTCACTAGGCTACCGAGGCCGGCAAATTTATTATTTAGAATTTGAATTACCGGCCATTTTATAACATTTGTTCCAAAATGGAGCTTTTTCTCAGAATTTAGGTCTCGACGACAGGTTTCCGATGCCATTTAAAAAAATCTTTTTTTTTGGAGACATTTTAACGGTTTTTTTTTTACATTTGTTTATTACTCAAATAAAAACAAATGCGTTTTTTCGGTAATTTTGAAAAAAAAAATTGAAAATTTTTTATCACATCTGGTAGAGAATCGCGAGACATTTTATTAAAAAAAAAATATTTTCGTTACCATTTTTTTTCCAAAATGACAATTGTTGTTTTTTGATTAATAAACCAATGTAAAAAAAAACGGTTAAAATGACTCCAAAAAAAAAGATGCATTTTGGACCACCAAATGGCATAAAATGGCAGGCAATTCAAATTTTAAATAGCAACTTCAATTGTACCCCACTGGGTCAATATTTTTGTACCAAAATTTCAGAGTAGTTTTGCTATAACAAAAGGCATATTTTCTGAAAGTTTCAACCCGATCGGTTCACTTAGTTGACCTGTACAATAAAAAATTAAAAAATAAACAGTTTTCTGCCTGTTTTTTTTAATTTTGTAGGATATGTACGCACTTGCGCAACTTAAAACTAACGAAGATTCGTTAAAAATTTCATTACGAAGAGTTTTTTTTTTTTTGTCTCGATCCGACTTATATAATCGGAGTTATTCACATTTTAAGCTAAAAAAACGCGTTTTGAAAACTGAAATTGTTTAGAAACCAAAAAGCACAAGTTTTTCGAGGACAATACTCCTGGTGATACCCCAGAGAGAATAAAATCAAAATATTGCCGTATCTAAACTATGCCTACCTCATCATTATTTTGACCTTTTTTTCTGCAGTATTGGTAATTGTTTGATTTTGAATTATCTAGTAACTCACCATCTGATCAAACAACAGAATGAGTATGTTTTATCGAAGATTAAAGAAGTTGCATTTTTTTAGGATTTTATGGCATTTATGTTCAGAAAAAATTTAAGCAGATTTCTCTGGAGCGTTAGAGAGGTTTTTCGGTACTCTCTGGAGAGTCAGACTATGGACTCAATATTGGAAGTAATTTTGCTACCTGTTTTGGGATTTTCTATTTGATTTTAAGTAAATCTCTAAAATATATTACAAATTTTACTTATTTAAAGATATATATATGCATTATATCTCTCTCAATCTTTTCGCTCCAATAGGAGTATCGGCGACCCTATGCAGCCGCTGTCTGAACAGTCATTTTCCAGGCATCTCGATCCTGCACGACCTAACTTGACTAGTGCATACCCATACCAAGAAGAGATCTTATTTGGTCGGAACGATCTTGTTAGAGATTATCTGAGGTACTGTCTATTAATTCTGTTTGAAAGTTGGTCATTTATACTAAGCTCTTCAAGAATAGATACATTAGTACGGTGTTCGATATATGATATTCTGAGGATTCTTTGATATGCCCACATCTCAAACGCATTGATTCGTCTTTTGTCAGCTTATTTAATGGACCATATTTCCGATGCGTACGTTGCTATATTATATAATATAAACTGGATAGCAATTTTAACTTTGTGCTTTTTGTTAGAGCTAGTTCTTTCCAGACCTTAGTGAGTTGGATCGTCGAGTTTCTAGCCATAGCCAAATGTCTCCTTACTTCCGCTTTACAGCCACCACTGTTAGTTATGAAGATCCCAAATAGTTGAAATGGTCTACAATAGTGAATCCAGCAATTTCATTTATGTGTGACAGATCTTAATTACAAACTAACACTCATTACTTTGGTTTTCGCTCTATTAATTGCCAATCCATAGTTTCTGCTAGTGATTTCCAGGCGCTCCATAATTGATTCTAGTTCTTGTATTGACGTTGCATGTATGACAGTATCACCTGCATATCTAATGTTACTTAGCTTTTTGCCATAGTTCTCAAAAACTTTGCGAGGGAACTAACACCAGTTTTCTGTAGACTTTTCAACCTATCCTACAGCAAGGGAATATTTCCGTCCTGCTGGAAATGTGCCACAGTTCAGCCGATACCTAAAAAAGGTAAGAAGACCTTGCCAAATAATTACCGACCAATCGCATTGTTTTCAATAATATCGAAAGTCATGGAAAAGGCTATCAATCAGCATCTTCTAAAATATCTTGAAGGATTCAACATTATTAGCGATCACCAATATGGCTTACGTAAAAATAGATCAACCGGAGATCTTCTGACTTATGTAACACACGTTTGGAACAACGCAACTGTACACTTTGGGGAATCTCGAGCGGTTGCTCTTGACATATCCAAGGCATTCGACCGTGTGGCGACGATGGGCTGTTGGCTAAGCTACGCTCTTATGGTATGTCTGAAAAGTTCTGTTTGTGGCTCTCATGTTTCCTCAGAGAGCGGTCTTTATGAGTGGCAGTCGACGGATTTCTTTCTAACACCTTCACTATTATCGCCGGTGTACCTCAAGGCTCCATACTGTCTCCTACTCTCTTTCTCATTTACATTAACGATCTGACCGAGAGCCAATCTACAGCTTTGCAGATGACAGTACGCTTATCTCTTCACTCACTTTGAACGCTCGGACATCGGCTACTCAGACGAATATCCGCAGACAGCAGGAAGTTATTCAACCTAACAAAGACCTGGAAGAAATTCTATCTTGGGGTGACAGTAACCAAGTGGGAATATACCACTACACAAACCCAGGCGGCAGTTTTTTCTAAAAAAGTTAACGTTTCTGAACTCGACATAGTCATGTCGGGGCACTCCATTCCTCTAACATCGTCACTCAATTTGTTGGGCGTTAATTTGGGAGCAAATATGTCCTGCCATGAACATGTTGCAGGCATAGTAAGGAGAGCTTCTCAAAAATTGGGAATATTATTTCGAACCAGAAAGCCTTACACTCCACAACAACTGTTAATTCTTAAGAAAGCTCAAATTCGACCAACTATGGAATACTGCTCCCATGTTTGGGGCTCCGCTTCCAAACATACACTGCATTTGTTGGATTCTATTCAGAGAAGAGCTGTTCGTCTGATTGGAGACCCGGAACTGACCGACGGCCTTGATTCATTGGAACATCGAAGAACGGTTGGCGACTTGAGCCTAATCTACAAGTATTTTCATGGAAAGTGTTCGAAGGATGTTGCCCGCTTAATTCCAACCAGAGCGGTGCATGTTAGAAGTACACTTCACGCTAATACTTCACATCCGTATGAAGTTCATCTTGTTACTCCTCGTACAACGCTTTTCATGCAATCTTTTATATGGAGAACATCATCCCTTTGGAATAATTTGCCCAGGACTGTGCTTCCCACCGAGTACAATTTACAGCGATTCAAAAACAACGTGAATCGCTTTCTCCGCACACGTGTCGCTCCTGTATCGCTTTAGGGACTCCCCTGCAGCACATGTGCTAGACCCATAAAAAAAATAGCTTTTTTACACCAACTGTTGCACCCCCACTACAATTACCCAAAACAGACCTCATTATATGTTAAAAAGTAAGAGTGACAGAGTGACAGGATAGCCCTGTCTGACGCCGGCTTTTACATTAAACGGATCGGAAAGAGAATTATTTAGTTTAATTCTGCTATTTGTGTTCGTATACAGGAATCGGATAAGGTTTGTTCCATTGTATGCAGTTGAAAGCTTTAGAGTAGTCTGTAAAACAGATATAGGTTGTCATTTGGAATACCATGACTTTTTCTATTATCTTGCGTATGTTGAGAATTTGTTCTCTAGTCCCTCTTCCTGGAATGAAGCCTGTTTATTCGGTAAATATTTGCGAGAGAAGAAAAGTTTTGAGTCTTTCATTTAGGATCCAGAGCGTGTGATACAAGAGCGTGTGATACCAGAGCGATTGTTCTATAGTTGCTTCAATCCAAAGGGGATCCTCTCATATGCAAGGGTATAAATGCAACTTCACATGCATTATATACTTAATAGAAATAAAACCAAAAAATATAGCAAGGAAAAACTGGAACAGTTTGAACGCAGCACTTCTTAGACAATGTAGGAACTTAACGATATTTCTCCATTTGAGCCATTAAGGGCGTTTACTTGGTCTGTTCTTTATAATATAAAATGGTTGAAACGCAGGACATATTTGTGACTTAAATGTAGTAAAATTTGATAGATGACATCCATGTTTGTTGTTGATTCGGGTGGTGGATTCGAAAGTAAGGACTAAAGACCGGATTATATGCAACATAAAAATCTTGAAATATGCATGCAAATATGCATGAAAAATACTTAAAATATGCATGAAAAGGGTCAAAATATGCAATATTAAATAATAATAAAAGTAGTAATTTTTAGTTTTTTTATTTCAAAATCAGCATAAAATTAACAAGTTATCGACGACGTTTAAATTTAATTAACAATTATTTAACATTTTTTAAAATTATTTAATATTTGTATTCTTGTACACGTAAACAATAAGGTATTGTTCCAAATGTTGGGTAGTAAGATTGTGTCTTCGATCACTGAAAATATTTTTATAAGAAGAAAAAGACCGTTCCACATCCACTGACGTAACTGGGCAGTATTTGAATTTGGGTACTATGTTAGCACTTATTGTTTCTGGCAAAAGTTCACCCGTCCCATTATTAAGACTATCAATTTGATACAAAGGTTCAAAACCTGGGTTATAGCGCAAAATGTTTTTCAAACTTTTCTTTAACTCTACGCGGGAATACATCTGGC
This sequence comes from Pachyrhynchus sulphureomaculatus, assembly GCA_019049505.1. Classification (NCBI taxonomy): domain Eukaryota; kingdom Metazoa; phylum Arthropoda; class Insecta; order Coleoptera; family Curculionidae; genus Pachyrhynchus; species Pachyrhynchus sulphureomaculatus. The sequence goes on along the minus strand of CM032449.1, from coordinate 14,949,250 downwards.
AATGTGGAGTTTACTTGACGGATTTTATTCATTAACTGAATTGATTCGGTCAAACCTTGAGTTTCAAGCTGTTTAATACCCGCAGGTATGTGGGTATTATTAAGTGAGTGCTAATCAAAGCTATGTTTTTTTTAATATCAGAATCGTTAAATGCTTCCTTGGATTGAAGAACTGCCATAGCCTCTGCACTATCGAAGTCATTTACTACACCTTTGATGGCCTCGAAATGTTCATTGTAAAATAGTACAGCTTCAATCCATGTTCCCCATCGAGTTACCACTGGTTCGGGAGGTAAAGGCACATTTGGCAGTTTTTTCTTTATAGGCGTTATTGCGAGCAGGTGCCTTAAGAAACACTTTCTTTGCTGATGAAATCCGTTTATTTACATTTCCAAACGTGGATCGTACTTCTTCGGCGAGTCGATGGACTCCGTGAGCAAAGCACGTCACATGAATTAAATTTGGATAAAATACTTGGAGGACTTTGGCTGCCTTGATCATTATAGAGAGCAGCATGTGAGAGAAATATAAACACTCTTTCATCTGCAGAAGATTCAGGAAATATTTTTTTTAATACCCGCATTCACAAATCTGGCGATCGTAGAATGATTTGTCTTGTCAAGTTCTTTTGCAGGCCACCAAATAGGAAGAAGAAGGCTCTAATCTTAATGCACCCACAATTAAATTCGCAATATAGCGACCACAACTGTCGGTAGTTTCATCAGCTGAAATCCAAATAATGTCATACTTAAATTCATTACGTATTTCTTCCAGAACGTGTTGGTAAATTGTTGGCATGTAATTTTTACGCAGTGTTGATTCGTCTGGTATTTTTAGATTCAAGCAATATTTTCACAGAAAAATCTTTGAATGTAGGATTTGTAAGTTTGTGGAGAGGAATATTACTTGCAAGCAATGCTTCACATAAATCCATGCTAAAGTGGTTTTTTTGGTTGCCTATAGAAGTTGAATCACTGCTACTTGCTGCTGTTATAAGTTGTTGCCGTGGGCCTTTTTTTTGCAATCCTGCGATATGAAGACTTGTCTTGACATGCTGGTCAATTTGAAACTTTTTTGTGCACGAAACATTTTTCTCGCAAACTCGACAATATAAAAACATTTCCGTCGTATGTAAATGTTCCAGGATAATCAGCTCCCACGAAGAGACACTTTTTTTTTGCGGGTGGCATGGTACACGTTGAACTTTAACACAACACGTTAAAAATTGCAAAAAGACAACCATAATGTTAAAACTGACATCTTGTTTTAAAATAAAAATTCGTCTTCGAGAAAATTGTTTATTTGATCCACGCTCAAACAAATATTCTTAGAAACTAACTACTTATCACTTAATATCCCGACCAAGAAACAAAGGAATAAAATACCGTCGTAATTTTAGGTATTCCCTTGGCACTATAACCTAACCTAACTATTGCAAGTAATGTTTCGGCGATAAGATCGGTTCCAGACGGCGACATTAACAATACCCTGAGCAATTCAATTGCCTAGTAATACCGAGAAATATTGTAAATATAGGGAAAATATGCATCATTACTAGATTTTGGGTAAAATATGCAATAATTCGCGACAATGGTCTAACCATGCAAATGCATATGAAAATATGCAAATGCATATAATCCGGTCTCTATTAATGACCCACCGCTGTTATGAACTACCTAACTCTTTGTATTCCCCGTTAAGTATCCTTTATAATTTCGCAGCCTTACATAACGAGAAATCAACGTAAAATGAGAATTTTGGTCCTCCATTCTGAGTAGTTTGTAGCAAAAAGAGTAGATCAGATGAAAACACCTATTGATAAAAGCCAAGTGCAAGTCTACTACAAGTTGTACTGCAAGACTAGTACGATGATTGCTTTTAAAATAAAAAAATTTGATATCCTAAACTTTTTGTTTGGCTTATGTACTAGATAAATTATCAAAAGTAATGAACTCTTGATAATTTTCGTTCAATTTACATCTTGTGGAGAATATTTCAGAATTTTTTCAAAACTTCTCACTTAGTATCTTTCGAGATAAGAAGGGGAAAGCGATTTTTGGCAATTTTTTAAAAATAATACAAAGAAAGTGTGTGCAAGTATTACATTATATATACTTTTGAACTCGTATTTTTACAAGCTTTCATTTGACACCCACTCGATATCCTGGCAATTCTTTTTTTTCACTTCCGATTTCACTCCCCAAAACTAACTCCTTAAGTCAAAATATAATTTTTAAAACTATACGGCTCTGATGCGGCCATCAATTCCTATATTTATGTCAAATTTCAACTTTCTATGTCAAATAGTTTCGAAGAAAATCGGATCTGACAGAATGGCAAATGGACAGATTCCGAAGTGATCTTATAGCGCGTGTTCCGTACGGAACACTAAAAAGATAGAAATGAGAATAATCTTCGATTAAGAATAAAAAGTATTAAAAAAAATGTTTTTAGTTTTACACAGTATCTTATGCTGTAGTAACCCTCTTCATGGCACTACTCACCACACAGCCATACTCCCCTAAACCATTTCTAACAGCTTCAACAGACACCACAAAGTTGGAGCTGTGTTTCTTGATGTATCCAAGGTCTTCGACCGAGTCTGGCACGAAGGCCTCATTCTGAAACTGATCCGACACGGCTACCCCCTTGTCATAACCAACCAAACTCATCCAGTCCTTCATCTCTGGCAGAACCTTTCAAGTCATCCCGGCTATCTCCGAAGTCAAGGCCATCAGAGCCGGAGTCCCACAAGGCTCCGTCTTCTCCCCCCACCTCTTTAACATCTTCACAGCCGACATCCCCATATCGGATCAGACCAACCTCCTCCTTTATGCTGATGACACTGCCATAATTACACATTCAAGAAGTAGCCGCCTCATGACCAGCAGATTGCAGCGTCACCTCGACATCCTGGACTGTAAGTTTTTAGAGCAGAACTGTAGCAAACAGTGCTTTTTATGAAAAATATCCCTCCTTCTCGATCATTGATTTTTAACCTGAATCTGAGTTTTCAGAGTTCCAGTGAAGGAAAAGATTGCTTCTTTTGAAAAAATCTCCCCATTTAGCATTGATTTTTAAATTTAGTGTAAAGTATGACAGGGATCTCTTCTGTAAAATATTTTCACACCCATTGATCGACTTTTAGTTTACTATATGAGGAGGATTCTAAAGTGTTTCGAGTTTCAGTACAAAAGGGTTATTTTTTCATCAAGTGACTTCGCTTCCCGGTTGTTGCTTGGTGCAGCCTGTTTGTCGATCAGCGACTCCGCTCCATAAGTAGTCCCATAATGTTCTCTATTTATCCTTAAAATAAACGCCCTTTATATTCATATGCTCCTCCCCCTCCTTGAACTTGGCTAAACCACCCTATATAAGGTGTTTTGTAGCACAATATTTCTATCAGAAAAAATGAATTAATTTAGTAAAATACATTAACAATACCCTGAGCAATTCAATTGCCTAGTAATACCGAGAAATATTGTAAATATAGGGAAAATATGCATCATTACTAGATTTTGGGTAAAATATGCAATAATTCGCGAGAATGGTCTAACCATGCAAATGCATATGAAAATATGCAAATGCATATAATCCGGTCTCTATTAATGACCCACCACTGTTTATGAACTACCTAACTCTTTGTATTCCCCGTTAAGTATCCTTTATAATTTCGCAGCCTTAGACATACATAACGAGAAATCAACGTAAAATGAGAATTTTGGTCCTGCATTCTGAGTAGTTTGTAGCAAAAAGAGTAGATCAGATGAAAACACCTATTGATAAAAGCCAAGTGCAAGTCTACTACAAGTTGTACTGCAAGACTAGTACGATGATTGCTTTTAAAATAAAAAAATTTGATATCCTAAACTTTTTGTTTGGCTTATGTACTAGATAAATTATCAAAAGTAATGAACTCTTGATAATTTTCGTTCAATTTACATCTTGTGGAGAATATTTCAGAATTTTTTCAAAACTTCTCACTTAGTACCTTTCGAGATAAGAAGGGAAAGCGATTTTTGGCAATTTTTTAAAAATAATACATAGAAAAGTGTGTGCAAGTATTACATTATATATACTTTTGAACTCGTGTTTTTACAAGCTTTCATTTGACACCCCACTCGATATCCTGGCAATTCTTTTTTTTCACTTCCGATTTCACTCCCCAAAACTAACTCCTTAAGTCAAAATATAATTTTTAAAGCTATACGGCTCTGATGGGGCCATCAATTCCTATATTTATGTCAAATTTCAACTTTCTATGTCAAATAGTTTCGAAGAAAATCGGATCTGACAGAATGCAAATGGACAGACACCGAAGTGATCTTATAGGTGTTCCGTACGGAAACACTAAAAAGAATAGAAATGAGAATAATCTTCGAATAAGAATAAAAAGTATAAAAAAAATGTTTTTAGTTTTACACAGTATCTTATCGCTGTAGTAACGCTCTTCATGGCACTACTCACCACACAGCCATACTCCCCTAAACCATTTCTAACAGCTTCAACAGACACCACAAAGTTGGAGCTGTGTTTCTTGATGTATCCGAAGGTCTTCGACCGAGTCTGGCACGAAGGCCTCCATTCTAAAAACTGATCCGACACGGCTACCCCCTTGTCATAACCAACCAAACTCATCCAGTCCTTCGTCTCTGGCAGAACCTTTCAAGTCATCCCGGCCATCTCCGAAGTCAAGGCCATCAGAGCAGGAGTCCCACAAGGCTCCGTCTTCTCCCCCCACCTCTTTAACATCTTCACAGCCGACATCCCCATATCGGATCACACCAACCTCCTCCTTTATGCTGATGACACTGCCATAATTACACATTTCAAGAAGTAGCCGCCTCTTGACCAGCAGATTGCAGCGTCACCTCGACATCCTGGACTGTAAGTTTTTAGAGCCAGAACCTGTAGCAAACAGTGCTTTTTATGAAAAATATCCCTCCTTCTCGAT
>CM032449.1:14829206-14944197 GCA_019049505.1 Pachyrhynchus sulphureomaculatus | reverse complement strand
TTCAACCAATCCCGGCGTGCCGGTAGATTCGGTCAGAAACCCGCACAGCACACTAATATACCGAACGGCTTGGAATCTCTTATTAATATACCGTTCGATACAAAAATGAAAATAAGTACAATTTGAAGTGAAAAATCAGTAACATTACATGGTCTTAAAATCTAGGAAAAAATGAATGTTACATTTACCCCCTTCCAAAAAGAAATAGACTACACTAGTCTATTAAACTTAGGCTACTTATGAAAAGGTACAAAGTGGTACACTATCACTTAATACTAAGGTCAGAACTTAAAACAAAAGTACAAACTTCGGACCTTACTACTAGACTTAATTCAATTAAGCACTAATATTAAGTACAATGAAAACCAAATGAAAATTTTTGCATGATCACGAGAATCTTATAACTAGACTTAACTTAATTAAACACTAAGGTTAAGTACATCAAAAAGCAAATAAAAATCCTTGCATGAACATAAGAAATACCTTTCAAAATAACAATCGCGGCCTTCTTATATAAAAGAATCAGCTCTGTTATTGTTACCAAAACAAAAAATATAACTTTGTCTAGACTCTTGTCTAAATCAAAAAAAGTGAACTGAAATAAAATATGAACACCCCCCCTTAAAATATTTTAAGGATTGCCTGAAAATTTTCTATTTCAGCAAAAGAAATTTATAAAAATTCTTAAATAAAGAAAAAAAATAAAAAAATGATTGAACATAGTGAGCAGCTATAAAAGCTAACAATACCACTATAGGCACAGTGAATAGCTATAAAAGCTAAAATTCACTCTAAACACAGTGAATAGCTATAAAAGCTAAAATTCACCAAACTGAATGATCCTGCTTCACAAAGCAATGTTCACTAAGAACAGAATGATTAGTCTGCGCACAACTAACATTCAAGGAAACATTCCCAACATAACTATATGAGACAGCAAGTCTCGAAATAGGACCTCCCTAAAGTCATAATCCTAAATATAGGAGTCCATAAGCAAAACGACTCAAAATCTCGCATTTTGAGCACATGCCCTCAGGCAACCAACATACTGAAATATATACAGAAATATATACAGAAATATATACAGAAATACATACAGGAGTTCAAATCCCAAACTCTTGGTTATGATAACTCCATACTGAGCTTGGTGAAAGCTCTTAGCAAAAGCTAGTCAAATCTTCGGCACATCGCACCAAAGTGACAAATCTGCCTAGAAACATGAGCCAGAAGAAACGCCCTCCGTCATTCTTCAGGGTGGCTACACAGAGATATAAAAATTTAACCAGCATTGCGCTTCTCCAAGTTGCATGAAGAACCCTCGTGTACTGGTCTCGCCCTAGAACAACAACGAAAAGAATTTAATCCATCCCACATAACAGGAGACAAACACCTCGCCACGATATACTGAATGGTGGAGACAATAAAATACGGAAATGGTGACCCTGGTGTCCACCAACAAAAGGGAGTAGATTATAGCATCCACTAAACTGAAACGGTGTCTACCACACCACCATGAGTCAAAAAAATTTAATCAATAGGGTGTTCCGAAACACACTACTGCCAACAGCCTGTCACCACTAATAGGCTAATTGGAGCTGAGGTCGACTACAGTAGCTAGGCTCTCTTTTGGCTCAAATAGAAATAACCATTGAGTAACAAAACCTTTAAAAGGTCCCAAAGGTCAAACGTTTGCCCCCCTAGACTACCCTTCCAATCAGTCTGTTCCTCAGGAAGACGAACTCCCTGCCAAACGTCGTAACGGCCTCTGTTAGCACTCGGTGCATTACAGCCTGTAAAAAAAACAGATAACTCATGGGATACTACCAAAAAGGTTTATAAGGTTAACTTAACCAAGCTTCTAACGGAAATTTCCAAAAAACGAAAATGAGCTTAAAAAGCTACATGAAGCAAAAATTTCTCTATTTTTCGGTGGCAACGCAACAAAACTTTTGAAGACGACAAGAGCTTTTCCAGCTTAATCAGAAACAAGAAGAAAACATCATTGACAGCTAAAATATTCGATCATGGTGTTAATCGTCTCCCTAGACAATAGCCTCTAGAAGAAACTGCTACAGGTATCAGGCATAACCGTTTTCTGTCAGCCCAAACTTCTAGATTACCTCTTGGAAATCTAAAAATTCGGTTAGGAATCTTCCTTCACTGCGCTTAGCCTCTCTTGACAAGGTTCTCATCTCGGTATCAGATTTTGATCATTTCTTTGTGAAACGACTGTCTTACTCTGCTCTCATCTCTTGTAAATGATCAGCCTTTAGTTCTCCTGCAGGACTTCAATTTCCTATCAATCTGATAGTATACCGAAAAAAACTCAACATACGCCTATGAGTCGATGCAAAAAAATTTAAAAAAAAATTAGTGACTCAAAGGTAACGTTTAAACGGCCCTGAAAAGAATCGAAAATACCCTCAGTTTGTCAATTCAGAAGAAGATCTAAATCAAATTAATCTAAGTCTTAGACTTACTGGATAAACCAAAATCAATTTACTCTTAATTGCACCCAACATATACCACTAAGGTAATAGAAATGCACCCACTCGGGTAACAAACTTTGAAATTGCTCATAAAAATTTTGACTCTACATCATACTACACGAGCTACATCTTGCGCTTGTCCTGACTCAAGATCACCTTGGATTGCCTCTAATCAAAATTTCGCTTCCAAGTGTCAAGAACTGGATATTATTTGGGGTCATAAGCAAATCAAATCCCGCGACCACCGACATACCAGTCTTATGATATATCCTGAGTGTGACTCTTTCGCAAGCTCGCAACAGCTGAGTCGATGCTAAACATCAACTACAATCAACCTAAGTTTGGATATGATCAGTACCCAAAACCTTAGCATTAAACAACAAAAGTAAGCTATTTTCTGCTCAACTTTTATAATAGTCAAAAAAACGAGGTCGTCACCTCTACAGAGCAACATCAAAAAAAAATAAAGTTAAGCAATTAAGATAATGTAAATATAAATTATTCTTCTTCTGACAAACTTTCATTAGGGTTAGGTTCATTGAATGGTTTTAAGTCTTTAATATGCCATTGTCCTACTTTAGTCCCATCTAAATTAACCAAACCATAAACTAAATCTGAAATCTTTTCTCTTATCACGCAATGCACATACTTAGGTACTAACTTAGATGTGAATTTATCAGCTGCACGGGAAAGAATTTTATTTTTTCGCCAAACGTGATCACCCTTTTTCTAAGGTTGTAAGACTTACTGTTCCGTTCATAAGCCTTATGTATCTTACTACGCACGTCGGTGAAAATATCTTTTAAACCCTTTAAATTTTCGGCATACGCACCCCTGTTACCCGGAATTATTTCGCTGTCAACATTCACATCCAAATCCAAATTTTTATAATACGATCCAGATAGAGGTATATGTCTGCCGTAAACTAAGAAAGACGGTGTGAACCCTGTTACTTCGTGTCTTGCGGTATTTATTGCTTGTTGGATTTTGGAAATATTGCCATCCCAAGTGTCATGTGAATCAACGTAACTTCTTAAAGCGGTTCCGATTGTTCGGTTATTACGTTCGACAAAATTACATTGTGGAGAGTACACGGGATTAAAACGGATATTAAAACTATAAGTTTCACTTAGGCTCTTAAAACTCTTAGAGGTAAACTGAGTACCGTTATCGCATATTAAGAGCGATGGAACACCGTGGATTAGAAAGACATTATTTTCCAAAATTCTCTCTATATGTCCAGCTTTAGAGCTTTTCAAAGGAAATAGCATGGTATACTTTGTAAACCAGCAAGAAACCACGAGAAGCCATTTATTTCCCCTTTTTGAACGTGGGAATGGGCCTACTAGATCAGCTGCTATGACTTGAAAAGGGTAATTAACCGTTTTCTCTTTTCCCATCAGTCCCATAGGTAGTGTATTTGGAGATTTCTGCGCTCCACATACTTCACAAGTCCTCACAAACTTTAAGATATCAAAACGCATTTTTGGCCAATAATAATGTTCCTGAACCCTGTAAAGAGTTTTATAAAAACCAAAATGACCAGAAGTAGGAGGAGTGTGACACATGTCTATAACTTCCTCTCTCTGTGGTTTAGGAACTAGTATTTTCCACTCGGGTACATTAACTTTTAAAGGCAACTGGTTTGGGATAAACTTGTACACGAAATCATTTTCCACCTTCCACTGCGGAAAATTTTGAGGAAATTCCTTAATTTGCTGCCGTAAATTATCGTACCATGGATCTATACGATCTATGTCTACTGTATCAATTCTTACGCCAATCTCTGCATTAAGACTGTTTTCGTCCACTTTATGATCTGGGATTCTTGACAAAGCGTCAGGAATAACATTGTGGACTCCTTTTCTATGAATTAAATTAAATGTATGTTGTCTCAGCCTAATCGCCCAACGCGCTAGTTTGCCACTAGGGTTTTCAATAGAATTAAGCCACAATAAACTATAATGATCTGTTATGACCGTGAAAGGAACACCTTCTATGTAAGGTCGAAACTTCTCGATGTTAAAGAGTACTGCTAAACATTCTTTTTCAACAACCGAATAGTTACGTTCAGCCTTTGATAAAGTTCTACTGGCATACGCTATCACTCTTTCCTCACCATTGATTTTCTGTGTTAGGACGCCCCCTAAACCGGTATTAGAAGCATCACTAGAAATATAAAACTGTTGGGAAAAATCTGGTTTTTTTGCCTTTTCCAATCTATCGATTGTCCTTTTTTCCGTCCTTTCAAAAGATCATTAATAGGCGACAACAAGGTAGAAAAATTCTCGATAAAACGTCTATACCATGAACACATTCCTACGAAACGCTTAACTTCCGTAGTATTAGTAGGTCTCGCATAATTAACCATGCTTGCTACTTTATCCGGATCGGTACGCAAGGAATTTGAGCCTACTATATAGCCTAAAAACTTTAGAGAAGTTTTGAAAAAATCACATTTGCTCAAATTTATCGTCAGTCCGGCCTCTTTCAATTTATTTTTTACTTCTTTAAGTAAGCGTATATGCGATTCGAAGTCTTCCGATGTTACTAAAATATCATCGAGATAGGTAAAAATATGTGGCTCATATTTCGGACCAAATATAGCGTCCACTAAACGTTGCTGAGTTTGAGCAGCGTTCTTTAGACCAAACGGCATAGTGACGAACTGAAATAGACCTCGGCCTACTACTGCAAAAGCGGTCTTTTCCTTAGAGGATTTGTCCAAAGGAATTTGCCAGAAAGCCTTTCTAAGATCTATGGAAGATACATACTTAGCATTCCTGAGTGATGTCAAAATTCTGTCGATGTTCGGTAATGGGTAGTTATCAAATTTGCTGACCTCGTTGAGCTTTCTTCCGTCAAAGCACAGACGATACTGTCCATCGGCCTTTTTCACCAATAAGATTGGAGAACACCAGGGACTGTTTGATTCTTCAATCACTCCGAGTTTCAACATTTCGTCTAACTCTTTATTTAATACTTTTGACATATAAGGAGACATGGCGAAGGGCCTTGTCTTTACAGGACTGGCATCAGCCGTATCTATAGACATGTTGATTTTATTCGTTCGGCCTAACCTATCTTTACTACTTATTTCATTGAAAGAGCTTATTACTTTTTCTGCTTTTAAGCGTTCCGTCCGCGAGAGATCATCTAGGGTACATAGACGCGAGAAAAGGTTTTCTAAAGAACTTTCTGAATAACAATCTTTAAAACTTGTTTGAGAGTTGACTTCTAGGGACTGTGGGTACCACGAATTATTTTTAAAATTTACTAGAATTCCGAATTTTTGTGCAAAATCACATCCTAAAACCAAAGTATGTGATAGAGAAGGTACTACTAGAGCAGAGATTACTAAACAATGACCATTGCAGACTAGCGGCAACTCAACCCGTACCTAAAACTTTTAAACGGCTGCCATCTGCAGTGGTAACACTTCTATTTTTGACATGGCATATTTTTATACTTAAACGACTTAAAATTTTAATACCATTCTGACCTACAACGGAGGCATTTGCACCAGAGTCAAATAAAGCCGAGAAATGGGCACCTAATAGATTTATCTTGATATGCGGTCTGTTATCTGAATATTTATGCACGAATAAAGGAGACATGTGACCATTTGGAGAAGCAGGAGTTTTAACTTGAGAAGGAGAATTTTTATTAGACTTTAAAAAATCAGAAACTTTTTGTAACCATTTAGTCCAATCTGATCTATTGGAATATTTTTGTCCATCCGTGTTTCTAGAACGTTTTGGATTAGGAGCTTTACTGCGAACGTGAGCTTGTGACTTAGCCGAATGATTAGAGGCTTTTTTGTTGGACTTAGTATATCCGCCTCGGTAATATACCGTCCTTACTCGTTTTTTTGTACATTTGGGGCATGATGCTAGTCTCACACCAGTTGTTCCACATTTGAAACAAAATACCCTCTTAGGTGCTGTACAACTTTGGTAAGTGTGATTCGGACCTTCGCAATTCCAACACGTGGAAATTGCCTTAGGTAAAACCGACTTGTCATTCACTTTAGCTGCAGTGTCGCTAATTTTAGAATCACTATCTTTTCTTTTACCCGTTTTCCGGTTACTCCTTGAGTTCCGATTTAAATTCCCATCTTTATTTGTCGAGACTCCACTTCGGCCATTTGGATTATACTTTACTTGATGTACATTAGTTTCGCCCTTTGGTCTGCTCTTTTCCAACAAATAATCGGACTCTTCAAGTTTTCTACATAACCCGGCGAGTTCGGCTACCGAATTAATATCTAGTAGAGCTAACCGATTGACGAAGCTAGGCAGAACATTCCTACGTATAAATTTAACTTTGGTACTTTCCAGAGGCTTGGTGGATAACCTGCCAAATAAAGATTCCATGTGGGCAATAAAAATCACAGTGGACTCATTCTTCTTTTGTAGCCTCCTCTTTATTTCCGACCACAATTCTTCATCATCATCACAGTGCAAGAAGTCCTTCTTTAGCCTATCTACCAAGGAATGCCAGTCGTTGACACTTGATTTTATGCTTCTAAACCAAATGAAGGCATCGCCAGTGAAAAATTCAACAGCAGAGCTGAAAAGTTCATCTTCCGATACTTTCCTAGCTTGTGCTATTTCAGTCAGCCTCTCCAAAAAAGGATAGAGTCTCTTCGAGTCTCCATTAAATTTCAATTGCCATTCGCTGACAGGAATATTTCTGGCTGCGCAATTCACGATTGGAGCTGGTACATTTATGACTGGGGTGGTAATAGGTAACTGTGGTAACTCATGACCAGGAGCTATCTTTTCTGCAAGATTTGCTTCCATGAGCACACACGTAGCTATTGTTTCCTGAACATATTTGGAAAACTTCAACGCTTCCTCTTCGTCATCCGGCATGGGAATTCTTTGTACGCGACCCGCAACATGCGATAAAACGTGACTTAACCCGGTGTACAAGCGAATCATTTGGATCGCCGTCATAACTATCGATTAAGTTTTGGATAGAGTTTAAACTCTTTTCGATACCAGCCGTTTCTTCTTTAAAAGACAGAGTGTCATCCCCTATTTTTATCGTTTTTCCGGGCTCATTAATTTCTTTACTTAAGATCCTCGTTAGAATCTTTCTTTTATCCGCGACCGGACGTTCTGAGAAAGTACGACGGATTTTCAGTTCATAGTCTAACTCATATTCCAGTAGGTGATTGACTTTAAAATTGAAGGCTTCCATGATAAATGAATACAATTTAAAAGAATTGTTTAAAAAGTCGTGAAAATATTTCTCCTGTGCTTCCAATAGTCAAAAAATAAAAAATATGTAAAGGCACTTAAAATATGTAAACTTCTTTACCAAACATTTAAAAAATCTTCGACAATTTCAAAAAAATTTCTAAGTATCGCCTTGTATTAAAATTCTTTTACCAAATATGTTAAGAATTTTCAACAAAAAAAATCTCCAGATATCGTTTCGTATCAGCTAAGTATTTTTAATATTCATGCAAAACATCGGTGAGAAGAAAAAGAACAGTTTTTTGTTCAGTTAACCGCAAAATAAATCTAACACTGCAAAAAAATTAAAGTAAACCAGCACATCTGCTAATCTGAACTATAAAGCTAGCTTTTAAGAAAAAAAACAGGGATCACTTATCTTAGAGTCTATTAACAAAATTCAAATATCTATACCACCATCAGATAAATTGAAATAAAAAATTCTACAAATTTCCTGCTTTTGTCTTACTGCTATTATGTAGTTTCGTTTAATAAATATTATGAAATAAAAATATCTGCAAAGTTATAGCTTTTACTTTGTTCGAAAGCTAGTACACTGAACCCTTTAAAAAATAAAATTCCAAAAGCCCCGCGTTGACAGCGCTATTTTGTAACTTGTGAACTTGCCCGCTTTTTGAGGCGTCATTTTGTAGCCTATGGAAAAGTGTTTATTTGCGCCCCACGTAGACTGCGTCATTTTGTAACCTGGGAACTTGCCCGCACTTTTTGTACCCTGTGAAAAGTTGTTTGTCCCACGCTTGAGCGCAATTTTGTACCGTTTGAATATTGGATGCCCCAAGCTTGAGTGCAATTTTCTTGCAGCCCCGCTTTAATTTCTGATAATGAATCGAGTGAATCCTGATTTTAAAAGAACTAAAGAAATTAAACACACACTAGCTCAGTTTTCTTTGGTAGAGAGATATGGGTAAGAGATAATTTTTGTACGTCTTTTTGGAATTATTTTCTATTTTTAAAGAAACCTCAGCTGTACGACTTTTTGGGCACCATTCATTTTAAAATAGAAAGGATCTAACTTCAGCTAAAAAAATGAAAAAATACTGAAAGGGTGTACTGTTGGTAAATAAAAAAATCAGTTTGGTACAGCCGTTCTTATCCTGAAAAGTAAGATAGGTATTCAGTGAGACACTAGCTTTAATCAACAAAAAGAAAATTTATTCAAGTTTTTAAAAATAAAAAGTTCTAACCTTTGCAGTTTTACAGGATTACTAAAAAATTTTAGCCTAACTGGTAGTTATGACATTTAAATTCTAAACTCTGACTACTCCCGAAGACGAAAAATAGTGCTTTTCACTTCACTTTTTAGTCAGTTCATATTGCTGTTTAAGGCACTACTCAGGGATAAGTCTATGGAAGGATGTTTTGGTAACTTACTGTTTTTTATTTCGGCTTCGATGGAACACGACCGATTTCACACTTTTCTAGTAAACACTTAGAGAGCCCACTACGGCTTTTCGTTAAAAAAACTTGTGCATTATTTAGCTCTCATGATTGTTGTTATGAGCCTTTACTGCAGCTCAGTCGAAGGAAGCTCTTTGGCGGCTCCGATGAAAATTCGCCTGGCTGCGGCTTGATGGTACTCAGCCTCGACCGTAGTCCCTCGGACCCTTAAATAAGTCGTCGGCCTTCTCTCGGTCATGTCGCGACGCCGGAACCAAAAATCCGGATACACATTTTCAACCAATCCCGGCGTGCCGGTAGATTCGGTCAGAAACCCGCACAGCACACTAATATACCGAACGGCTTGGAATCTCTTATTAATATACCGTTCGATACAAAAATGAAAATAAGTACAATTTGAAGTGAAAAATCAGTAACATTACATGGTCTTAAAATCTAGGAAAAAATGAGTGTTACAATATAATATATACATGTGAATACCACGCCAGTAAAAATCTTCCCCTTTTGCTGCGAACCATTCATCGAGCCATTTTTTCACATCTTCGTACGAACCAAAGCGCTGCTCAGCAAGTGCGTGACCCATGGATGCAAATAAGTGGTAATCGGAAGGAGCCAAGTCTGGTGAGTAAGCCGCATGGGGTAGAACTTCCCAGCTAAGTGCTTCCAGTATTTTTTTGGCGGTTTTCCACGTTCCTTGTCTGCAATGGAGCTTGTTCACCATAAGCTTCTCGAAGTAAAATGAATGCTGTCCGCAAATGCTCTTTGTTCGGTATAAATTTCGACATAGTGAACACAACAACACAACACTATTCACACACTTTTCCAATTTATCACTCGTGCGCGTCTGACACTTGTTGATGACACAACAAAATGGCGCAGTGTCAAATCTTTATAGCACAAACTGCATTGGTGTACCATTTGTTGTCTGAAATCCACATTTCATACTTGTACACCTGGTATAGCGATTTTCTAGTATGATGTCATTTTCATTGTGAGATAGATTACTTAAAAAAAATACCATCTCATGTAACAGCCAATCAACTTCACCCATTTTAAATAAATTATCGGGTCCTAAATCCATGCGCCCGAAATAATTTAAACTCACAGAGCGTTAAACGGTGGCGGCGCCAGGCCATTCAAACAATTTGTAACGTTTTGGACCCGGTAAATCAAAAAGTCAGTAGGACAAACCCCGGAAAGCCGTTTAGTTTATTTGCTTTTAAAGTCGTAAATAACTTGACTAGGTAGATCAAATAAATGAAATGGCCCGAAGCCAAGCGCTCGCACATACTAGAAAAAGGATTAAATTGTCCCTCTTATCGTCTCTGTCCTATACTAAATGGGACATTGCGACCTGCATTTATAAAACGCTAGACAGAGGTTATACACTTACGTGCATAAAAATGATAATACAGACATACTGTACGTATTATATGGGGCTTTTAAGTTTATAAAAGCTCATGGCAATGACCAGGAGCGAACACTTATTAAAAATCTTTATCAGACTGCAGGCATGAAAAGGGTGAATTGCTGTGTGCTATCTGCAGATACTTGCATGAGCAGCCGATGCTTGAGCATTCAAAGTGAATGAAAAAATACGTCTACTGTCATCTACACCTACTATGTGTCTTATTTACATCAACGATCCTATATCCTGTACATGTATGTCAGAAACTGCTGATTCCAGAAATTCGTTCAAATCCTCCTCTTCTGCAATTGGTTGTTGAAAGATATTCAGCGGCTCGTGTTCTTCGATATTTCCTGCTCCTTCCTCGGATATATCCTCAATTATTTCTGTATTTGTTAAATTCTGGGAGTAATCTATGGTTAAACAAAGTCTACAAATACTGAAACATAGTAAGCACACATAGTGTAGTACACAACTACAACTACTTTTCTTCCCGAATCCTTTTGTTTTACAATTACAGAAAATAAGTTTCAATAATTGTGATGGAGCAGCTGCCTGAGACATGAATCTTGCTGTTAGAAACTGGCCTCCTTTCCAGCACTAATCTTCAGGATTAATTCTCTATAAAAAATCATACCTTGCCGCCTCTAATGTACGTGGTAAATCTACGCCTACTATCTGTCTTATTTACATCAACGATCCTATCTACAATACGATCGTTGATGTAAATAAGACAGATAGTAGGAGACAGTATGGAGCCTTGGGGCATACCGGCGTTGATAGTAAAAGAAATCCGTCGACTGCCATTCATAAAGAATGCTCTCTGAGGAAACACGAGAGCCATAAACAAAATTGTTTAGACAAACCATAAGAGCGTAGCTTAGCCCATAATTCATCATGCCAAACACGGTCGAATGCCTAGGATAAATCAAGTGCAACCGCTCGAGATTCTCCGAAATGTTCAATTGCCTTGTTCCAAACAATGTTACATAAGTTAGAAGATCTCCTGTTGATTTGTGCTTCCTCTTCTGTCCTATTGTCCTTGGCAGGGCGTGATGACTACACATAAGCTGGTCTTCGCATTGATTATTCCAGATCTCTCGGTCTAGCGCCATTTAGCCTGCCTCATGTAGAGTTTTTTCAATAACGGGTTGTAGTTGGTTTATCCATCTTGTAGGAGATCTGCTTCTTGATCTTTTGTTGCTGACTTTTCCTTCGATTATCAGTTTCTCCATGGTATCTCTTCTTCCGGCGATATGACCAAAATGTGTGAAGTAGGCTTGGTTTACACGTTTAAATAACCTACTTTTCACGTTCATCTCCTCTAAAACTGACGCGTTAGTCCGGTGCTCTGTCCAGGAGATCCGAAGAACTGGTCTGTATACCCACATCTCGAAACGTTCGACTCTTTTTCTGTCAGTTTTGTTTAGTGTCCAGATTTCGCCTGCATACATTACAATGGGAAATATGAGGGCATTAACGAGTTGTACTTTGGTTGTCTTCGTTATTATGCGATCTTTCCAGATTTTTGTCAATTTTTTGGTCGCTGTCTTGGCCATCGCTATCCTCCTCTTGATCTCATCCGAGGATCCACCAGCGTTGGTGATTAACGTGCCTAGGTAGACGAAGTTCTTGACGACTTCGCTCCCAGTTACTACTCGCCTCTGTGGTTAGTTATTGGTAGGTCTATCGATGATCATAACTTTGGTTTTGGTCTTGTTTATTTCGAGTCCATATTCCCTGATGACTTGAGTGAGCCTTGCTATAATAGTCTCGAGTTCTGGAGCACTAGTGGGTATGATAAGGGTGTCATCAGCGTACCTTCAGTTGTTGATCTTTTTTCCTCCCGCCGAAATCCCTCCTGTTCACTCTTCCAAAACTTTTCTCATTATATAGTCTGTATATACACTAGTCAGTCAAAATTGAGGGATATTAAAAAAATTCAAAGTGTTTGGGTGATTTTCAAAGAGCTGTAACGCGAATAGAAATGGTCGTAGAGAAAATCATTATTATTACTAAAAAAACCATTCTCAACTTTAAAAAATTAATAAAAAGTGAAAAGATACTTGTTACACTGATTTTCAGCAAAAACGACAATTTTAAACATTCCGGGCATTAGAAAAAAAATCGCAGTGCCTTGAAACTATCAGGGTTTCTTTGGGACACTTTGAGGTTGAAAAGTTATAGTTAATATCCTTAGTTTATCCATCATTTGCAAAATTATGTCAAGTTATTCAAATATCCCTAATTATGCAATTTTTTACTTTTTTTTCAACCATTTTCACTCCGAAAAAATTTTTTTTGTTAAAAACCAATAATTACGACTTATAGAGAATACTTTACAGTTTTCAAAACCCTACTTGGATTTTCTATACGATTACTATTTCCCGAGTAATTGATTGCCAAATCTAAAAATGACTTTTTTACTTTGATCGACGAAAACTCGATAAATCATCGTACAAAGCTCCGGAACCGCTCAAATTGAAGGGAATTAAATTATCTAAAAGAGTTTTATGGTGAAATTACCAAAAAAAATTTATTTCAGTCCATAGACCTTTTTAAAGACAAGCAAAAATTTAGAAAATTTTTTTTTTCATTGGTTTTCTTATGATTACTCAAAAACCGCTGAGGCTAAAAAATTTTCAGTTCTAGATCCGAAAACTAGGAACTTGAAGCTTCAATTTCCCTTTTTTTATTCTCTCTACGACCATTTCCCTCCAAGTTACAGCTCTTTGAAAATCACCTAAAAATACAGGATTTTTTTAATATCCCTTAATTTTTGTGACTAGTGGATATGAAATAAGATAGGGGAGAGAATACAGCCCTGTCTCGTACCAACTTCCGCTTTGTTTACGAAAGCTGTATTGATGATCACTAATAATATTGAATCCTATTGGATATTTTAACAGATAGCCTTTTTTCATAACTTTCGATATTATCGAAAGCAGTGTGACTGGTCGGCCGTTTTTTGGTAAGGTTTTTTTAGGTATCAATTGAACTGTAGAGCATTTCCAGTAGAAAGGAAATATTTTCTTTCTGTAGAATGGTTTGAAAAGTCTACAGAAAACTGGTGTTAGTTCGCTCGAGCATTTTTTGAATACTATGGCAGGTATTCTATCAGCAACAGAAGCTTTTTTGTTGTCTAGCTTCATTAAAATACATTTGATGATACGCTGTCTGAAGACAACATCGGGCATCCTTGACTGCACCATGGGAATAGTTGGTGGCGTTTTCTCTTGGAAGCTAGGTAAATAGCTTAATGTAATGAAAGACTGATTTTGTCAATTTCCACTTGTTTGTTTCAACGGTACAGAGCGTCAACTTAAATTTATTTAAATTTATAAACTCTATACGCAAAAATATTAAAATCACTATTGAACTAGAAGTCGATAAATTAATTTTCTTGATTTAGCGATAACCAGGCATTACTATAAATACAAATTTTTTATTTTTCACAAACCTTCACCCAGATACTACAATAAATATAAATTCAGTTCACCCTCTACAACAAAAATTGGCAGCTTACCACAGTATGTTGCATAGACTTGTGTAACCATATCTGATAATTTCCATTAAGAATTAAATCTAATAAAACAAATTACCGTTAACAACGAATATTCTCCTGAAACCATAGATTCAATATTGAACAAAAAATTAAAAATAAAGCTATATACGGATAAAACATATCTTCCTAACCTATTTTCCTAACACATCAAATAAAATTAAGGATCACTTATATAATATATATAAAATGCAACGTCTCTCTGTCTGTCTGTCTGTCCGTTAGTACGCTTATCACTGGAGAACCACTTATCCGATTTACGTACTTTTTTTTTTAAAACATACATATGTTCTCTGGCCAGGTTATAGGCTATATTTTATTACGATAGGTAGCATAGGGAATGAGCAGTGACGATAATAGTGAATGAAGTCAGAAAAAAGTTTGCCGTTAGCGCGTTCCTTTGCAGTACACAGCCTAAACCATTAAATTTGGAACAATATTATGTAGCAGAGAATATCTATAATCTATAATCTATAATATATATAAAAAGTAATGTCTCTCTGTCTGTCTGTCTGTCCATTAGTGCGTTTATCAGGCGAGAATCACTTATCCGATTTACGTGTCTTTTTTTAAATTCATACATATATTTTTTGGCCAGGTTATATAGAAATAATAATAATCTATATCTATAATATATGTAAAATGCAACGTCTCTCTTTCTGTCCGTTAGTGCGCTTATCCCTCGAGAACACTTACGTGATTTTTTAAATTCATACATATGTTCTCTCAAAAGGTTATATAATAATAATAATAATCTATATAATATATATAAAAACGCAACGTCTCTCTGTCTGTCTGTCCGTTAGTGTGCTTATCATTCGAGAACCACTCATCGGATTTACGTGATTTTTTTTAATTCTTAATTTAATATATGTCAAAAAAAATCTATAATATATATAAAACGTAACATCTCTTTGCCTGTCTGTCTATCCATTACTGCGCTTAGCACTCAAGAACCACTTATCCGATTTACGTGTTTTTTTATTATAAAATACAAAAGGAATAAACAGAGACAAAATGCTAATATATAGGAAAAAAGTTGGAAGTTTAGCAGTAAGCTTCGCAGAAAGACTGAATGGATGGGCGGAATACTTTAAAGAAACATTAAATGGAGATGAAAATGAGGAGTTGAATGAGAAATAGCAAGCAAAATTAACTGAAGGGCAGGAGGCGACAAATAAACCCTGCAAAGAAGAAATAAGAGAAATACTCAGAACCCAAAAAAAAGAGGGCCCCGGTGGAAATTGTAGAACTGATAAAAGCTGAAGGAGTAGATATGGAAAATGAAATACGCCGGTTGGTGCAAGAAATATGGGAAACAGAAAAGATGCCAGTGAGCTGGAGAGAGTCGCTCATTTTTCCAATATACAAAAAAGGAGAAAAAACTGTATGTGCTAATTATAGACCAATAGCCTTACTGGATGTCGTGTACAAGATAGTAGTGTTGACTATCAAAAACAGACTAGCAGAGAAAGTCGAGTCTATTCTGGGAGAGTACCAGTGTGGATTCAGGAAAAATAGATCGGTTACAGACCAGATATTTTCGATTAAGCAAATCCAAGATAATAGCTTAGAACAAAATTTGGCACTACACTTGGTCTTTGTGGATTTCAGAGAAGCATATGACTCTGTAAATAGAGAAGGACTCTACAAGATAATGGAAGAACTAAAAATTCCAAGTAAATGATTGATTCGCATGGGGAGAATGACCCTGAATGACACAGAAAATAGCGTTTTGGTTGAGAGCAAAGTATCAGAAAAGTTTAAGGTGAAGAGAGGATTAAGATAGGGGGAATCAGTGTCGACATGTCTATTTAATTTGGTACTAAAGAAGATAATCTGGGAGTCAGAAATAAAAACAAATGGAACAATATACCAACAAACCTGCCAATGCTTGGCCTATGCGGATGATGTAGCAGTGATTGCCAGAGCAAAAAAGAACCTCAAAAAAGCCATAAGTAGGATAGAAGAAAGGGGAAGGATGAGAGGACTAAAGATGAATGAGGAAAAAACAAAATACATGGAAATTACAAAGAAGAAGAATATTAAAAACAACAAAAGTTTAGATATAATAAACAACTTAGGAAAAAGATGTATGTTGTAACATTCATTTTTTCCTAGATTTTAAGACCATGTAATGTTACTGATTTTTCCATTTCAAATTGTACTTATTTTCATTTTTGTATCGAACGGTATATTAAACAGAGATTCCAAGACGTTCGATACATACTGTGTTGTGCGGGTTCCTGACCGAACCTCTCGCTACGCCGCGATTGGTGAAATGTTTGATCCGCAGTTTTGATTGGAGCGTCGTGATATTACAGGCAAAAGTCGCACGATTATTTAAGGCTCCGCAGAGCTTGAATCGAGGGCTGTTTCCATCGAGCCGCAGCCGGGCTGTTTTCCATCTAGCCGCAGCCAGGCAGTACCGTCTAGCCGAGAGGCTATTTTCCATCTAGCCGAAGTAGGCTAATTTTCATCAGAGCCGCTAAGTAAAAGCACCAGTGTCTTAACTAAAAGCCGTAGTGGGCTTTTTAAGTGTTTGCTAAGAAAAAGTGTGAAATCGGGCGTAGTCCATCAAAACAGGAATAAGAACAGTAAGTCAACAAAACTTCCTTCAATAGACTTATCCCGGAGTAGTGCCTTAACTACAATTTAAAACGGACTAAAAAGTGAAGTGTAAAGCACGACTTTTCGTCTTCGGGGGTTATAATAGTTTAAAATTTTAAATGTAACAACTACTAGATAGGCTAGAATTTTTTTTGGTAAAACTGCAAAGGTTAGAACTTTTTATTTTTTTTAAAAAACATGAATAAATTCTCTTTTTTTTGTTGATTAAAGCTAGTGTCTCACTGAATACCTATCCTACTTTTCAGGGCAAGAACGGCTGTACCAAACTGATTTTTTTTGTTTACCAACAATACTTTCCTTCAGCATTTTTTTCCATTTTTTTTAGCTGAAGTTAGATCCTTTCTATTTTAAAATGGATGGTGCCCAAAAATTTGGTACAGCTAAAGCCTTTTAAAAAAATAGAAATTAATTCCAAAAAGACGTAAGAAAATTATCTCTTACCCATATCTCTCTACCAAGGAAAACTGAGCTAGTGTGTGTTTAATTTCTTTAGTTCTTTTAAAATCAGGGTTCACTCAATTCAGTATCAGAAATTAAAGCGGGTAAGTTCCAATGTTACAAAATTGCGCTCAAGCGTGGGATAAACAACTTCTCACAGGGTACAAAAAAAGATGCCTCAAACTGAGGACAGTTTTACAGGTTACAAAATGACGCAGAGTACGTGGGGCGCAATTAAACACCTTTTCATACGGTACAATGTTTGAAAAAGTAGACAAATTTAATTTTCTGGGAGTAACAATAACATAGAGTGGAGAAGAAAGGACGGAGATACAAGAAAGAATAGCGAAAGAACAGAGATGTTTGGGGGAATGAATCCAATATTGAAATTAAAGAATGTATCAAGAACAGCAAAAGAAAGAATATACTACAGTTGTCAGACCCACGGTGACATATAGATGCGAAACGTGGAAACTGATTGCAAGAGAAAACATAACGAATAAGCAGTGACTATAAAGGTGAATCAAGTTCACGCGAGCGGAGCCGCGGGCACGGCTAGTAAATAAATATAATATCAACATAGCTTTTAGAACAATCAACTCGTTGGGGAAATTTATTAAAAATGCAAACGGTAAACAAAATAGAACAAAAAAATCTGGAATGTATCAATTAAATTGTGGTTTTTGTCCTAAAAGTTATATAGGTCAAACAGGTCGTTTTTCGAAGTTCGGATTTCCGAGCATGAAAAAAGTTATTTAAAAAACAAAACCCCTTCAGCTTACAGTAAACATTTAAGAGAATCCAATCATCTTTTATTTAAAATTTAAAATTTTACACATACGAAACAAAGGAGTCAAATTAAACCTGTTGGAAAATTTAGAAATAAATAGAATTAAAAATTCAGATATCATCTTAAATGAACAGGAAGATATCTACCTAACTCATGGTAACTCACCTTTGCTTAATTTATACAACAATTACAGTTCAGAATGGATTTCCCATCAATATTCATGAGTACGTAGTAATAACTCTTATCTTAAGATATTTATTAAAATGTAACAACATTCAATTTAGATATCATTTTGTAACAGACGAAGCTACACTGATAACGAAAAGCGTCATATAGTTTTTGTAAAACAAAATAAAGTGGAAATTGACAAGATCAGTCTTTCATTACATTCGTTATCATTTTCTATCAAGTAACAGTCACAACGTTTAAAAAACTTTGCATTTTTAGTAAAAGAATGAAATTGCCGTCTCCAAAATTGTTCTCTCCTTCAAAATTAATGTTGCCTCCATTTTGCCTATCAAAACCTTTTTTGAACAATTACACTAGTTTACAAGGTTTTTGTTCAAATAAAACATATTTTGTTTATTTTAAGTGTCTTGAACTTTTAAAATATTTAATAAGAAATATTTTACAGAAAAAAAAAACATTTAAAGTACGAATAAACAATTAAAAATGATAAGTTTTAGCTCCTTTTTTGTGAATACTTGTATCTGTATCTCTTACAATAGACCAACAGTAGTCTCCTAGCATATTTTGGTCCCAAACCCCTTGATAATTTTGCTCACATAATTTTAGATGGAACCGCTCGCCATGCTCATCACTCATACTTCCAAGGTTTTCCGGAAAGAAATCCAGATCGGAATGCAAAAAATAAATTTTAAGGAACATGCTCACACCCATCAGTTAGTAATTCTGCAATAAATTTGCAACGATCTCTTGATAATTGTCATTTTTTCTATTACCTAAAAAATCTCGAACGACAAGTTAGAAGGAATTCCAGACAGCCTTTTCAACGTCCATCAAAGTACTCTCAAATGTTTTACCATCCAAAATTTTCCTGATTTGAGGACCTATAAATATTCCTTCTTTTAGTTTAGCCTCAAAAAGATTCGTGAATACATTGCATAAGTATAGAAACGTTGGCCCTGTCTTATTCAAAGCTTTGACAAAATTTTTAATTAAACCTAACTTAATGTGAAGCGGTGGTAATATAATTTTTTTTGGGTTAACTAAACATGTATTTTTAATGTTCATTTTACCTAGAACATAATTTTCTTGCCCTCGAATCCCATAAGCACTAGAAGCAACAGTACATTGTGTAGCCGCCTTGCAAACCAGAAGCATACCGATGACTTTTAGGTCACCACAAATATATCAATTGTGACATTCATATTTGATCAATTTGTTTAATATGGACATTGTTTCATAGGTTTCTTTACAATTCACTGCATGATCTATTTGGATAGAAGGCTTTTTATTTCCATGCAAAAGAACAGCTTTGAGGCTTGTCTTCGAGGAATCGATAAAAAGGCGCCATTCTTCTGGGTTGTATGGTTGTTTTATTTCTTCGAACAGTCCATTAATATCATGAAAATAACAAAATTCATTTTCTTTTGTCAGAATCAACTTCCACTGCTGCAACCTTGAAGCAAGTAATTTACTTTTAGGCTTCGACAACTGCAAATCTCTTATAAGATCATTGTGTTCAGACTAAGTTATGAAATGTGGACTGTCCTCATCGCCGACAAAGTTATCCGAGCTGGACTGCTCACTGTCACTACTGTGGTGCAGTCGAATAATGCTCGATGTAGCTGTGATATTTCGGGTTTGGTCACTTCTGCCGGGTTGTGTAGGAACTGGCAAATTCTTTGAATGAGGCACAGGCTTAAACACACATGGAACATCTGCATATTCTTTTTTATCTTTGTTTTTCGAGTTAAAACCAAAAGTTTTAGTCAAGCAAAAGTAGCAGTCGGTTGCGTAGTTTGTTGGCTCTCTCCAGATCATTAGTTTACCAAAGTTCAAAGATCTGTTTTTACCTGAATACCAGTAGTTTTGCAGTTTGTGCAAACCACATGAGGAATCCAATTTTGATATGGTACCAGAAATCCAAAATAATGTAAATAGGCGTTTTGCAGTGAGTTTGTTATAGAATAGTCCCGATTTAACTGATCAGTTTTGCCACAAACGTAGCAAAAACGGTTTGGATTAATTTTACACATTCTAGGCGACATTTTAGAACACTCTTTCGTATTTACTTCACTTCGTTATGTACAGAATTAAACAAAGAAATCATTACAACTACTGTGGGTAGATGAGAAACAGAAATGGTTTTATCTGAGAATTATGACGTGCTAGCGGAAAACAAAAATACTTTATTAACTAGCCTACTTAGGTTATTTAAAAAAATATATGTTTCGTTCGATGAACAAAAATAAGCATTTTTTTGTAAACTAATGTAATTAATGAATTATTTTCATTAGATGTTAAATCTAATGCACTCTATATTTAATTAGTTAACCAATCCCTTTCCAAAAAAAATCACCAATCACAATAGTCGTTGAAATTACATCAATTTTATGAAATATATTGCCCCAGTTTAAAAATAAATGGGGCTATTTAGAACAGTGGGATTTTTCCAATTTAATTGCTCTAGTCATTGTGGATAATTAAAATCATTTATATTTTTCAGACCCAACATGCAAACGATTAATTTGAATAGTAATTTGTAATTAAGTAATATATTAATTCGCTTTTTTAATCACAATTAACTGATTAAGTCATGTTATAGTTTACAAAATAATGTTTATAATAATCCCGTATTAATTGCTAGAACAGATAACAAAGCAAAATAGTCGCTTAGCTGTCGTCAGGATTTGCCCTTGCATTAGAAGTACACGACGTCCAAGACAACGCAATATCTTGGAGTGCTGTCTATTAATCATCCCACTAGTACACGATATATTTCTCTTCATTTAGAACTCATCCGCTCACTTCAAGAGATGCAAAGGTTTAACCATATCTCAAAGTATATCAGTAATCAGCAGATCTCAGCGCCATTTGATGTGAAACTGCTGAATATAAGATACGGACAGAAAAATACTGTACAGGGTATACAGGGTACTTCAAAAAAGTATGGCCGATATAACATATGTTTTTTTTTTAAATTCTGCGTAACATTTTTTAACTTTTTTATTAATAATGTTATATACCTACACCTAGTTTTTCTAATATTTCAATTTTTTGAAAAAAATACTAATTTTCAGTTTTGTAATAAATTGCCAGTAGCGCCATTGTTTCTGAAGATGGAATACTCATAATTGGTACGAGCTTTCTATAGAGATGAAAAAAGGATATATGTAAAGAAATTTGAGTTAGATGCTACAGGGTGTTCAAAATAAATTTATGCATCTCGACTATTTTAAATTGAAAAATCTCAAATTTTTTAAATGACACAACCTATATAATATTATTTTTTCTGATAGATTTTACAAAACCCTCCAACTTTTATTAAGTATGTCATATACCTATTTCTAATAGTTTTCGATTAAATTTTTACCCTTGTTTTTAATACACCTACGCTATTGTGAAAACATAAACAAATGGTTAATAATAATTTTAATATATAATTATTGTAAAGCAACTGAAAATAGACAGAAGTCCATATCCAGCAGCTTACTAGATGTTCTTTTTGTCTGTCAAATCCATCCTGAGACGCGTTTCGCCGTATCACGGCTCGTCAGTCAGGCTAGGATTGACAAACAAGAGAACGGTATCAAGTGGTACTTATCCCAGAAGTTACGGAGCACGATGCACAGTGTGTCGCGTAGAACATGCTAGGTGGACAAAATTCATGTTATGATTTTCAGGAAATCTTATTTGCAAAACGTAAACAACACCACCAAACCCCGAATTCCGAGAAAAGGTTGTTTATCAAATTTGCAAGTGGCAAGTCATAAGCGTCAGAAGTCAGGTAATGAGTTTAATGCAGCTCTTTCAACCAATCAGTTGCAATTTAGCGACACTTTCGTGCACATCTTATAGTGACATATTGTAATATTGTGAAAGTTTTTGTGATGAATATTAATACTGAGGGTAAGTACTATTTTTTAATGTATTTTTTTAATCAGAATCTATTAATTTGAATTTTTAGTATTTTTCTTAAATAGCCTATATATTTTAGCGTGTTTTCTTAAAAAAAAAACTTTGAAAGTTCAGAATATACAGACATTCACCTCTATCCGGGCTAGTTTTTAGATATTACACAGAAATAACTTTATTCTTCGTAAAAATACACATATTGTTTAGCACACTTCAGTACAACATGTTTTTTTTTTCTTTTTTTCCAGAACACGTTTACTCTATTTCAAGGGTAGCCTTTTTTGAGGAGTGGTTGAAACACACGAAGAATGAAAAAAACTCGCGTGTATATGACTTTCTTTCTTAAAAATTTCACTTTGGTGACATTACTGAAAGCAGCCAAAAAGAAATAAAGTTGAAGATATCCAACTTGTCTAATAAGTTTGGTGCCAAATGGTTGGCTTCAGGAAAGTCGAAGGAGCGTTTTTTAATTAAAAATAAGAATTGGTTGGATGAAGCAGACATACAGTTTACTGCGAGTTCTTTTGCGCCACAACCTTCAACATCAAGTGAGAATGTGACTCCTGCAGGAAGACCTCGCAAAGATTTCGAGGAATCGTCGTTTAAGACGAAGAAACATCGCGTCGTGGATCTCGTAGAATCCCGAAGTGTCAGTGAATTGGTGACTGCTGCCGAAATTGCTGTGCGTTCAGCAGGGCAAAGGAAAATTGCCAATGTGATTAGAGACATTAGTGAGAGCCCAGATAATATTATTAAGTCTAAAAATACCAGTTCCGTTAATCCTAGGCAATTAAGTAGTGGCGAAGCCTTAGCTTACTATATAGATTCTAAGTCAACAACGCATTCTTACAAACAAACTAGGAAGTGGTCTATGAAGGCGGGGCATAATGTGTTTCCGTCATATTTTAGTTTAAAAAAGTCCAAACAGGCCTGTTACAATGCAGAGGAGCACATTGCTATAACAGAAACTCGTGCTGAAATAAATTTGCAAGCCTTATTAAATAAAACAGTGGAACGTCTAGTATTAGCACAGAATGAAGTTATCAGCAGTGTGCTCCCAACAAGTTCATCGTTTACACTTGTTAGTAAATGGGGATGTGATGGAAGTTCTGGGCACAGCACATACAAACAGAGATTTGAGAACACTGAATATACGGACGAGTTTCTTTTCGCATTTTCTTTAGTTCCCCTTAAGTTATAAAGGGTGATTCATTTAGAGGTACTTTTTTTTAAATAAAAAAAAAATGAATAAAAACAATTTTATTTTATAATCTTTATTATCATATAAAAGAACCATTCTTTACAATTATTTCTTAAAGATAATTTCTTTCAAATGTTGTCCGCGACTACGGTTAACAACGTCCATTCTGAAGTTCCAATTTTCAACGACGCGTGTGAGTATTTCGAGTGGTATTTGGCCAATGCCTCGAGTAATATTGGCCTCCAATGCCTCAATTGTAGCTGGCTTATCCATGTAGACTTTGGACTTTACATAGCCCCAAAGCAAAAAGTCAAGAGGTGTGATGTCACATGATCTAGCCGGCCAATTCACGGGTCCAAAGCGTGAAATCATCTGTTCGCCGAATTGCTCTTGCAGTAAAGACATGGTTTCACGGGCTGTATGGCAAGTGGCGCCATCTTGTTGGAACCAAATTTCGTCGAGACCACGGGCTTCAATTTCTGGCATCAAATAGTCTGTTATCATGGCGCAATAACGGTCACCATTCACAGTAACATTCCGGCCGGCCTCTGTTTTGAAGAAATATGGACCGATTATTCCACCGGCCCATAAACCACACCAAACAGTTGTTTTTTTCTGGATTTAATGGCAGCTCTTGAACCTCTTCAGGTTGTTCATCACCCCAAATACGGGCATTTTGTTTATTCACGAACCCATTAAGCCAAAAATGGGCCTCATCGGTGAACAAAATTTTTCTCGAAAACAGTGGATCTTCTGCAAGCTTGTCAAGAGCCCAACGACTAAAACGGAAACGATTCGGAAGGTCGGTCGGCTTCAGTTGTTGCACTAGTTGAATTTTGTATGCTTTTAAAGAAAGATCCTTACGTAAAATACGCCAAGTTGTTGAATATGACAGGCCAAGCTGTTGAGAACGGCGACGAATCGACACTTCACGGTCTTCGCGTACACTCTCCGCTACCGCCCCTATATTTTCTTCACTACGTGCTGGATGTGGTCTGTTCGGTCGAGCATTATCCAATAATGAAAATTGGGTCTCAAACTTATTGATGGTAGAGCGAATTGTGCGTTCGGTAGGCCGATTATGTGGACCATAAGTTGCTCTAAGCGCCCGATACACATTCCTCGTAGAACGCCCATTTTCGTAATAAAGTTGAACAATTTGTAGACGCTGTGCCGGGCTAAGTCTTTCCATTATGAATTGTCAAACACTACTGAACAGGAATGCCACTTCAGTTGACACGACGCATGCGCAATCTGCAATTAAATCCCCATCACAAAAAGTACCTCTAAATGAATCACCCTTTATGATGGGTCCAAAATTATTTGGCAAAATCCTCGGCCTTCAACAACTTTGTATTGTCGCCCAATCAAATTTATATTTGCCAAAGAAACGAACGACTTCACGTTAGTGGAGACAAATAGATTGTGGGAAGAAGTTAATGCTCTTCTTCCAACACTTATCAACTTTGGTGATTCTCAAATCTCTGTAAAACACGAACTTTTGCTGACAATGACAGACGGAAAGGTGTGTAACGCCTTAACGGAAACTAGTTCATCCCAAAAGTGTTTCATCTGTGGCGCCACCCCCAAGACGATGAACGATGACCCCGCGATGTTTAACAGCAATCAAGAACATTTTGGCTTTGGTTTATCTACCCTTCATGCTTGGATTCGTTGCTTCGAATGTCTTTTACATATCAGTTACAAGTTGAATATTAAGAAATGGCAAGCTAGAAGCAACGAAGACAAAGCAGATATCAATGCCACAAAATGATGACGATTATACAGTAAACGACTCATCAGAAGACTCTGATGATGATTATTAGGTTCAGCTACTATTTTTAGTTATGTAGTGCTTGTACTAAGCATGTAAAACTTGACTTGTAAATTTTTCTTTATCAATAAATGAGTATTTTTATTTTACATATAATTACAGTCAGTGTCATTATGCTAAACTTATTACAGAGCATTTATAACATGTATTTTAAAATTAAACAAAAACAATTTTTGACTGGAATTTTCAAAAACAATTTTTTTTGAACCGAACAGCAAGAAATATGTACCTTAAAAAAAATCAAAAACATTTTAAAATACCAACTACTTATGTATGTATAATGCAAAAGTTACCTACCTGAAAGGCAGGTATTATTTGAGTTTATCCTTTTTGTGTCAATAAAACTAAGTAATATGGATTAATTGTTTTATTTTTAATTGACAAATGCAATAAATGATTTTTCATCTGGTTGTTATTAAAAATAATAATACAGTGTCTTTCATTTAGTTGGACATTCAAGTTTGTAGAAAAATTCGTGCACATACGCAGAATGGTAAGCGAAATGCAGCTAAATGAAAGACACTGTATTATAATTTTTAATTCTAATAACCATACAAAAATACCCTTGCCCTTTAGTTCCGTTATCTACCTGCTAAGCTGATGCAATCCTACCGCGATATGCAAGGGTGGCTGTATTACACAAATTTTATCGATATTGAGTACCTGCGGTAAATTGTGAATAAAACCCACATTTATTAACCGATTTTCGTGATTAATACCTTATTTTATTTTCCGGATACGCAGCTGTCAGAAAAATGTATAATATTTTGTTTTTCTTTTGTTATTGCGCTTTTTTTATACCGAAAAAATAATGAATTTTACACGAAAAAAAAATTTTTTCTCTCCATTAATTTCTAAATAACTCCAAAACGATAAAAGATAGAATAAAATAATATTCAATCAACTTTAATAAAATTTTGTTATGCATTTTTTAATGTTTTATTTATAAAAATCTGACAAGTTGTTCCCTAGTTATCATTAAATATGTCTGCGTAGCTGACTAATTTAGGGGAAAAAATTAGCCACGCCCATAAAAAAAACCAACGCGATGAATTTTTTTCTTAAAATAACTTAATATGCCTAGAATATACATAAACAATTGAAATAAGTGAAAAAATAATTTTGTCCAGCTAACTTGTACTAGTCGACACACTGTGCGATGGTAGGATACAACGAATTGTATTAAGTACGCATACCTATTACTCCATCGAAAGCTAACACAGCAGCTTTCGAACCGACAGAGTGGTTGACACAGTCAACGCTTTAAAAGCAGGTAGCGCTTTTTCGAGGGATCCTTCCTTAAGTTTATATTCTGGGATAAGTACCACTTGATACCGTTCTCTTGTTTGTCAATCTTAGCCTGACTGACGAGCCGTGATACGGCGAAACGCATCTCAGGATGAATTTGACAGACAAGAGAACAGCTAGTAAGCTGCTGGATATGGACTTCTGTCTATTTTCAGTTCCTTTACAATAATTATATATACTTGAGGAAGGATCCCTCAAAAACGCGCTACCTGCTTTTAAAGCGTTTACTGTGTCAACCACTCTGTCGGTTCGAAAGCTGCTGTCAGCTTTCGATGGAGTAATAGGTATGCGTACTTAATACAAATCGTTGTATCCTACCATCGTGCTCCGTAATTTGAATATAGTTTAACTTACCTAATGTTTAATTATTATGACGTAATAAACGTTCAAAAATATTCCCGTCTACTTGAATACACATGTTTAGACGTTTTACTATATCTTCCTTTACTTTCCTTAGCATAAAGGCCGTTATTGTCCTGCGCGCATCCCGTATCCTATTTTCCATATCTACTGGTGCTGTAGGGGGATTTACATAAACACGATCTTTAATGTAGCCCCACCCAAGGAAGTCCAAAGGTGTTAAGTCACATGATCGAGGAGGCCACTGACTGAATCCATCCCTACCGGTCCATTTTTGTGGGTAACGATCGTTTAAAAATTCCCGAACTTCCCAGTGGTAATGAGAAGGAGCTCCGTCTTGTTGAATTCACATTTGTTCCCTTTCAAAGTTATCAACTTCTTCAAGAAGCTGGGGTAATTCGTTTTGAAAAAATTTGGATATCTAGGCCCGTTAAGCGATTCGCGGAAAAAATATGGACCAATAATTCGAAAATTTAATATTCCACACCATACATTAAGCGACCATTGGTTTTGGATTTGAACTTCTGGACCCAAAATGGATTAACTGTTAAAGAATAATGCATGTTATAGCTGTTAACTGCTCCATTACTGCGAAAAGTAGCTTGACAAAGAAAAATTTCAATCGGCCTCTATTGCTCCATTCATGGTAGACAAAAGTTTACTCGTTCAAAATCACAGTCTTGATGTTTTTGGTGTTGTTCCATATGAAAGGGATGATACTTGTATTTTCTCGTGGTGCGATTAGCCGTAGATTGGGATGTGTCAGATAAGTCAGCTAGTTGACGGTTGCTGACCCGGGGATTATCTTCAACATGAAGTAAAATCTGCATTTCTTTATCCTCATTCGTAGCATTCTGGTTTATTACTTTCAGTTTCGTATATTCAACGCTACCACTAACATCAAACCATTCCATTGAAAAGGTTTTCTAGATGGTATACGTCTATTAGGGTACTTCGCTCCGTAAAGCCTTACTGCCAAAAGATAATTCTTTCCCGCCTCGCCCAGTATATAAACCATATTAATTAATTCATTTTTAGCAAAATCTATAACTATTACCTTTATACATTACTTACTACAACAAATTAAACTATTTTTACTTGCTTAATAGACATTTCAAAATTTTAAGTGTAAAAAAAAATTCAAAATAAATCGAAAACTATTAGAAGTATGTGACATACTTAATAAAAGTTGGAGGGTTTTGTAAAATCCATCAGAAAAAATAATAATATACAGGATGTGCCATTTAAAAATTTGAGATTTTTCAACCTAAAATAGTCGAAATGTACAAATTTATTTTGAACACCCTGTAGCATCTAACTCAAATTTCTTTACGAAACTGAAAAATAGTATTTTTAAAAAAAAAAACTGAAATATTGGAAAAAAACTACTAGGTTTAGGTATATAACATTATTAATAAAAAAGTTAAAAAATGTTACGCAGAATTTAAAAATAAATTAGAAAATAGGATGCCCGATTTAAAAAAAAAATATGTTATATCGGCCACACTTTTTTGAAGTACCCTATATACTCAAAAATAATTTTAAACTGTGCACCTTAACGTTTCCTAAAACTATTGTATTTAACATTTTTTCGTCGTTCCCGAAACAAATGAGATAATGAACTTTACTCTATCGTTGACTCACCCTGTACATACTACGGGTTTTTTTAATTTATCTACCTAACCATAAAAATAGTGTCATTCAAAAAAAATTGTTGGCTAGCGACTCATTGTGGCGTTTAATGCAACTTTATATTAATTTGTCACGTTGTACGTGTGGCGACCCATGGCTCCGTGGCGTAGTATTTGCTTGCGGTGCAGAAGGTATCGAGTGCCAATCCCGGCAGGTCGGTATATTTATTTAGTTAAATATATATGGCCTGGTCACGTAATAGGTAGTAGTTGTTTGCACAAATGCAAAAACGTCCGTGGCAGCACTAGCGCGTTGTTTAAAAGATGCTGTGAAATACACAAATGTATGTTTCGGTACTTGAACAACGCTGACGGGTATTACGACTTCCACGCCGATATCCTCAGGATATCGAATAATAACTGAAAATAATTGGAAGAGTTTTAACAGAATACATCTACAGTTCAAAGCAGTGTTTCTAAAAATTCCTAATCTTTGGCACTGGTAGCATGTATGACTCTAATAGTATTACCACATTTATATATTTAGCTTGTCTATAAGAACTAAATAACATACTGTTGCGCTCTACGTTGAGGATCACTGTTGAATCTGGAATGTGTTAGTAAATCCTACAGCCTTTTCTTACTACACACTCGGACTTTGTTCAAAATACTGGATATTTGCTGGCTCTCTGGACCCCATCTGTGGATACTACTGAAAAAGCGATGCGGTATAATCGCGTAATTCCTGCAAAAGGGTTTTTGCCAATATTTTGAATAGAGGAAGAGAAGTAACTTATTTAAACAACATATAAATCTATTTATATATGAATATGTATATATACATATATACATATATATATATATATATAATATATATATATATATATATATATATATATATATATATATATATATATATATATATATATATATATATATATATATATTTGACGAATGTTCTCACGGGTGTAAAATGTAGTAGTGGTTTTTTCAGGTATCCCGTGTTAGCTTGAAGTCCCTTGATGGACGGTTTCGCTGACGTTTAGATGGAACCTCATCCATCTTTTTCAAAGTGTTGATCAGTGGTCGGCGTCTTAGCGTTAAATGTCGAGACTGGCTCCGAGAGCGCTGCTTTTATGTGCTCGGGGGTGACTCTATTGGTCGGACGGATCTGGCCAATAGAGGGCCGGCTTTGGCTGCGCGTTGTCGGTCCTGTGGTTCTTTGTAATGTTTGTGTTGGTGAAGTAACATATGGTTGAATTATTGTTTCTGTTGGTTGGACTTGGTACTGAGATAGAATATGTTTCCAAGAGTTCGGTAAACGTTGGCTATCATCCCGATTATTTAAGTTGTTGGGCCTCTTTTCTATTTCTATGGCTTCTTTGATTACCCTAGTGGATAGGTTATTACTTTTTTGTAAGGTTCTGGTTTTTTCAAAATCGATTTTGTGGCCGGTATTGTGTGCATGTTGTGCTAGAGAAGAGGTGGTGGATTTTTGTTTTACGGCGTTTTTGTGCTCGTCTCTTCTGGCGCTAATTTTCCTGTTTGGTTGGCATATGTATGAAAGACCGCAGTCCTGACATGGAGTTTCATGTACACCTTGGTCTTCTAAGGCTATAATGTATTTTGGTGTAGGTAGAATATCTTTAATTTTTTGATTTATTGTGTAAATGGTCTCAATTTGATGTTTTCTTAAAAGTCTTCCTATTTTGTCTGTGATGCCTTTTATATATGGGAGAAATGCTTTTGTAGTATATGTCTTTCTTTCCTGTTTGTGTTGTTTATTTAGGGCCCGCCGGATCGTGTTTTGACTGTATCAATTTGAAATTAAAACGTTTCGAAGGAGCTTGGGTTCTTTTCGCAAATGTTCCTTGTCTGTTAGGGTTTCTGATCGGTGAGCTAAGGATTTGGCAATGGAGAAGAGTTGGGCTGGATGATGACGTGAGCTGGCATTTAAGTATCTGTTTGTATGTGTCGGTTTTCTATATACTGAGTGAGACAAAGAACCATCTAAATTTTTTTGAAGCAAGACATCTAGGAATGGTAGTTGTTCAGCTACTTCTCTCTCCATTGTAAATTTAATGTTTGGATGTATATTGTTAAGGTGTTCCAGGAACTTGTTTAAATTGTCTTCACCATGTTGCCATACCACAAAAGTGTCATCTAAGTATCGTAGCCATGTTTTCGGTTTATGTGGAGCAATTTCTAGAGCTAGTGATTTACTTGTCAGTTTTGATGTCGTATCCCTTTTCACGCAAGTACCAGTTACCGAAGCACGGTCTATTATAGAGACAAAATACAACCTGCCCGAATACGTCATCGGTCTATCAAAAAACTGCCTCGCTAATATGTACATACTTCGTCTATTCAGGCCAAAGATACAAACAAATAGAAGGTGCACCGATGGGCTCTCCACTGTCACCAAGCACTAGCTAATCTGTACATGGAGCATTTCGAAACACTAGCTCTAGAAACTGCTCCACATAAACCGAAAACATGGCTACGATACGTAGATGACTCTTTTGTGGTATGGCAACATGGTGAAGACAATTTAAACAAGTTCCTGGAACACCTTAACAATATACATCCAAACATTAAATTTACAATGGAGAGAGAAGTAGCCGAACAACTACCATTCCTAGATGTCTTGCTTCAAAGAAAAATTAGATGGTTCTTTGTCTCACTCAGTACATAGAAAACCGACACATACAAACAGATACTTAAATGCCAGCTCACATCATCACCCAGCCCAACTCTTCTCCGTTGCCAAATCCTTAGCTCACCGATCAGAAACCCTAATAGACAAGGAACATTTGCGACAAGAAACCAAGCTCCTTTGAAACGTTTCAATTTCAAATGGATACAGTCAAAACACGATCCGGCGGGCCCTAAATAAACAACACAAACAGGAAAGAAAGACATATACTACAAAAGCATTTCTCCCATATATAAACGGCATCACAGACAAAATAGGAAGACTTCTAAGAAAACATCAGATTGAGACCATTTACACAACGAATCAAAACATTAAAGATATTCTACCTACACCAAAAGACGTTATAGCCTTAGAAGACCAAGGTGTATATGAAATTCCGTCTCAGGACTGCGGTCTTTCATACATAGGCCAAACAAACAGGAAGATTAGCGCCAGAAGAGACGAGCACAAAAACGCCGTAAAACAAAAAATCCACCACCTCTTCTCTAGCACAACATGCACACAATACCGGCCACAAAATCGATTTTGACAAAACCAGAACCCTACAAAAAAGTAATAACCTATCCACTAGGGTAATCAAAGAAGCCATAGAAATAGAAAAGAGGCCCAACAACTTAAATAATCGGGATGATAGCCAACGTTTACCGAACTCTTGGAAACATATTCTATCCCAGTACCAAGTCCAACCAAGAGAAACAATAATTCAACCATATGTTACTTCACCAACACAAACATTACAAAGAACCACAGGACCGACGACGCGCAGCCAAAGCCGGGCCTCTATTGACCGAGCACATAAAAGCGGCGCACTCGGAGCCAGTGATCAACGCTTTGAAAAAGATGGATGAAATTCCATTGAAACGTCAGCGAAACCGTCCATCAAGGGACTTCAAGCTAACACGGGATACCCGAAAAACCACTACTACATATGTATATATATATATATATATATATATATATATATATATATATATATATATATATATATATATATATATATAACTAGGTTCACAGCGACTATGGTCGCCTTCCGGTTCCTTGCTGCTATCGTTTCCTATTGTAGATTTCTCAAAGACATTGCTCTTGTTACTCCCTTCATCCACGTTTCTCGTAGACGTCCGCGTTTGCGTTTATCTTTAGGTCTTCAGTGGATTATCATTTTCGGTAGTCTCACCCTATCCATTCGGTTAACCGGTCCGCATCAGATTAATTGTTTCCTGTGGCTTTCTTCTTTAATAACTCCCTCTTTTTTGTTAGTTTTCTGATTTCCTCGATTCTTGTTTTTTTCTAGTTTCAATATCCTGGCCGATCTTCTCAAAAAGTCAATCTCTGCGTTCCATTGCCTTGCTAATTTGCCAAATTTCGGAGCCGTATGTTAGTGAACTTTTAATATTTGTATCATAAGTTCGCATTATCGGTTTTGCTGTTATATTCTTTTGCCACAGTATGGAATTAAGTGCTCTGGTATTTTTTTTTGTGCTGTTAATGCATCTGTCAATTATCCAATCACATCTGCCCGTGGTATCTATTGTGGTGCCTAAGTATACAAACTCACTACAAGTTTTCACAATACTTCCGTCTGCAAGTTGTATATCTTGTCCTACACCTTCAATATATAGGTATAAACTATTTATTACAAAAATTAATAACAAGAAAAGAAGGTTTACTTGAACTCTGAAAGTGGACCCTAACTGAAAATCATGTGGGTTTTTTTATGTGCTGTCATCTTTTGGAAAATCTCGGGACTTCTCACTCCATGTTCCTCCTCCACTATCCGTCATCCTACGTAAGGACGTGGTGATAGCATGGTATTTGTACCACTATTTTAGCCCATGTCTCTCGGTCTTGAGCTTGATGTGATGCTTCCGGAATGTAAGGCCAGACCGTCCTCTCAGTCTTTTGCCCTCGGCATTACCTTCCACAATCAACCGCTACATTGAGTCCCTCCCTCTTGCTATATGACCAAAGTATCTCAGTATGTTTCTATTGACTGTAGTAGTCAGTCTTGTTTTGATGTTGAGCTTATCTAAGATGGAAACATTTGTGCCGTGCGCTGTCCAGGATATCCGGAGCATCCTTCTGTATACCCATATTTCAAGTGCGCTGATTCTTTTCAAGTTATTTTTTTTTAAATGGTCCAGGGTTCTACTGCGTATGTAGCAATTCGGAATACTAGTGTGTTGATGAGTCGTAATTTGGTACTCTGCGTCAAGTCACTGTCTCTCCATATTTTTTTTAGCTTGGCGTTCCCTGTTCTGGCCATAGCGAGACGTCTGCGTACTTCATTCCCACATTCGCCGTTGTTTGTTACTACTGAGCCGAGGTAATTAAAACTGTTTCATACCCTGCAATGTTTCTAACGTAAGGCTAATTGTTTCGGACTCTCTCAATGATCATCACTTTCGTCTTGGTGTTATTCAACTGTGGCCCGTATTTGTTGCTGACGATGTTAAGTCTATCCATGATGTACTGTAGTTCTTCTTTCGAGGCCGCCAAGACTACGGTGTCGTCGGTAACCCCATGGTAGACTACCAGAAATGTAAAGAAATTGAAAAAACTTTTTTATTAATATAATCCTTTTTTTAGCAAGGAAAGTAAAAATTATCCACAAAACTTTAAAAGAGAAGTGCTTTAGTAGAATCGACAATTTATCGAGGAAATGGATCGTTTAAGGAAGAGCATAATAAGATTTTAAAGAACCGAAAGTAAAAATTTAAAGAAACACAGGTTCTGTTTTATTTGGGTGAATACATATGTATGTATACTTTTTAAAAGAAAAGTTCTTAAAACGCCCTGTATATTTACGTTGCATTTAACTACTTTAAGCTGCGAAATTTACAGCTATCCCTAGCAATCTAAGTACATAAATTTTGAGGCCAACTAGTCTATATAACTATACTTTATTGCCGCAAAAGTCCCGATCTTAAAATAAATGAATAAAACTTTATTAAGACCTTAAAGTTTTAGTTGCTTTCTATAGAATCAGGAGCCAATAAACTGCATTTATAGCCATAATTTAATACTTTATCGATATATCTATGCTTATACTTAAACCGTAAGTTTATTTTACATATAACATTTTAAGAAGATTAAAACAGAACTAACAACCATAAAAAAATCGAAAAAGCCGTTAAGATATGAGTCCCTGGGCAAAACTTTAGCACAACTTTTCGATGTTATTTTAGATAAAAATCATCGTTTTCCGATTCCTCTTTTTAAATCTGCAGATATGTGATAGAAATTCTAAAAGTTGTATATACGTCACAGATAGAAGATAGAGATTAAAAAAATTTTACTTATTAGATTGGCCAAGAAGGCATGATAAGGAAGAATAAAATATTTTTTTTTAACATATTTTATAGATAAATTTACAGACTTTCCTTCTTAGCTAATAAAAAGAAAACGCAGGAAATAACCAAATATAATACAATTTTTATACTCGACTCTAAGGACTATACTTACATATACTTATAATTCGATATGTACGAAGAAACCCCTCTACCCTCTTCTAGACACTTTTACTTTCTATATGTTTGATTAGAAAAAAATTAAGCTCAAAATTTGCCCCTATATCTACTAAAAATCAATAAAAATTTAGATCTAATTAAAAATTCTACACCATATTTTTTCTCCTCTTGCTTTGAAACAAAATTGCTCAAAAACTATAGGTGCTATTCCTACTTTACCATAAAGACAGTAACCAAATAAGGAAACGAAGTCTTTTTTTTTCGATCGAAAGCATTTGAGTGAAATGATCTTTGATATATATATATATATATATATATATATATATATATATATATATATATATATATATATATATATATATATACAGTAATACCCCGCTTTACGCGAGGGATACGTTCCGAAAAAAAAAAAATCGCGTTAACTGAAATTCGCGTATATCGAGGTTTATGACTAAACATAGTCAAAATTTAATACAAAAAAATACAAATCATTTTAATCAATCACTTTAATTCTAAGAACACTTTATGCAATACATACTCTTATTTTTTTTACGGAAAAATACATCTATTGTCTTTTGGGTAACGTTTTGTTTACGTTCTTGTAAAATACGTTCATAACACCCAACACTGTTTTTAATTGTTTGACACACGGTCAAGACACGGTCATCATTATTGTCTATACTCTGCAATATGTCCAAACCTGAATAAATTTTTGAAAGTGCATTTTGTATTTCCCCTGAAGATAAAACTTTCTCTTCTACTTGTTCTTCCTCATCGTAGATAGGATTATTCTGTAACTCGATCAGATCTTCATTGCTAATAGGATCGTCGTGCGTTGCTACAAGTTCTACGAGATCTTCTACCGTGACATCTTCAAGTTCAGACCCCTCAATCATTGCAGCAATGTCTTCAAGCACTTGTCTCTGCATCTGGACAATTCTTCTAGGTGCTTCCACTACATCTGGCCAAAGATTACGCCACACCCCATTCATACAACTCATTTTAACTTCCTTCCAAGCCTCTTCTATGTTGTGAATAGACTTCATAATGTTGTATGACTTCCACCACTCTCGCATAGACTGTCTTCCTTCCCCGTCAGTTTCATGAATTAGTTGGCTAAAAGTGCGGCGATGGTAATAAGCTTTGAAGTTTGCTATTGCTCCCTGGTCCATAGGTTGTAATATTGACGTAGTGTTTGGTGGAAGGAACTTTACGTACACTTTTAAGTCTCTGGGCGTATCAAGTGAGGTTGGATGTCCTGGGGCATTGTCTAAGAGTAATATAACTTTAGGTTCAAGCCCATTTCTGTCACAGTATGATTTGACTGATGGGCAAAAACTATTAGAATACCATTCTTGAAAAATTTCCCGTGTAACCCACGCCTTTCTGTTTGATCGCCACACAACTGGTAGACTTGTCTTGTCTGTGCCTCGCATTGCACGGGGTGTTTTTTCTGAATGGTACACTAGTAAAGGTTTCAGTTTGAAATCACCAGTGGCATTACCACCCAGCAGAAGTGTTAGTCGATCTTTCGCAGCTTTGAAACCACTGGCTTGACGTTCTTCCTTAGAAATGAATGTTCGAGATGGCATTTTTTTCCAATAAAGTGCGGTCTCATCAACATTGAAGATGAGACAAGCAGGAATTTTCTCTCGTCTAACGAAGTCTTGAAACTTGTCTGGAAACTCAGCTGCAGCTTGAATGTCCGCGCTGGCCGCCTCGCCTGTTATGTGGATATTGTGAAGATTAGAACGCTGCTTGAACCGATGGAACCAGCCTCTGCTGGCAGCAAAAGTCGGAGTGGCACTCCCTTCTCCTTCTTTTGTTTTCAGCATCTCATACAAAGATTTTGCTTTTGTGCATATGAGATCTTGACTTAGTGGTGTGTTCTTCTTATTCAAATCTTCGATCCAGACTGACAGTAATTTCTCCATTCTTTCTAAGATAGATGATCTCGAACGAGAAAGTTTTGTTGCACTTATAGGTGTTGAACCTTCGCTGGAGATTTTAATTTTTTCCCGATTTTTATAAATCGTTCTCACAGTCGATTCTGAGAGTCCAAAATCTCTCCCAACAATTGTTGCTTTGCCTCCATTTTCCATTCTTCTTAACACTTTCATCTTCAATTCCAAAGTGACGCTTTTACGCTCTTTTTTCTTTACAGGCGGCATTTTTAACGTAGGGTTAAATTATGTATGTATGTATCTCCAATAAATATTAAAACAAAACTGCCAGCCGACCGAACTAACATTACGGAACAAATGAACACACGAAACGAACGAGGAAATCCCCATAGAACAAAGTCGAAGGACAGGGAATTCCCAATTCTTCAAAGAGAATATTCAGAGAAAGCGGGGATCCCCCCGCGACCATAGAGAAGTTAATGACTACATGAGCGCGAAATTTGAAATTCGCGTTATAGTGAAACCGCGCGTAACGGGGTCGCGCTAAGCGGGGTATTACTGTATATATATATATATATATATATATATATATATATATATATATATATATATATACTAGCCGGGTCCGCGGCTCGGCTCGCGTGGACTTGATTCACTACTATCGTCACTGCTTATTCCTTATGTTACCCAACGTAATAAAA
The DNA here is from genome assembly GCA_019049505.1 of Pachyrhynchus sulphureomaculatus. Lineage (NCBI taxonomy): Eukaryota > Metazoa > Arthropoda > Insecta > Coleoptera > Curculionidae > Pachyrhynchus > Pachyrhynchus sulphureomaculatus. Next base: position 14,906,991 of record CM032449.1, on the reverse strand, counting down.
TATCTCCCATTATTTCTCCTTATCTCCCAATATTTCTCCTTATTTCCCATTATCTCTACATAATTTCCATTATCTAGGCTTATCTCTGCTCATCTCCCATTATTTCTCCTTATCTCCCATTATTTCTCCTTATCTCCCATTATCTCACCTTATTTCCCATTATCTAGGCTCATCTCGACTTATCTCCCATTATTTCTCCTTATCTCCCATTATTTCTCCTTATCTCCCATTATTTCTCCTTATCTTCCATTATCTCACCATAACTCCCATTATTTAGACTTATCTCTGCTTATCTCCCATTATCTCTCCTTATCTCCCATTATTTATACTTATCTCCCATTATCTCACCTTATCTCCCATTATCGAAGCTTGTCTCGACTTATCTCCCATTATTTCTCCTTATCTCCAATTATCACACCTTATCTCCCATTATCTAGGCTTATATCGAATTATATAGAACATATGTATAAATTTATAAAAACACGTAAATCGGATAAGTGGTTCTCGAGTGATAAGCGCACTAACGGACAGACAGACAGACAGAGAGACGTTGCATTTTATATATATTATAGATTCTAGATATTCTCTGCTACATAATATTGTTCCAATTTAATGGTTTAGGCTGTGTACTGCAAGGGAACTGCTTATTCCTTATGTCACCTAATAAAATGTAGCCTATAACCTGGCCAGAGAACATACGTATGGTTAAAAAAAAAGCACGTAAATCGGATAAGTAGTTCTGCAGTGATAAGTACACTAACGGACGGACAGACAGACAGACAGACGGACAGAGAGACATTGCATTTTATATATATTATAGATATTCTCTGCTACATAATATTGTTCCATATTTAATGGTTTGGACTGTGTATTGCAAGAGAACGCGCTAGCGGCAAACTTTGTTCGACTTCATTTACTATTATTGTCACTGCTCATTCCTTATGCTTATATAATGGTTTAGACTGTGTATTGCAAGGGAACGCGCTAGCGATAAACTTTTTTCCGACTTCATTCACTATTATCGTCACTGCTCATTCCTTATGCTACCTATCGTAATAAAATATAGCCTATAACCTGGCCAGAGAATATATGTATGTTTTAAAAAAAAAGTACGTAAATCGGATAAGTGGTTCTCCCGTGATAAGGTCACTAACGGACAGACAGACAGACAGACAGAGAGACGATCCATTTTATATATATTATAGATATATATATATATATATATATATATATATATATATATATATATATATATATATATGTATATGTATATATATATATATATATATATATATATATATATATATTTATTTATTTATATATATATATATATATATATATATATATATATATATATATATATATATATTTATTTATTTATATATATATATATATATATATATATATATATATATACTGTGTTCTTCAACTTTAACTACTTACAATGGTTTTAAAGAAAAAAGTGTAAAATAACTCAGAATAAAGTACTCGTATAATTTTATCCCCAACATTATTACTGGATATAGAAAAATTGATAGCTAAATTGTAAATAATATTGGTATATAAGTTGATATTTAAATCAAAGTTTCTTCTAAAAAATTTGTGCTACTCTGTGTAACCAAAAATCTGATTGGAGCTCCTTATATTTCAATTCTATCACTCATACTATACTACTCACTCGTTGGTTTTTAATTAAATATGAAAAATCGCTTGATTCAACATCTTTATCACCAAAAACTATATACTATATGAAACATGATGTATTCGATGCTAGTTTTTAATGAAAAAGGGGAAAAGGGAAAATAATGCTGATTATTTGTTTTACGGCCACTCTGTTAATCACACCCCAGCCTCCTCAACATACACATGCTAAGTCTGTAGCTCTACCCTGAGACCTTCTCTGTCACCTCTCAACCTCCTTATATTATAAATAATTATTATAAAAATAAAAAATTCGTTTATCGGGTCAACGAGATACAAAGATAAATTCGTATATAATTGAAATTCTACTAAACTGATAGAAATCGTACGCCATTCCTCGATAATTCTAAAGGGATATAATTCAACAGAGGTTTGTTTCTCACTTCAAGTACTAAATTTTGACACCGTTATTTATTTATTTATTTATTATCAACGGTAACACCATTTCTACAAAAAACATTGACATATGCAAGAGAAAAAAACAATGTAAATGAAGAATATAATTAAAGCTAAATCTAAAACTAATAGGTCAGAATGCAGGGTATTACAATCTAAATTAATCATCTTAAAGGTAAACAGTACTTGACATATAATACCAATGGGAAACTACCCGAAAATTAAAGAAACTCTAGAGCGTGGTCAGTTGCTTGACCATATTTTTGAATCGGTGTACTGGGCCATCAATTGGCAAATTATATTTATCAAAATTACGCTGCATTCTAAAGATTGGACTATGCAAGCCATAGTTTCTGGTGACATTAGCTAGGAGCGGGTACGATTTACGGTATGAAAAGATAATTTACTAAGTAAGTACTCACAGTCAATATACCCATTTAGTAGCTTAAATAAGAAATGTAGATCAGCTTGCATTCATCTGTCCTGAAGACTGCACATATTTAACAATCTTTGTACCTGGTCATAGTGGGTATGTCCCTCAGTTAAAGGAATTTTCAGTTTAAAAGAACAGATACGTAAGAATTTTTTTTGGACACTCTCCAACTGATTAATATGGACATTCTAAAAAGAAGACCACACCCGGCTTACATACTCCAAAATCGGTCGAACGTACGAGCAATATAATAATTTAAACACATTACATGAAAAATCGGCACTAAATCTATCAATAAACCCAAACACCTTCCGGCTTGCTGCACCACACTCATTTGATGGCCGATGAAAGATAAAGAACAATCAAACATCACACCAATATCCCTAATCTCATGTACCCGTTTTAAAATGGTTGTATTTATTCTATAATCAAACTGCATAGGACTTTTTAATCTGGAAAATGATATACAGGAGCATTTATCAGTATTCAGACTTAAGCCGTTTAAAGTTGCTCATTGGAAAAATATGTCAACATCCGCTTGCAAAACAAGACTGTCCACAGGACTAGAAATAATTTTGAATAATTTCATATCATCGGCAAACATGAGAAAAGAAGTATTGGTCAGGAAATCCCTCAAGTCATTTACAAATAAGAGAAACAAAAGGGGGCCGCAGTGAGAGCCCTGGAGAACGCCCGAGAGCACTATACTTAGGTTAGAGATATAATTATTGATTCTTACACTTTGCTAACGGCCCATTAAAAAACTCTCCAGCCAACGAAGAATGTGAATGTCGAACCCAAGCGACCCAAGTTTGCTCAACAATAACCGATGGTTCACTGTGTCGAACGCCTTGGAGAAGTCAGTATATATGGTATCAACCTGACAGCCCCTCTCAAATATGCCCAACAGGTAATCCTCATATGTCAGAAGATTAGATACACAGGAGCGAGAACGATGAAAGCCATACTGTTCATCCATGATCACCCGTCTACAGTGCCAAGAAAGACAAGAAGTGATCAATGAGTCAAAAAGCTTTGGTATGGTCGACTGTATGCAGATGCTCCTATAATTAGTCACTTCGCTACGATCACCAGATTTAAAAATTGGGGTTATATTGGAAGTTTTTCAATAATCAGGAAAGTAAAAGTCACAGAGTAAATGCTACATACTACAAAAAGATAAATATATTCATATACTTACAGTCTTTTAAGTTGAAAATTTTTGGCAAATGCTCGGGAATGTACGTGTTCCAATTTATTGTCCGATAGGATTCTGAAAAAAAAAATAAAAATAAGAAAACTTATTCAGCAGACCAATTTTGATACTATGGAGGGAACGGGGAGAGTTTACGAAGTAATTGTTAAATTTGCTTTGTAAACGAAATAGGCAACTCGCGCAATAAAAAAAACTGTACGGAATACAGATTAATTGATTCAGTTATCATTACAATCAATTTTAGCTATAATATAGAAGCCAAACGCCTCTCACTGCTCACGACACCCAGCCACGAATTATGCCGTTGTCTTATCAAAATATTTTCAACAGGTTGTCCTGTTAGCAGTAGTGTCCCTTGGGCATTAAACCCCCTGCATGTTTAAGCTCGTAACTTGGTGTTTTTTTGAAGTCAAACAATGCGATGATTTCCGAGGTGGTGGAAAACATCACGAAATGGTTCGAGCACTGCCGCCTTTTGATGGTATTTTCGGCTTTTTTTTTATGCAAGTACCAAATGTAGATCTTCAAGTGATGATTTCTTAGCAAATTTCTTTATTGGTATATATTATATATATATATATATATATATATATATATATATATATATATATATATATATATATATATATATATATATATATATATATATATATATATATATAAATAAATATATATATATATATATATATATATATATATATATATATATATATATATATATATATATATATATATATATATATATATATATATATATATATATATATATATATATATATATATACAGTAGAACTCCGGTTATCCGAGGTAACGTGGGGGGGGGGGGCACCCTCCTCGGATAACTGAAAACTCGGATAATCCGGATTTGTTTTTTATTCATTCAAAAAATAAACACCAATACTTTAAACCGATGTATTAACGTTTTTTAACATATAAATAGGTACATACATTATAAAACAGTGAAATAGGTATCTATGCGCTTCTGTTTCATATTGCATCTTCTTTTTCTCGCTGCAATGTTTCTCCATCTATTAAGAAGAAGCAAATCCGCTGGAGTTGTCTCTGGTTGTTGTTCGATATACCTCAAAGCTTTTTCTTGATGAGAGATCTTAGTGGGAAACTGTTCATCCACCGCCGGTTCGTCATCGTCATCTGATTTTTCGGTTTCCTGAAAGGCATTCGTTATTTCTTCAATACTCATTTCTTCTTCTAAATCATCTGCTGTAATCCATTCAACAACATCTTCTCATGTCACATTTTCGCAACCTTTTAATTTTTGCATTAATTCAAATAAACTTTTTTTTTTTCTTTTATCTCGCTCTCAAAATTTGAACAGGACATTTCTCCATAGCTTCTCAATTTCAAAGCTAATTCATTTAATGGAGTATCATCTTCACTGTCATTATAGTCTTCAAAATCAATAACTTTTGACCAAGATTTTTGAATAGTGGTAGTACCCACAGAATCCCAAGCTTGACTTACCTAGTAAATGACATTTTTCAGTGTAACCTTTCTCATCCCATTGATAATATCCTCCTTTTCTGTCTATTCTAACAGATGTTCAAGATATAAACGCCTATAATTTTTTCTTAATGTTTTCGAGGATACCTTGATCTATTGGTTGCATTATGTTGGTTACATTTGGAGGAAAAAATTTTACAACAATTTCGCCCACATGAAGTCCTTCTCCAGGGTGAGAGGGGGTATTATCCATTAACAAAATTGCTTTAATAGGAAGACGGTTTCTGGTCAAAAATTTAGTCACAGATGACACGAACTCTTCTTCAAACCAGTTAGTAAATAAGGTCACATCCATCCATGCGCTCTTCTGACTTTTGTAATAGACTGGTAGGGCTTTGGGTGAGATGTCTTTTAAAGCTCTTGGACGTGCAGACTTGCCAATCACCATCAGTGGGATTTTGTGCTTGCCAGATGCATTGGAACATACCATTATAGTTAATCTTTCCTTACTTCGTTTGTGCCCAGGAGCTGATTTTTCCTGTCGACATGCCAATGTTTTTGATGGAAGCGTTTTATAATTCAGACCAGTTTCGTCACAGTTGTAAATTTGATCATATGTGTATCCACAATCTTCGATTTGCTTTTTTAAAGTTCTGCTTAAACTTCACAATTGATGACACATCAGCAGAAAGTTTTTTACCACATACAGTCAATTGTCGTACATCGTACCGTTTCCAGCGGTCAAGTCATCCAGAACTGGCGGTAAACTGATCTATCTCTGGGAATTACCTACTAATCATTATTGCTTTTTTTTGTAAAATTGGACCTGACAGAGGCACATCTTTTGACTCTGTTGGTTAAACCACACGAATAAAGCTTCGTTAACCTTTTCATAGTCGCAGGTTTTCATTGATTTTCTTCCCGAGGACGAGGAGGCTTGATTTATACACCACTCTTCTATTTTTGTGCGGTTTCTTTTCCAATCTCCAACTGTTACCTCACCTACTCCCTAATCTCGTGCAGCAACTTTAATTGTCTCTCCTGCTTTAATTCTTCTGATGGCTTTTCATTTTTCTTCAATAGGAACGACGATTCTTTTACGCTTGTTTTGCTCCATTATAATATGACACATAAAAATTCAAACAAAGCAGTTCGTATTAATTACACTTAACTACCAGAACTCCAACCAAATAAATTATGTGAGTATACTCCTACTTCTCCGTAGTAAACGCTATAACGCACTGCATTCACGCAAATTTACATGCTGAAGAGTCCAAAAACATAAATAGGGGAACCCCTCACACGGGCCAGGGGGATTCTCCGAAGGCCCCGACCATTTTAAATGGAAATATGTACATACATATTTTAGAAGCTCGGTTAATACGCAGCATAGACGCGCGTACCTCGGATAATCGGGATTCTACTGTATATATTTATATAAATGTATATATATATATATATATATATATATATATATATATATATATATATATATATATATACACATATACATATATATATATATATATATATATATATATATATATATATATATATATATATATATATATATATAATATCAATTAACGATTCAGTTTCTATCATATCAAACTTGTTTTGGCAACTTCAAGAGCGACCATGGGTTCCCTATTATCCCCTGTAGTGTCAAACGTGTCCATGGAAGCACTTAAAGAATGTGCGTTGAGCTCAGCTCCTTTAGAACCGAAATTTTGGTGCAAATATGTTAACGATGAGTTTGTTATTTGAACACATGGTGAAGACATCTTGAACAGTTTTTTGTATCACCTCAATCCACAACATTTAAATATAAAATTTACAGTGGAAACTGAATCATATATTATCCTTTCTTTGCTAGATGTACTGATACAAAGTCTCCGGTCTATAGAAAACCAAGCAATAGATATCACTAGGATTTAGAGCTTTAGCAATATACCTATCTCATCAGAAACAGATAAACTGGTGTGTGTTTTAAAAAGTCATGGATAGGATATTAAACGTTCGTTTAACCGCTTTAAAATCCCGATACGAGATATAGGCCAGCCGCCAGGGGTTTTGAGCTCTCAATAAATATTCGGATTAGTGATTCAAAAAGTGTAGCGCTTCAAACAGATTAATTTGAAAGTCCGTTTGAAGATTAATCGATATTACTTGTTTTCAGAGTGTAAAAAAAAAGAAGACTTTCAGCTTTCCGATGATACTAATAAATTTTATTTTTGTTGCTTTATAATTTGTAGACGAAATTTTTCTTTGCATGATTTTAACGGCCATACAGTAAATTACAAATATTTAATAAAATAAAGTATTGAAAAAAAATCCCTGTGCATATATCATTATTATACCTTAAGTTTCAATATAAGAATAATTAAAAATACCCACATTGTCTGTGTTATTTAAAAATAGAATTTTAAAATATGAAAATTTACCTGCTGTGGTGCGCCGCCGGCAATTTTACGTTCAAAGCAGTACGAAATGTTCAAAAAAAGTCGGACAATTTTTTAAGTTACAGTTAAAAGGATACTTGTTATTAGAAAATCATTGAAAACTTAAAAAAACTTTCTCTTTTTTTGTAATTTTGCTCTTAAAAAGTGTTTATGATAAACGTATTTTTTGCTTATTATTAATAATACAACTTAAGATAGCTCACTCCTAAATCCACTTTTCTTAAGAATTTGATGAAATTGAAATATAATGTTAATCTAAATATTTTGTATTTAATTAAAAAAAAAGAAATTTACCTATTGCGAAGCGAAATATTCATAATTAAAGTGCACATAATTAACATGCAATAGGCCAATGAAGTATAAAAAAGACATAGTTTCGTGTATATTTTAAGAACCAGTATTACGAATTTTTTAAAAAACTAATTAGGAAAAAAAATTATAAAAATTTTGAAATAAAAATAATTAAAGTTGATATTTATTTAAAAGAATAACCGCATAGAGAGGGACAAATATCACAATTTGACAACGCTGTATGTGGTCATATTTTATGCGACAACATTCAAACAGCATTTAAAATGGTTAACTTTTAAAATGAAATTCATTTGTAGGTTAAATAATTTATTGAATAAACACAATATATTTATCAACTTTATCTATAATCATCAAATAAAAATATTAAATGCATTAATTCAAAATTTGAATTTGTATCTTGATATTTATTATTTTTTTCTTTAGTATTTAAAAGATTTATATTTAACAAAAATATGTTTGTAAGTTCAATAATTTTTCAATATTTTGAGTTAAGTTTTTATATTTATTTATGAATACTGTTACATATCAGTTGATACGTAACAGTATTGATGTAAATATACGAGTATATTAAAATAAAAACCTGTCAAGTGCAAGTTGAACTTTCACAATTAGTATTCCGTACGTTGATTGTTTCTAAAATAAAAATTCTTGTTAGGGTGGTATAAAATGATCACTGACTTCACAAAACACACCCCAAATGAGTTTTCAACCAAGTTTGCTTCCAATCTTTACTGAAAACTGGTAACCTTGAAATTTTTTTTTTTTTTTTTTTTATATACCAAATAAATTATTAAAGGTAATGCACTCATGATAATTTTCGTTTAATCTATACCCCGTGGAGAATATTCCAGAATTTTTTCAAAATTTTTTGATCAGTACTTTTCGAGATAAGGTAGGGGACAGCGATTTTTCGCGATTTTTTAAAAGTAATACGAAGAAAAGTGTGCGCAAGTATTACATTATATATATATATTTTACTCGTGTTTTCACAAGCTTTCATTTGACACCACACTCGATGACCTAGTAAAAAAATTTTTTTTTCACTTCCGATTTCACCCCTCAAAACGAACCCCTTAAGTCAAAATTTATGTTTCGGTGGTATAAAATGATCAGTGACTTCACAAAAGACACCCCAAATGAGTTTTCAACAAAGTTTGTTTCCAATCTTTAATGAAATCTGATGACCTTGAAATTTTTGTTTTTTTTTTAAATATCAGATAAATTATTAAAGGTAATGCACTCGTGATAATTTTCGTTCAATCTACCCCCAGTGGAGAATATTCCAGGATTTTTTCAAAATTTTTTGATAAGTACTTTTCGAGATAAGGCGCGGGACAGCGATTTTTCGAGATTTTTTGAAAATAATACAAAGAAAAGTGCGCGCAAGTATTATATTATATATATTTTTTACTCGTGTTTTTACAACCTTTCATTTGACACCACACTCGATGACCTAGTAAAAAAATTTTTTGTTCACTTCCGATTTCACCCCTCAAAACGAACCCCTTAAGTCAAAATTAATGTTACGGTGGTATAAAATGATCAGTGACTTCACAAAACATACCCCAAATGAGTTTTCAACAAAGTTTGTTTCCAATCTTTAATGAAATCTGATGATCTTGAAATTTTTGTTTTTTTTTTTAATATCAGATAAATTATTAAAGGTAATGCACTCGTGATAATTTTCGTTCAATCTACCCTCAGTGGAGAATATTCCAGGATTTTTTCAAAATATTTGATAAGTACTTTTCGAGATAAGGCGCGGGACAGCGATTTTTCGAGATTTTTTGAAAATAATGCAAAGAAAAGTGCGCGCAAGTATTATATTATATATATTTTTTACTCGTGTTTTCACAACCTTTCATTTGACACCACACTCGATGACCTAGTAAAAAAATTTTTTTTTCACTTCCGATTTCACCCCCTCAAAACGAACCCCTTAAGTCAAAATTTATGGTACGGTGGTATAAAATGATCAGTGACTTCACAAAACATACCCCAAATGAGTTTTCAACAAAGTTTGTTTCCAATCTTTAATGAAATCTGATGACCTTGAAATTTTTTTTTTTTTTTTTTTAAATATCAGATAAATTATTAAAGGTAATGCACTCGTGATAATTTTCGTTCAATCTACCCCCAGTGGAGGATATTCCAAAGAAAAGTGCGCGCAAGTATTATATTATATATATATATTTTACTCGTGTTTTTCATAACCTTTCATTTGACACCACACTCGATGACCTAGTAAAAATTTTTTTTTTTCACTTCCGATTTCACCCCCCAAAATTACCCCCTTAGGTCAAAATTTAACTTTCAAAACTACATGGCTCTGATGAGGCCATCAATTCCTATATTATTACCAAGTTTTAAGTTTCTATGACAAATAGTTTCGGAGAAAATCGGGTGTGACAGACAGACAGACAGATACCGAAGTGATCTTATAAGTGTTCCGTACGGAACACTAAAAACGGTTCTAATAAATCTTCTCCGTAAAACTAAATAAATAATTAATGATACTACTGATAAATAAATAAAGTACTATAACTATTTGTAAACTAATTAATTACTTTATTTACTACTCACGTATCTTTGGTTACACGTGGTTTGCCATTGTCTTTTCGACTAGATAATAATTGCACTATTCCTGTAAAACCTAATTTATCACAAGAACTTTTTAGATCTTTCAAAGTTATGCATTCAGATGCAATTCTTTTTTATCATAAGATCTAAAATAACACTTTTTAATAATGGCAATATTAGTTTTTCCATGATGCACTCTTTATACGATACGTAATTTGTAATTAAATCTTCTGTTTTCAAAAACTCATTTGCCAAATTCTCAAGGATTTTAACGTCATATATCGCCTCATAGAATTTTTCGTTTGGTTCTATTTGCAATAAATCATGCGCTAACTTTCCGAGCTTAAACATTTCTGAGCCTTTTCGGTCAAAAAAGCGTTTTTTAAAATGACTTACTGTGTCCGAAAAACCAGCAATAATTTTAAAACCCTCGATCATTGCAAAATTAATTATACTTTAAACCCAATGGGACGAATTAGAATGCGCACTATGGGCAACAAGTACGTAAGGTTTGGGAGAAAAATTTAAAAATTGTTGGAATGAAATTAATGCGTGATTATTTTGATAGATTTACCATATAAATACAGGTCGCTATTAACATGTTCTAAGCCCGTAACTTTGAAAGCGTGGTAATTAATCGATTGCGTACGCCTAATATTTATAAACATTAAACGTTTTATCCCGATATTTCGCCGCTATTTGCAAAATATCAGCTGTACTTGCAAAATCCCGATGTTTCTAAATATAATACCCGTAGCGACAGCCCTCGGATGCAATTGAAATATTATTCAATATATTAGCTAAGGCTTGAGGATTAATAATGCCACCAGTATGATAAACGTTCATTTGCAGTCCACAATTTGATTGATACTCTACCCTTTCATGTTTTTTTTTATTTTTTCTCGTGGCCTCTTTATTTCTAACCAATAAAGTTTTTTCGTTGCAGGCAAATTAGCTCCTAATGCTCTTTGTTTTCTTATTTCATCTTTTCTTGCCATATAACATCTTGTATATTTCCCAGGGGGTTTATTGATGAGCTTCCCTTTGCAAATTTGCCTTTATGTCGCAATTGATTATAATCAAAAGGCATTTTGTATTTAAATAATTTTTTTTTTTTTATTTTAAATAGAAGTAATACGGTCTAAACAGTAAACATATTAAAAATATAATAAATAACCTATATAAAAGTCATACGCATTGGCAGCGTTGCCACATTTATTTTCATTAAAAGTGTGTCTCTGCATATGAGAGTTTCCATGTCTCCGACAAAAATAAAATACTCTGGCACTGAGTACTTTAAATGTTTTGTATTTTTTGTCGGACTTACTTTTGGTTCCGATCGTCACGAATGAACTACCATAAAAAAAAAATATATTTAAAGGTGGAAAATGAAAGATAAAAATCTAAGGTTTCAGTACAAAGTATTTATATTTCATTTAAACATCCAGGTACAAAGAAAACAGTTAATGAAAACACAAAGATTCTAAATTATTTGAAGAAATTAAATGAATTACTTACGTTCTGGCCGTCATATTTGATCTGCCATTTTGTGTTTTTCAAATTTGTCATCAGATGCTTAATCAACACCCCGAGAAACCCCTTAATAGCCAATTTTAAAATATTTAGCGGTTTACAGAAACGTTAATTTAATCATAAATGAAGTTGGAAGCACGATTCCCACTACGACTAAAGTGGTTAAACCAGCCATTTTATTTTAAATAAGTTTTTTGAATTACGGTAAAACTAAAAACAAATAATCTATATATTATTTTTTTGTAAAATTGTAAATGTTCTTTCACGTGGTGCTTAGTTTAGTTTTTCGAAATCTTTTTTATTTTTCGAGACATTTGCGAAAAACATTTTATTTTTGATTTATAGGCTTTGCGTATATTATATATATATATATATATATATATATATATATATATATATATATATATATATATATATATATATATATATATATATATATATATATATATATATATATATATATATATATATATATATATATATATATATATGGGACTTGACAACTTTGAAATTTCACTGTGAACGCACCCTTAAGCCAATCACCGAACTATCAACGTGAAAACATTCAGTAAAGTCAACATTTTCATCATGGTGAAGTACAACGAACAACATTTACAAATAATTAAAATTTACTACCAAAATTTGGAGTCGGTGACTGCAACTTTAAGAGCGTTAACGCCAATTTTTGGTCGTAATTCTCGTCCCAGTAGACAAGCAATTCATAGTCTAGTGAAAAAATTTGAGTTAACATATTCGCTGCTGGATGTTCCCGGGCCAGTGAGACAACGGGTTGGTCGAAGTGGCCAGAATATTGCTGCCGTTCAAACGTCCATCTCAAACGAACCAAAACAGTCGATTTTACGGCGTTCTCAAGAATTGGGCATCGCTCAGACCACACTATTCCGAATTTTGCGAAAGGATCTTGGCCTGCACCCTTATAAGTTAAAGTTAACTCAAGAACTGAAGCTACTCGATCATATGAAGCGACGTACGTTCTCGAATTGAGCTCTAGAAATGTTGGAAGAAGATGACCAATTTCATCGCAAAATCATCTTTAGTGATGAAGCGCATTTTTAGATAAACGGCTTCGTCAACAAACAGAATATGCGTTATTGGTCAGGTGAAAACCCTCATGTGCTTGAAGAAACATCACCTCATCCACAAAAAATTACTGTTTGGTGGTGCGGTTTTCATGCCGGTGGTGTCATTGGGCCGTTCTTTTTCGTTGATGAAAATAACCGTCACGTTACAGTCAATGGAGATCGCTACAGAGGCATGCTGCAACGTTATTTCTTTGATCAATTGCATGGGCTAGAGATTAATGATATGTGGTTTCAACAAGACGGCGCCACAAGCCACACGGCGGGTGTAACAATCGACTTACTGCAATCTAATTTCGGTGAACGTGTTATATCGAGAAATGGTCCCGTCGAATGGCCGCCTAGACCGTGTGATTTAACACCTCTAGACTTCTTTTTATGGGGGTACGTTAAATCATTGATCTATGCTAACAAGCCTGCGTCGTTAGAGGAGCTCAGAGCCAATATTGAAAGAGAGATAGCGGCCGTTTCCGCCGAAATGTGTGGCCGAGTATATGTACACAAATAAACACTAACTTATTTTCTCCAGATGGCTTTAAAATCGCCTATCTATGGTGACACTAAGTAGAACTGGTCATATTCACGTACGTTTGAAGGGACCCATTATAGAGAACAAATGAAAAAGAAAAGTTGCCGTATTTATTGATTCAGATACATACTGAAGTTACATCTTGAAAATGAGTAAAATTTTACAAGAATAGAGGAAAAGAGTGTTGTATAAAATAGCAAAGACATTAAAATTCCGTATTGCGTCATGACAAGACCAGACTACACATATCTTTGGCAACTCAGCAAAAATTAAGAAAGCTGGGCTAGAAGGTTTTTTATTTATCCACTATACAGCCCAGACTTTGCACCATCAGACCACCATTCGTTTTGGTATATTCAGAACTCTCTTAATGGTGTAAAGTTGGGAGTTTGTGAAAATCACTTGGTTCAGTTCTTCGCTCAGAAATTTCAGAAGTTCTTCAGTGACAGGATAATGGTTCTACTACAAAAATACGCAGTACTCTTTGGGCAAGCAGAATTAGGTTAGTTTGGCGTCTAGTTTTAGCAAATATGGCTGTTAACTTTAGAAAAAGCAGAAAGTTGGGGTAACATAATTTTCAAATAGATGCAATTTAAACTCCGTGTTAGTTACAGGTGCTTTCTACTATTACTTGTGCTAGATTGCTAAAAGTATTTATAATTAATTTATTTTCCTATAATTTATTTGTGTTACATTCTCTATCAGACATCTTTTATATTACCAGTTTATCTACATCTGTAATAATTACACCTTATTACTTTAAAATATGGTTTCCATATCAAGTTAATTTAATCGATTCAGGAAATAAATCCAATCGAAACACTAGAACGATAGTCGGACGGTCTTTTTACACGTTTAATTTTTCTTCAGTCTGTTCTAGCTTTTTACACATTGATTCCTTCTCTAAGAAGTTATTTAACAAAGTACATTTAACTATAAACTGCATCTTAAAAAAACACCAAAGAATATTTTATTTCTTCCAGATACAATACCAATGAACAAGATTAATTTTAAAATATTCAGGCAGTCGGTCAAGTAAGAACGTGTTTTCTATAACTTGGACTTAAGAAATTACTTTTTTTTTTAGGTTACTGCGTGTAGTAAGAACAAACAACCAAGTGTCGAATGAATTTGAAACGAAGGCAGGGGTGAGACAGGGCGGTGTGCTAAGTCCTTTACTGCTTATTGCGTTGATGGAAGAAATCTCGAAGGAAGCCAGGAGTAAGGTCAAGAAGACGAGAGTGACCTGGTCATTGTGACAAGTTTGGAAAGGGGCATGCAGACAAACCCGAATGTAAGGAATGATATCTTTGTAAAATATGGAATGAAAGTGAATACGGCTAAGACTGAGCTGATAGTGATCGCTAAAACACCGAGGGAAGCAAAAATCATCATGAATGATGTGAAAATTAAACCGGTTGAGGATTTTGAGTGCATGTGGAAAGCTTGATACTGAAGTAGAGTGACCGGGGCAACTAAGTTATTCTACGCTTTGAACAAATTATTTATTAGAAAAAGAGAAGTTAGTCTGAATACTAGCATAACGGTGTTCAATACGGTGTACATACCGGTGCTGCTGTATGGGGGTGAGACTTGGAGTTTGGATGAGCGAAATCGAAGTAGAATCCAGGCGTGTGAAATGCGCTTTTTGAGGGCGGTTATCGGAGTGATGAAACGAGACCGCATCAGAAATACTATAGTTAGCGAAAGGTGTAATTTGAATTCCGTGGTAACAACTTTGGAGAGAAAAACGGTTAACGTGGTTCGGGCACATGGTGCGAATGAGCGACTGTAGGATGGTAAAGAAAATATGAAAAGTGGCAGTGGATAAAAAGTGTAAAAGAGGTAGGCCAACAAGAAAGTGGAATGATGGTGTGGGAAAAATCTTGAAAGAGAAGAATATTACCTGGAATCAGGCGGAGAAAATGGCAGAGGTCCGAAAAGAGTGACGAGGCATTACTTGCTCCACTACCACGACACCGTAAGGTAAAAGAGGAAAGATTATGTATGTATATGTTAACAATCCCGTAAACAATGCTTTATGAAAAGAAATTCATTTTTTTTTGGTACAAATTGTTTTATTATTGCTCAAAATATTCGCCTTTGGGATTTATACACTTTTGCATGCATTCGAACCAATTATCGAAACATTTTTTCCACTCTGAAGTTGGTATTTCAGAAACATGGTTTTGGAAGGATTCAACATCTTAAGGCGATGAAAATTATTGTCTGTGCATTTTTTTTTATCTTCGGGTGAATACGGGCAATCAGACATTAATTCGATGTTTTTTCTCCGTCAAATAATCAACTGTTTGACAGGCTGTGTGAGAGCTGGCATTGTCATGATGAAGAATGATGCGACGTTTTCGATTGTTTTTCCTGATTTCATCGATGACTTCTGGCAAACAAAATTCCGCGTTAACTGTTCTTCGTCGTTATACACCACGCAGAATTTCCGTTCAATCGCTTCAAATTATAGGAAAATGTAGTTATTATATTATTAAAGAAAGTGTGCTACATTTCATTAAAAAATATTAAGGTGGTTGGTCAAAATTCGCATTTTAGTTCAAATCTTATTATGGATTTTTCTTGTGGGCAAAAGGTCGTAGGAAGCGTTTTTTAAAAAAATATGCGAAATTTTATGCTCTTCAAGATGGTTAGAAGGAAAAATAAAGAATATACCAAAAACTATATTATTTTAAAAATTTTTCGTCACGAAAAATTCAATAATTTTCGCTTTTACTCTAGAAAAGGTCTGGTTCATTCTTTTTATTTCTATTTAATATTTTATCTTAGATATAACATGAAAAAGTGATTCTAAAACAAATACTACCTATTTTACAATAAAATTATGATTTAAATAACCGAAAATGAAAAAATACACCGAAACAAAAATGGAGTAAATGCAAACAAAGAAGAAAATTTTCTTAAAGATGTGTTTTAAATTTGGTCACAAAATCACTTGGATAGTTTAATATACGCTATATATAAATATATATATATATATATATATATATATATATATATATATATATATATATATATACATATATATATATATATATATATATATATATATATATATATATATATATATATATATACATACATACATACATACATACATACATACATACATACATACATACATATATATATATATATATGTATATATATATATATATATATATATATATATATATATATATATATATATATATATATATATATATATATAGTAGAACCCCGATTAACCGAGTCGCGATTATCCGCGCTCCGGATTAACCGAGCCATTCTAAAAACCTGATTATCCGAGGTACGCGCGTCTATGCTGTGTATTAACCGAGCTTCTAAAATATGTATGTACATATTTCCATTTAAAATGGTCGGGTCCTTCGGAGAATCCCTCTGGCCGGTGTGAGGGGTTCCTCTATTTATGTTTTTGGACTCTTTCAGCATGTAAATTTGCGTGAATGCAGTGCCTTATAGCGTTCACTACGGAGAAGTACGAGTATACTCACATAATTTATTTGGTTGGAGTTCTGGTAGTTAAGTGTAATTAATACGAACTGCTTTGTTTGAATTTTTGTTTGTCGTATTATAATGGAGCAAAACAAGCGTAAAAGAATCGTCGTTCCTATTGAAAAAAAAAATTAAAAGCCATCAGAAGAATTGAAGCAGGAGAGACAATTAAAGTTGTTGCACGAGATTATGAAGTAGGTGAGGTAACAGTTGAAGATTGGAAAAGAAACTGCACAAAAATAGAAGAGTGCCAATGAAGCCTCCTCGTCGTTAGAAAGAAAATCAATGAAAACCGGTGACTATGAAAAGGTTAACGAAGCTTTATTCATGTGGTTTAACCAACAGAAATCAAAAGGTGTGCCAACAGAAAGCAACAATGATTAGTAGGCAATTCCCAGAGATAGATCAGTTTACCACCAGTTCTGGATGGCTTGACCGCTGGAAAAAACGGTACGGTGTACGACAACTGACTGTATGTGGTGAAAAACTTTCTGCTAATGTGTCATCAATTGAGAAGTTTAAGCAGAATTTTAAAAAGCAAATCGAAGATTGTGGATACACATGTGATCAAATTTACAACTGTGACGAAACTGGTCTGAATTATAAAATGCTTCCACCAAAAACATTGGCATCTCGATAGGAAAAATCAGCTCCTGGGCACAAACGAAGTAAGGAAAGATTAACTATAATGGTATGTTCCAATGCATCTGGCAAGCACAAAATCCCACTGATGGTGATTGACAAGTCTGCACGTCCAAGAGCTTTAAAAGACATCTCACCCAAAGCCCTACCAGTCGATTACACAAGTCAGAAGAGCACATGGATGGATATGATCTTATTTACTAACTGGTTTGAAGAAGAGTTCGTGCCATCTGTGACTAAATTTTTAAACAGAAACCGTCTTCCTATTAAAGCAATTTTGTTAATGGATAATGCCACTTCTCACCCTGGAGAAGGACTTCATGTGGGCGAAATTGTTGTAAAATTTTTTCCTACAAATGTTACCAGCATAATGCAACCAATGGAACAAGGCATCCTCAAGAACATTAAAAAAAATTATAGGCGTTTATATCTTGAACATCTGTTAGAATACACAGAAAAGGAGGATATTATCAATCGGATGAGAGAGGTCACACTGAAAAATGTTATTTACTGGGTAAGTCAAGCTTGAGATTCTGTGCGTACTACCACTATTCAAAAATCTTGGTCAAAAGTTATTGATTTTGAGGACTATAATGACAGTGAAGATGATACCCCATTACATGAATTAGCTTTGAAATTGAGAAGCCATGGAGAAATGTCCTGTTCAAATGTTGATAGCGAGACAGAAGAAAAAGAAAAAAGTTTATTTGAAATAATGCAAAAATTAAAAGGTTGCGAAAATGTGACAAGAGAAGATGTTGTTGCATGGATTACAGCAGATGATTTAGAAGAAGAAACGAGTATTGAAGAAATAACGAATGCCTTTCAGGAAACCGATAATCAGATGACGATGACGATGACGAAGCGGCGGTGGATGAACAGTCTCCCACTAAGATCTCTCATCAAGAAGGTTTTGCTTTTTTGGAAAAAGCTTTGAGGAATATCGAACAACAATCAGAGGCAACCCCAGCGGATTTGCTTCTTCTTAGTAGATGGAGAAACATTGTAGCGAGAAAAAGAAGATGCAATATGAAACAGAAACGCATAGATACCTATTTCACTGTTTTATAATGTATGTACCTATTTATATGTTAAAAACGTCAATACATCTGTTTATTTTTTGAATGAATAAAAAACAAATCCGGATTATCCGAGGAGGGTGCTCGCCACGTTACCTCGGATAACCGGGGTTCTACTGTATATATATATATATATATATATATATATATATATATATATATATATATATATATATATATATATATAGTATAATACATTTCGTAGAAGTTTCTTAGAAATGTATTATATTACTAACTATGATAATTCGATGAACCAAAAGAAAGACGGAGAAAATCTGGGTTCTCTTTACACTTACCCTTTAACTCAAAAATACACTAAAACAATAATAACTAATGAAAATTATATCGCTAAATAAGGCAATTCTTACGGTTTTTTCCCCTCCTAGTTGACTAAATTAAGTAATCTTTTCTCTCTTTTCCATAATATTACGCTTTTAAAGAACCAGGCCCTAAATAAGTGTACTGCATAATAACATTTAACTAAGGATAATTTTTTGGGATTCTTGAGGATGAAACCGTATATCTTTTCAGTTTTAATGATTCTACAATGACTACGGTCCTATATATATATATATATATATATATATATATATATATATATATATATATATATATATATATATAACATATATAAATTTCTTAAACATGTTAATAATAAAATCTTATTAATAAAATCTTATTAATAAAATCTTATTAATAAAAAATGTAATTAAAAAACACAAAACTGTAATATCCTGAAATGTTTAATGAGTTAAAGAATACACGAGACACATACGTAAAATAAATAGAAAGATGTTAGCATATCTCTAAAAATAAGTGCTGTCTACGAACTACAGTATACTACAGGAAGATTAACTACGACGAAATGTTTGATGCTTACGATACAGGTGCCATCTGTATACATACAAAGGTTGTTAGTATTGCAACTTAGTTCGAAGCGTAGCGCTGAGGCACTATGTGGTAATTTTCAAATTATGTTTAGGCATAAGAAGATAATGCCTTTAAATCCAATTATTCTTCTTTTTTTTTTTAATATTGTTGTTTCATTTTTAAACTGTTATATCATATTACTATTACTATTATTTCAGCATTGAAATAACGATAATTCATACGTTTCTATTATCTAAATAATAATTTTATTGTAAAATTGGTAGCATTTGTTTTAAAATCTCTTTTTCATGTTATACTTATTTAAGATAAAATATTGAATAGAAATAAAGAGAATGAACCAGACCTTTTCTAGAGCGAAAGCGAAAAAAATTGAATTTTTCGTAACGAAAAAATTTACAAATAAGATAGTTTTTTGTATATTCTTGTATTTTTCTTTCTAATCATCTTGAAGAGCATAAAATTTCGCATATTTTTTTAAAAAAAACTTCCCACGACCTTTTGCCCATAAAAAATATCCATAATAAGATTTGGACTAAATTGCGAATTTTCACTTATCCCCTTAATATTCTGTAATAAAATTTGGCGCACTTTTTTCTTATTATAAAAGCTATATTTTTCTATAATTTGAAGACGTAATATCGAATTGAAGGGAACTTACCCGTAAAAAAACCATTTTTCGATTTGTCGCAATAAATACTTTTACAGGGTGAGTCAACGATCTCATTTGTTTCGGAAATGACGAAAAAATGTTAAATAAAATAGTTTTAGAGAATGTTAAGGTGCACAGTTTAAAATTATTTTTGAGTACACAGGGTACTTCAAAAAAATGTGGCCGATATAACATATGCTTTTTTAAATGGAACATCCTATTTTCTAATTTATTTTAAATTCTGCGTAAAATTTTATAACTTTTTTATTAATAATGTTCTATACCTAAACCTACTTGTTTTTCTAATATTTCAATTTTTTTAAAAAATAGTTTTCAGTTTTGTAAAAAATTGCCAGTAGCACCATTGTTTCTGAAGGTGGAATACTCATAATTGGTACGAGCGTCCTATAGAGATGAAACAAAAGATATATCTAAAGAAATTTGAGTTAGATGCTACAGGGTGTTCAAAATAAAGTTATGCATTTCGACTATTTTAAATTAAAAAATCTCAAATTTTTTCAGTGGCACACCCTGTGTATTATTTTTTCTGATAGATTTCACAAAACCCTCCAACTTTTAATAGGTATGTTATATACCTATTTCTAATAGTTTTTGATTTATTTTGAATTTTTCAATTTTTACCCTTGTTTTTAATACACTGACGCTATAACATCATAGTTGCCAAGACAAAATAAAAATGTAGGCATTGTCAACTTTTGATATGTCTATTAAGCAAGTAAAAATAGGTTAATTTGTTGTAATAAGTGACGTACAAAGGTAATAGTTATGGATTTTCCTAGAAATGAATTAATTGATATGGTTTATATACTGGGTGAAACGGGAAAAAATTGTTTTTTGGCAGTAAGGCTTTACGGAGCGAAGTACGTACGTACGTATA
This sequence comes from Pachyrhynchus sulphureomaculatus, assembly GCA_019049505.1. Lineage (NCBI taxonomy): Eukaryota > Metazoa > Arthropoda > Insecta > Coleoptera > Curculionidae > Pachyrhynchus > Pachyrhynchus sulphureomaculatus. The sequence goes on along the minus strand of CM032449.1, from coordinate 14,885,587 downwards.
CCATCTAGAAAATCTTTTTAGTGCTTAATGGAACGGTTTGATGGTAGTGGTAGTGTTGAGTATACGAAACGGAAAGTAGTAAACCAGAATGCTACCAATGAGGAAAAAGAAATGGATATTTTACTTCATGTTGATGATAATTCCCAGGTCAGCAGCCGTCAACTAGCTGACTTACCTGACACATCACAATCTACGGCTAATCGCACCACGAGAAGTATCGTCCCTTTCATGGGTTATAATAGACCAAAATGGCGTGAAAGACAATGAAATAAAACATAGAATTCAAGAATGTAAAAAAAGTAATTGACAGTGGGACAAACACATATCAAATGAAAACAAAAAACATATCGGTCGCAGAAAGGTTAAATTGGTCTTAAACTACGGAAGTGAAATATAGGTTTTGAACGCTAACTTGAAACGAAGAATCAACACGATTAAAATGGACTACCTGAGACGAGGTGCACGAATATTCCGCCTCGAGAGAATGCCGAACGACGAAATACGTCGTCAAATGAAGGCAACTGTAACTATCTTGGACTAAATAGAGCGAAGAGGAAAGAAATGGTTCTCTGTATGTACATATGTAGTCATATATATATATATATATATATATATATATATATATATATATATATATATATAACAGAAAACTATTTTTAGTCAATTTCCACTGGTTTATTTATAATTGTGATGACGCGTTTAGCTGTCGATGCAGCTACACTAAGGACTTCAAGATCGTGATTTTAAACGACGAGTAAACTTTTGTATCACCATGAATGGAGCAATAGAGACCGATCCAAATTTTTTATCCAAATAATGTTTTCTGATGAAGCTACTTTGCGCAGTAATGGAGCAGTTAACAGCCATAACATGCATTACACAGGTCTGCAACAAAAATGCTGTCTGGATGTTTTCAACTGATTTCTATGAATTTAGGTGTTCTGAAAACTAAAAAAATACTCAAAAAATTCCAGAACGTCAGGTTATTTTGCAAAATGCAAAATTTTATTATAAAAAAGGGTTTTTTTGGGCTAACTTGAAGTCATAAATAAATAGGTACAATTCTATTTTGATTACTGTTTTTAAATGTATACAGGCCATAACTATCATTACTTTCTAAATAAAGAACGCCCTGTGTGAGCTAAATTAACAAACATAAACGTTGTAACCAGAACGTGCGCGCTCCGATACTGTAGAAAGTGGCGCGGTACAATTACGTGTTAACTCGTCATTGTTTTATAGATCTTGGTTCAATATAGTGCGAAAGTGTGTGAATTCGTCTGACAGTTTCTGTTATATTTGTGGCGAATATATGGTATTAAAGCAACAACTTAATATTATGGACTTTGTAGAAAAAGTATACTTCCCGTATTTTGGCTTAAAACTTGGAGATCAGGATAAAGTTTGGGCACCTCATAAAGTCTGCAAACGATGTGTTTTGAAGACCTTCGAAATTGGTTTAAGGGCAAGAAAAAAGCTTTCCGATATGCGATTCCTATGGTATGGCGCGAACAAAAGAACCATAGTGAAGATTGTTACTTTTGTTCGTGTAATGTGAAAGGGTATAATTCAAAATGGAAGCAGTCCATTTCATACCCCAATCTGCAATCAGCTATTCGTCCCATCCCTCATGGGACCGAAATACCAGTGCCCAAGGCCCCTGCTACCTTGGAGGAGATTCCAAGTTCTGACGAAGATGGTGCTGTACCTGAACCCGATGACAAGTCAAGTTTTCAATTTGAAGATGACAGCAGTCCGAAATTGTTTTCCCAGGGCGAGCTAAATGATTTGGTAAGAGACTTGAATCTTCCCAAAAACGCTGCTGAGTTGCTTGGATCAAGGCTCAAAAGCAGGAACTTACTTTTGCCGGGAGTGTCTTCCTCCTGGTTTAGATATCGTGAGAAGCAGTTCACTTCCTACTTTGCCCAAGAGGACGAGTTGGTTTATTGTACCAATACTGAAGGTTTGATGGATACATTTAAGATCTCATACGACCCAGCACAGTGGCGTATTTTCATAGATTCTTCAAAAAGAAGCCTTAAAGCAGTTCTGCTTCACAATGGCGGTTTCTATGCTTCCATTCCTGTCGGTCATTCCGTACACCTCAAGGAAACCTACAAGAACTTGGAATTGGTTTCTTTGCAAATTAAAATATAAAGACCACGGTTGGCAAGTGTGCGGTGATTTAAAAATCTTGGGCATGTTGCTCGGACAACAATCTGGGTTTACCAAATTCCCTTGCTTTTTGTGTCTATGGGATAGTAGAGACCGAGCAAATCACTGGACCAAAAAGTGTTGGCCTCCGAGGGAGCTTAAAGTTGACGAAAAGAACGTCCTGCCTGAAACTTTGGTGCCTCCTCATAAAGTTCTTCTACCACCGCTTCACATAAAGCTGGGATTGATGAAGCAATTTGTAAAGTCACTTCCAAGAGATGGAAATTGCTTCAAATACTTAATATCAAAGTTTCCAGGCCTCTCGGAGGCAAAGTTGAAGGAAGGTGTTTTCGTTGGACCAGATATTAGACGGCTTATGGCCGATCCGCAATTCATCACAACCATGACGGATCCTCAAAGAGAAGGGTGGATTGCCTTTAAAGAGGTCATAGGGAAATTTTTAGGCAATAACAAAGACCCTAACTACAAACAAATCGTCAAAAGAATGTTAAAAGCATTTCAAGCTTTAGGTTGCCTAATGAGTTTAAAAGTACATTTTCTTCATTCCCACCTCGACTACTTTCCAGAAAATTTAGGAGATCTGAGTGAAGAGTAAGGTGAACGATTTCACCAAGATATTAAGGAGATGGAAAAAAGATACCAGGGAAGATGAAGCGTCTCAATGATGGCAGACTACTGTTGGACGCTTCAGAGAGACCTTCCAGATGCTTCCTACAAGCGAAAATGTACCAAAAGGAGTCTCACTGGGTAAAAGAAATGTGTTTAGTGCTTACTAATGAATGTATTTTAGATAAAAAAATAAAAAAAATTTTTTAGTCTTTTATTTTTTATTTTAAGATGATAACTTGTTTAACATAGATACCTACATCGTCAGAAAACGTGACGTTCTATGACAAATTGAAAGTCATTTTCGGATTCAGTACACCCAAAAACATAAGAATTAACGCAAAAAAACCAAAACAGCTCTCAATTTTTTTTTTGCAGACTAGTGTTATTATTCAACTGTTAATCCATTTTGGGTCCGGGCAAATCAAAACCAAAATCATTAGTCGCTTAATGTATGGTGTGGAATATTAAGTTTTCGAATTATTGATCCATATTTCTTCCGCGAACCGCTTAACGGGTCTAGATATCTAAATTTTTTGCAAAACGAATTACCCCAGCTTCTTGAAGAAGTTGATAACTTTGAAAGGGAACAAATGTAGATTCAACAAGACGGAGCTCCTGCTCATTACCTCCGGAAGTTCAATAATTTTTAAACGATCGTTACCCACAAAAATGGATCGGTAGGGATGGATTCATTCAGTGGCCCCTTCGATCATGTAACTTAACACCTTCAGACTTCTTTTTGTAGGGCTACATCAAAGATCGTGTTTATGTAAACCCCCTACAACATCAGTAGATATGGAAAATAGGATACGGGATGCGTGCAGGACAATAACGCCCTTTACGCTAAGGAAAGTGAAGGAAAATAGGGTAAAACGACTAAACATTTGTATTCAAGTAGACGGGCATATTTTTGAACATTTATTACGTCATAATAATTAATCATTAGATAAGTTAAACTATATTAAAATTATTATTAACTCTTTGTTTATGTTTTCATTAGTGTATTAAAAAGAAGGGTAAAAACTAAAAAATTCAAAATAAATCGAAAACTATTAGAAATAGGTATATGACATACTTAATAAAAATTGGAGGGTCTTGTAAAATCTATCAGAAAAAATGATAATATACAGGGTGTGCCATTTAAAAAATTTGAGATTTTTTAATTTAAAATAGTCCAAATGTATAAATTCATTTTGAACACCCTGTAGCATCTAACTCAAATTTCTTTACATGTATCATTTTTTTCATCTCTATAGAATGCTTGTACTAATTATGAGTATTCCACCTTCAGAAACAATGGCGCTACTGGCAATTTTTTTACAAAACTGAAAAATTAGTATTTTTTTTTTTAAATTTAAATATTAGAAAAACTACTAGGTTTAGGTATATAACATAATAATTATTTTAATTGATTAATTTTTTTTTTAAATAATTGTATTAATTAATTATTAATAAGAAAGTTACAAAATTTTAAGCAGAATTTAAAAATAAATTAGAAAATAGGATGTTTCATTTAAAAAAACATATGTTATATCGGCTACACTTTTTTGAAGTACCCTGTATACTCAAAAATAATTGTGCACCTTAACATTCCCTAAAACTATTGTATTTAACATTTTTTTTTCGTCATTCCTGAAACAAATGAGATAATGAACTTTACTCTATCGTTAACTCACTCAGTACTTAATATTTTTTAACGCAATCTACGCAGTTTTTTGGTCAATCTTATGACGAGTAAAATGAATTATTTTCTGTCGTATAACAACGAAAAAGAAGCTGAAATATTTAAGAAATAGTGAGCTGAAAGCGTCAAAATGTGAGAAAATGCACTTAAATAGAAGAGAGGTGGCCTTGCGGTCAAAATTAGGCTGTGAAAACTCGTTTACATTATGTTGGCACTGTTTCAATTTAATCAATTTTTAAACTGTACCCAAAAATTTCCAAAAACACGAAAATTTTACGGCATTTGCCTTCACTATTAATAAAAATATGTAGAAAGTTTCTTCGGTTACTTTAACAGGAATTATCCTGGGTATAACCCAAAGAAAAATAAGTTAAATAAAATAAATATTATATCGATTAAGATAAAATGCAGCTGACTGACAAAATAACGTTAATTTTCGAAGAATTTCCTATTACGCAGAGAGAAGAGTTATTTAACGACATGTCTCAAATAGGATCGTAAAGTGATTGAGGAGATGCGATATGAAGTACGGCTATTGTAAGTAATGTGTCTGTCTTTCGCATTTCTTCATAAAGTTTCAAGGTTACTGTCCGTTATATGGACGTGTAGGCGAATCGTATTGACAGTTGACCTTGTGTTGCTATCTTAAAATATAAAAACGAGATTTTATAGCATTTATTTTACTCTGCGAAAATAGATTTAGCTCTTTATATGTCTGAGACGTGAATACAAAAATTTTTCCAGGCAAAAAAAAGTCAGTTTTACTTTTGATATCACTTGACCATTTTACTAAGAAAAAATAATAAAGTAACTGCCGAACTGTACGAACTACGCTAAAAATTATAAGTAACGATTAACAGCGCTATTCAGGCTTTATTAGTAGCAATACGAAAAGGCTGTATTGAAGTAAGACCGAACTTTTCATCGAGGAGTGACGTTTTCTGCCTGGCTCTCTTCTTTCCTCAAGCTTGCCCTGAAGTATTAGTTGCAACAGTCTATACTGGTCGTGCTTCATGACGTGTCCAAGGTATTCCAATTTTCGCTTTTTCAGCGTCCAGGTTAGTTCTAAACCCTTTCCCATTCTCCTGTGGATCTCGTTATTAGTTACATGTTGTGTCCAAGAAATTTTCAGGACATATATATACATATATATATATATATATATATATATATATATATATATATATATATATATATAGTATAGCCACATTTCGATGGCATTTACTCTTCTCATCACTGTTTCGTGAATAATCCACGATTCGACATCGTAAAGTAGAACGAAGAAAACATAGCAGCGCAACATTCTGTCCTTCAGTTGCAGACTCAGATCTTTCGAAGTGAATAAAGTCCCCATTTGAAGTAATACTACCCTGGCCTATTTGACGCGACATCTAATTTCTGCACCATAGTCCCATATGTCATAGATTGTAGTACCCAAATAATTGAACATCCTCACCTGCTCTACTCTCTCTCTCTCTAAATCGTTTCACCCCAATAGAAGTATCCGTGACACTATGCAGTTGCTGGATCAACAGTCAATCTCCAGGCATCTCAATCTTGCGCGATCTGACTTGACTCGTGTATACCCATCCCAAGGAGAGATATTACTTGGTCGGACCATCTTGTCGGAGACCGTCACCTTGATCTTTTACCTTCTACCTTCCCCGTTACTACAAACTTTTCCATGGCATCCATTTTCCTCATAATGTGACTAAAATATTTCAGGTACTGTCTATTAATTATATTTGAAAGTCGGTCATTTATACCAAGCTCTTCAAGAATAGATACATTAGTAGGGTGTTCGGTATATGATACTCTGAGGATTCTTCGATATGCCCACATCTCAAACGCATCGATTCGTCTTTTGTCAGCTTGTTTAATGATCCATGTTTCCGATGTGTAAGTTGCTATGGGGAATATAAGGCTGGATAGCAATCTTAACTTTGTATTTTTTGTGAGAGCTGAATCTTTCCAGACCTTAGTGAGTTTGATGGTCGAGTTTCCAGCCATTGCCAAACGTCTTCTTACTTCCGCTTCACAACTACCATTGTTAGTTTTGAGGAATCCCAAATAGTTGAAATGGTCTACAACAGCGAAACCAGCAATTTTAATTATGTGTGACACATCTTCACTACGACTAACAATCATTACTTTGGTCTTCGCTCTATTAACTGTCAATCCATAGTTTTTGCTAGTGATTTCCAGGCGCTCCGTAATTGATTCTAGGTCTTGTATTGAAGTCGCAAGTATAACAGTATCATCCGCATATCTAGGGTTACTTAGCTTTTTTCCACCGATTGTCATACCCCCACTCCAGCCATCCAATACAGAACTCATTATATCTTCACTATATATATTAAAAAGTAAAGATGACAGAATACAGCCCTGTCTGACGCCGCACCGGCTTCTACGATAAAGGGATCGGAAAAAGAACTATTCATTTTAATTTTACCATTTATGTTCACATACAAGGATCGGATAAGGTTTACAAGATGTATAGGTGTTCCCATGCTGATTAGAATCGACCAGAATTTGTTCCATTGTATGCAGTCGAAAGCCTTAGAATAGTATATAAAACAAATATAGTTGTTTTCCATTATCTGGCGTATGTTGAGAATTTGTTCTCTAGTCCCTCTTGTTGGAATGAAGCTTGTTTGTTCGGTTGATATTTGCGTCTTTCATTTAGGATCCAGAGAAACACATTAGCAGCGTGTGATACTAGAGCGATTGTTATATAGTTGCTGCAATCCAAAGGGGATCATTTCTTATGCAAGGGTATAAATGCAACTTCGCAGCAGTCTTTCGGCCAACTTCCTGTCTTCCATACCTTATTAAATAGTTGATGTAGGATAGTCACGGCGGTTTCTCCCATCATCTTTATTATTTCCGCAGTGATCTCGTCACTACCTACTTGCTTTTCTATTCTTTAATCTTTGAATAGCCTTCCTGACTTCAGAGTTAAGAATACATGGCTCTTGTTCTTCTACGGCTTCTTTGTCGACACTGCAGTCACTCACTAACTGAGCCACAAAAAGTTCTTTACAGTGATCCTTCCAAACGTCAATGATTCCAGGCATGTCGGTGACTGTTCAACCTTCCTTATCTCTAATATTTGTGTTTTAGGTTTGAATTCTTTCGATAGGTACCTTTTCATAAAGTTCTTGTGGTCGATTGTTCGTAGCATGTTGTTCTAGCTCCTCACATATATTATTTAAGTATGCGTTTTTGTTTTTTTAAAAGACACTTTGATTTTTTTATTGCTGCTCTACTATTGTGTTGTTAATTGTCAAGGGCCCCCGGTTATGGGTTGGTTTTCGACAAATTGAGAATAAAGCCGTATAGTTCTGAATATTGATGGACTCTTTCTACTAAGTTTTGTAGGTCTTCAAGATTACCATCCACAATGGCAGTATCATCGGCATATCTGATATTGTTGATATGCTGTCCGTTTACTTTTATACCGAATTGTTCTGTCAGTGCCTCTTGGATTATTCGTTTAGAGTAAATGTCAAAGAGGACTGGAGAGAGAACACAGCCTTGACGGACACCCTTACAGATCTCGATCTCATTTGACATGTTGCTGTCCATTTTTACTTTCGCTTGTTGTCCCCAATAAAGGTTTCCAATTATTCTAATATCTTTTTCATCAAGTTCTGTTGTCGTAAATATCTCGATAAGTTTGTCGTGTCGGACATTATCGAAGGCCTTCGAGAAGTCAATGAAACATATGTGAGAGTCTTGCCTTATATCCTCGCATCTCTGAACAAGCACTTGCAATGAGAACAATGCTTCTGGTACCGAGAGCGTTGCTTCATCCAAATGGATTTTCCGATTCACCAGCCTCACATTTTCTATAGATGCACGAATGAATTGTTTTTAGGAAGATTTTAGTAATGTTGTTTATTAAACTAATCAGACGGTAGTCGTCGCATTTTCTTCGACGAGGCTTTTTTCGGTATTGTGATAAGGTTAACAACAGCTATTTATATGAAATTTTTCCAGCATCATGCAGCAACTGACTGAATAATTTTACTAGCATATTTAAGAATTCCTCAGAGTCTCGGAGAAGTTTGGTTATTGGAGGGCCAGGGTGGAATTTTTCCAGCGTCATAAAACTGATTGAATAATTTTATTAGCATATTTAAGAATTCCTCAAAGTCTCGGGGAAGTTTCAACACCTCTGTGTTGATGTTATCTGGACCTGTTTCACGTCCGTTTTTCATATTATTCTGAGCATTAATTATTTCCTCTTTGGTTATTGGAGGGACACTTATTGGATCTTCCACCTTGAATTCAGATCGGTTGACATTAAAGAGTTGTCTGTAAGTTGTCGATACCTTCAGTTGGTCGTCACTCTCAATAATTACTTTACCATCGTTGTCTTCCAAAGCAGCTATTCTGCGTCGTGTCTTCCCAGTCAGCTGTTTTACTTTTTATGTACGTTTGCGAAGTGGTGTGTTTCTTCCAGGCGTTCTATTTCTAAACATTCTTCGCTCATCCACCTGTCTTTAGCCAAACATATTTCCTTTTTTATCTCTCGATTGATTCCCTTGTACTGTTCTGTAATTTTCTTCTTTTTTCCATCATTGGTCGGTTCCATTCGAGTAATATACAGTGTTAGTACAAATTGTCTAGTTTTTAGTCTTACATTGAGTCGATCATGGCTCCTGATGATGTTAACGTGGTTAGCGAAATGCGAGTAGAGTGAAAAAATGTTTGGTGTAGGGGGGATAAGTGTTAATGTGGTATTTTATTACTCTACGATATTCCAATTTCTACAAGTGTTTGTTTTCACGCAACATTCTGTTTTTTTTATGAACACTGTTGCCAAATTATATATTTAATCAGGCCTGTGCTCCTTATGAATGTTTCAGATCCATGCGCGCAACATTCGATGACACATAGAGAGAAAAATGGAAATATTGGAGGTCCATTTTTCGTAAGACATCCCTCGTAACTTGTTCAAGTTAAAAGTAAAACTGTTAGTTTCAGGTAAGTGCCTCAAAACTATTTTAACAAATTCGGTTATAGCAAAAGAAACGAATTTTACAGTACAAAGGAAAGTATCGCATAAAGACAACAAATAAGTTCTAATTTGACTCTAGTTTACATCTCCATTATATCGCCACTAATCTAAGCTGATTCTTCTTTCTCTCCTCCTTAAAATACTTAAAGTTCCTAACATCGGTGCCATTGTTTACCACTTCAGAAGTTATCTTCATTATTCTCTCTTTTTAGTTTTATCAGTAAATTAATTTTCCATTTTCTTTCATTAGAGGATAAAATACACTAGGAATTGGGAAGTTTTTATCTATGGAAAACATAAATGAGCAAAGATTGGGGTAGAAGTGTAACGGTGGTAAGAAGGAGAATCCTGATAATTTTGTTTTAAAAACTTATGCATTTTTGAAAACGATATTGATTGTTAGAATGAGTGGAAAATCAGTTTTAAATTAAGGGATAAAGCCACTCAAGGTCCTAAGAAAAAAGGCCAATTTCGGAAATAATAAAAGCAGTCGAAATTTTTTTTTGAAATACTTTATTAAGCAAATGGATGATTGACAAGGAGGTATATCAATTAACGGTAAAATGATTAGTAATTTAAGGTTTGCAGATAACACGGTTCTTCTAGTTGGGAGCGATGAGGAATTACTATAAATATTTAAGAGGGTCGAAAAAGAAAGCGTAAAACTCGGACAGACCAGACGTCAGACAGCCTGACCACCTTGAAGTTGTTAGTGAGTATGTATATTTAGGATCCCTAATTAGTAATGCCGGTACAGTAGAGTAGGAGATACATCGAAGGTGTGCTTTTACAAAAGCTGCTGTGCAAAATCTCAAGAAAATCTGGCAAGGCAACCACATATCCAAACAAGTGAAAATCAGAATGGTAAATTGTGTTGTCTTTCCCATTCTTATATATGGCTGTGAGTCCTGTACATTGAGAAAGTCGGGAATTAAAAACAAGATGCTACAGAAATGTACTGCTGGCGAAGAATGCTTCGGATCTCGTGGACCGCACGACGGACCATAGACTCAATTATATCAGAGCTCAAAGTCCAGCAACGTATTTTAAGTTCTATCCAAACAAAAATCAATAAATTTTTCGGCCATATCATGAAAAAAGATCAGGAATATTTAGAAAAACCCATCATTCAAGGAAAAGTTTCATGTAGAAGACCTCGAGGACGTTCTCCGTCCCGTTGGGTGGACCAAGTTATCCATCTTGCGAATAAACTACTTCAGACACTGGTCCACGAAATGCAGGATAGAGAAATGTGGAGAAGAACATCCCACAACGCAACAAAATGACCACTACATTCCCTGAAGGAGATTGAAACTGAAGAGAGAGATTAAACAAATATTTAAGTATAAAAAAATATATTTTTTTATATTTTTAATTGAAAATGGCCACTTCAGAATCCAAGACGACAAGTCACCTTTTATGCGAGACCTAAAAGGGGCGACACGATTGCTGCTGTAGATTTTAACCTAGAACAAAAACACCGTACCGATTTTGCGATAAGTTACAAACTTCCTTTTTTATAAACAATTTTTCGTGAAGTTTTTGGGTGAAAAATGTCACCATTTTTCGAAAAAAAAAACGATATTTTTAAATTTCCGTAAGTTATCCACTAATTTTAGACATATATTAACGAAAATTTTTTGTTTTTTTGTTCTAGGTTCAAATCTACGTGAGCAATCGTTTCAGGCCTCGCATAAAAGGTGCTTTGTCGTCTTGGATTCTGAAGCGGCCATTTTCAATTAAAAAGCTAAAAAAAATATATTTTTATACACTTAAATATTTATTTAATAAAGTATTTCAAATATATTTTCGACTGCTTTTATTATAGCCTTGAAAATAATTACCGAAATTAGCTTAGCGTGGTCTTACCGCTTAAAGTGATCGGACATAAATACAGCTCGTCGGAACTACTGACATAAGCAAATTTCTAGGTGCATAGTCCAAGTGAGGACCATAAAATCACTATGCTCTTTTCTGACAAGATCAAATTTTTATGAAAAGTAGTAGATATTGTGACAACACGCAAGTAGTAGGGCTGTCTTTCGGGACATCGATGTGACGGCAAGGAGGCGTTTTAGTCACAGTGAATTTCACATACTTACTTAGTTCATGTCACGAAACCATCAAATTGGCGAAACATTTTAGAGCTTCAATAGCTGTATTTAAATACAGTAATACCCCGCTTTACGCGAGGGATACGTTCCGAAAAAAATCGCGTTAACTGAAATTCGCGTATATCGAGGTTTATGATTAAACATAGTCAAAATTTAATACAAAAAAATACAAATCATTTTAATCAATCACTTTAATTCTAAGAACACTTTATGCAATACATACTCTTATTTTTTACGGAAAAATACATCTATTGTCTTTTGGGTAACGTTTTGTTTACGTTCTTGTAAAATACGTTCATAACACCCAACACTGTTTTTAATTGTTTGACACACGGTCAAGACACGGTCATCATTATTGTCTATACTCTGCAATATGTCCAAACCTGAATAAATTTTTGAAAGTGCATTTTGTATTTCCCCTGAAGATAAAACTTTCTCTTCTACTTGTTCTTCCTCATCGTAGATAGGATTATTCTGTAACTCGATCAGATCTTCATTGCTAATAGGATCGTCGTGCGTTGCTACAAGTTCTACGAGATCTTCTACCGTGACATCTTCAAGTTCAGACCCCTCAATCATTGCAGCAATGTCTTCAAGCACTTGTCTCTGCATCTGGACAATTCTTCTAGGTGCTTCCACTACATCTGGCCAAAGATTACGCCACACCCCCATTCATACAACTCATTTTAACTTCCTTCCAAGCCTCTTCTATGTTGTGAATAGACTTCATAATGTTGTATGACTTCCACCACTCTCGCATAGACTGTCTTCCTTCCCCGTCAGTTTCATGAATTAGTTGGCTAAAAGTGCGGCGATGGTAATAAGCTTTGAAGTTTGCTATTGCTCCCTGGTCCATAGGTTGTAATATTGACGTAGTGTTTGGTGGAAGGAACTTTACGTACACTTTTAAGTCTCTGGGCGTATCAAGTGAGGTTGGATGTCCTGGGGCATTGTCTAAGAGTAATATAACTTTAGGTTCAAGCCCATTTCTGTCACAGTATGATTTGACTGATGGGCAAAAACTATTAGAATACCATTCTTGAAAAATTTCCCGTGTAACCCACGCCTTTCTGTTTGATCGCCACACAACTGGTAGACTTGTCTTGTCTGTGCCTCGCATTGCACGGGGTGTTTCTGAATGGTACACTAGTAAAGGTTTCAGTTTGAAATCACCAGTGGCATTACCACCCAGCAGAAGTGTTAGTCGATCTTTCGCAGCTTTGAAACCACTGGCTTGACGTTCTTCCTTAGAAATGAATGTTCGAGATGGCATTTTTTTCCAGTAAAGTGCGGTCTCATCAACATTGAAGATGAGACAAGCAGGAATTTTCTCTCGTCTAACGAAGTCTTGAAACTTGTCTGGAAACTCAGCTGCAGCTTGAATGTCCGCGCTGGCCGCCTCGCCTGTTATGTGGATATTGTGAAGATTAGAACGCTGCTTGAACCGATGGAACCAGCCTCTGCTGGCAGCAAAAGTCGGAGTGGCACTCCCTTCTCCTTCTTTTGTTTTCAGCATCTCATACAAAGATTTTGCTTTTGTGCATATGAGATCTTGACTTAGTGGTGTGTTCTTCTTATTCAAATCTTCGATCCAGACTGACAGTAATTTCTCCATTCTTTCTAAGATAGATGATCTCGAACGAGAAAGTTTTGTTGCACTTATAGGTGTTGAACCTTCGCTGGAGATTTTAATTTTTTCCCGATTTTTATAAATCGTTCTCACAGTCGATTCTGAGAGTCCAAAATCTCTCCCAACAATTGTTGCTTTGCCTCCATTTTCCATTCTTCTTAACACTTTCATCTTCAATTCCAAAGTGACGCTTTTACGCTCTTTTTTCATTACAGGCGGCATTTTTAACGTAGGGTTAAATTATGTATGTATGTATCTCCAATAAATATTAAAACAAAACTGCCAGCCGACCGAACTAACATTACGGAACAAATGAACACACGAAACGAACGAGGAAATCCCCATAGAACAAAGTCGAAGGACAGGGAATTCCCAATTCTTCAAAGAGAATATTCAGAGAAAGCGGGGATCCCCCCGCGACCATAGAGAAGTTAATGACTACATGAGCGCGAAATTTGAAATTCGCGTTATAGTGAAACCGCGCGTAACGGGGTCGCGCTAAGCGGGGTATTACTGTACATACATAGGGTTGCCTAATCAAATTTTAATTTTATACATAGGAAATATATAGAACTATAATTCTTTTTATTGCACCTAATGAAACTATAAAATTATAGCCAAATCAGAGCCGCCTTGAAATTCCTTTAATTGTAAAAATAAGGCGCCGAGGGCGTCGAACGGCAAACGTGGGGCGAAACCCGCAGATGAAAAAAAAAACCTCTTGCACTGGAACTATAAAATCTTAGACCTTCTCCAACACAGTAAACTAAAAATGGATCGATCGATCGACATAACTATGTCGGGTTCAGCAACGTTAACTGTTTTAGAGAAAACTGCCGCCTGGGTTTTTGTAGCGTTAAATTCCACTTGGTTACTGTCACCCCAAGATAGAATTTCTTCCAGGTCTTTGTTAAGTTGAATGACTTCCTGCTGTCTGCCGATATTCGTCTGAGTAGCCGATGTCCGAGCGTTCAAAGTGAATGAACTGTAATCTGCAAAGCTGTAGATTGAATTATCCGTCTTTTCCAGCAGATCGTTAATATAAATGAGAAAGAGAGTAGGAGACAGTATGGAGCCTTGGGGTACACCGGGTGAAGGTGTCGGAAAGAAACCCGTCGACTGCCACTCGTAAAGAACGCTCTCTGAGGAAACATGAGAGCCACAAACAGAACTTTTCAGACATACCATAAGAACGTAGCTTAGCCAACAGCCCATCGTGCCAAACACGGTCGAATGCCTTGGATATGTCAAGAGCAACCGCTCGAGATTCTCCAAAGTATTCAATTGCGTTGTTCCAAACATGATCTATTTTTACGAAAGCCATATTGGTGATCGCTAATAATGTTGAATTCTTCAAGATATTTTAGAAGATGCTGGCCGGGAGTGACGGGAGGTTTTAAAAAAATAACTACCTATGGTAAAACTTACGCAATATAACAATCGAAGACTGTGCTAAAAAAGAACCCCTACCTACAAACTCAACGTTTTTCAAATAAGAGAAAACCCAATAAAAACAGTTCGTTTATAAGGGGGCTGATATTTTACGTCCATAGTGTCGGACACAGACCTACGTCTCCCTGGCCTCTCATTTGTCTAGCCTACAGTATACTATATAATTACCATTTACATTTATTAGAAGTAAAGAATTGTCTGGTACATAGTAAAAGTGGGTTGCCAGAGATTGCTATCGTGGCGGCCACTTGTTATAAAAAAATCAAGCTATAATTTCAGTACAGTTTTATCTTTCAGGTTATGGGCAAGTAAGTGTGTCAAAAAAAAGTGTTACTCTAAGGGTTCCCTATGTATCAAATCAAGATTTCGTTAGGCAACCCCATGTATTTAAATACATGGGGCGCTCTAAAAGTTGACTCATATTTGATGCTTTTATGTCATGAGATAAGTAGATATGGAAAATTCACTCTGAGAGCCTCTCCATACCTGCCATTTCGTTAAAAACCGAAAAGGCAACCTTGGTGCTTGTGTATTGCCACAATCAAACACACTCACACACACTAAGATTTTACCTATGCATACTGAAAACGCCAAAACACCAAAAAAAAACATTGTTATATTAATAGCAGAGGTAATACAAAGGGTGCCAAACACAAGTCTAATTTTAAAGAATCTAAAAAAAAAACAATTAAAATATGAATTCATTGATGATTTCTGCCCTAATATTTTATTTTAATTCTTTTAGAGAGATTGATGTCGTAAAATTTAGTTTTCAGATATATTCACAATATTCACAAGAAGAAATTCATCGGTGTTAAATCAGGGCTAACTGAAGGCTAACTTATGCCACCTCTTTCGGAAATCAATTTATTCGGAAAGACGAGTTTCAGCTCTGTTGTCGAATCATTCCATTGAAACCACGTTGTCTGGTTGTTGTCATTAAAATTTTATAATTTTCTAAAATGGTGTAAATAAGCTCTCAGTCAGCTCTATATGTGGCTTCAAATTAACAGTTCTGTGCAGATTATATAATCCTCAAAGAAGCCGATCATTCTACGTGTCGATAATGGTGTCACTTTTGAGGAATATAAATCGACTCTAATGAGAGCATTTTTA
Source organism: Pachyrhynchus sulphureomaculatus (assembly GCA_019049505.1). Lineage (NCBI taxonomy): Eukaryota > Metazoa > Arthropoda > Insecta > Coleoptera > Curculionidae > Pachyrhynchus > Pachyrhynchus sulphureomaculatus. The sequence continues at coordinate 14,869,781 of CM032449.1, read as the reverse complement.
TTTATTGACGTAATTGTCACTGGGCTTTTAAAGGGACATCAGTTGGCACCTCGTAATTTATGGTACGTATGGAGCAGCTGAACACTCACTACTGTTTATTCGCCATTTGTAAAAACAATCTGTACTACACCTCGTCAATTCTACTTGATATCATTACGCCTTAGTTTAGTATCCGCGTGCGTGTGACGACCCTAAATTAGTATCCAGAATTATCAAATTTAGTACATACAGTCTGTCAAATAAGAAAGTGTCCGCGATAATTCGTTTTTGGTAGATGCGATTCTAGCGATTTAATAAAAAATCGGTGGAGGGAACCTTTGTATACGACGCATTATAATAAAGGTATCAGCTGATTCCGAACTTTCGTCGAAATCACGTAAAATCCAAAATGAGTCACTTGTTTGCGGGTCAGTTCGAGGCAGTTTTTCTATATTCCCATCCAAAGAGAGCTAAAATGATACATTCCGCGGCCGCCAAATATATTAAAAAGTCGGTATCGTTTGTGAAGAAGTGAGTAAATCGTTTTAACGAGACGAAAGATGTCGACGTCTTGCCAAAACGTGGCTCGGTAGGCAAAGTCACTCCAAAAGTCGAAAAAAAAAACGAATCGTGTCTTTGTTTTCACGGGACCTGAAATTGACGCGGCGTCAAGGAACGGCAAAATTAAGAAAATCCGGTTTGAATGTGTTCCACAGGACAATTCGACAACATGCGACAACGTGCTCATGATGTCAAATTCCGAAGTGGGTTGAAGAAACCTTTGTTGGGCGAAAATAACGTCGGGAAGCTGCTCGCTTGGGCCCACGATAAGATACTAGAATGGGTCTCACAATCGCCGGACGCCAACCCTATTGAAAACGTTTGGTCCTTGGTAAAGATGGCTTGTAAAAATGGCTTGTCCTTCTCATCGGTAAAATCCAGGATAATACATTTCTGTAAAGTAAGAAGCTGCCCCAAAATCATCTCGTTAAAGATAGAAAACTCCAACATTTCCATCACCTCCTCACTAAACATTCTTGGTCCAATCTTTGATTCCAAAATGAACTGACGATCTCACATCAAAAATCTAAAAGTCCGCACAAATCAAGATTTCAGTATACTAAGATTGATATCAAGCACGAAATGGGGTGCGGATTTTCCAACACTAATTATGTTGTACAAATCCTTGATCCTGTCAAAGTTGAGGTATTGTGACTTTATCTATGACGCCGCCAGTCACTCCGCCAAGAAATCACTAAACATCATACAAAACAGAGCTCTGAGATTGGCAACGGGGGCCTTTAGAACTTCCCCAATCCTCAGCCTCCACTGTGTTTTTTCAATCCCTCCACTTCAACTAGACAGACAACTCCCCATCAAGAGATTTTATTCCACATGAATTCAAAGAAGATACCCAAAATCAATATTAAATTTAACAAAAGTACACCCCCCTCCCAAATATTTTCACCAAGATCAATTCCCCAGAGAATAAATAAATTTGTTACTCTGCACAACCTCTCCCTTCCAATTTTCAATTATCCTTTTTGGTGCACATTCCCGCCTTGGCAATCTCCAAAATCCAAAGTTGACTTCCACTTCCACTCTGCAAACACAAAGGATCAAAATCACTCGGAACTTAAATCTAAATTTCTTGAAAGGTTGCATCTGAAATACCCGAAATTTGCACTAATCTACACTGACGGATCAAAGACTAATAAAGTTCACAAAAAGTTTACAAAGACTTTTAAACTATCCCATTACAACTCAATCTTTACTGCAGAATTACTTGCACTAAAAGAAGCAAGTAGAGATGCACTCAGCTCCATAGAAAACAAAAAGATTCTAATCATTTCGGATTCATTAAGTGCTCTGAAAGCCATTGAAACTAATAATTTAAACTACGCTTACTTGAGACAAATTTCTGACATTCAATACGTTGCGAAATACAGGGGAAAAACCATCTTTTATCTCTGGATACCTGGTCACATGGGAATAAGTGGAAATGACAGAGCTGATCAGGCAACCAAAAAGGCTACATCAATCGGCACTCCTGCTCAAGAGGAAAATTATACAAATCTCTACTCCTCAATTAATAAAGATCTCTTCCAGTTGAAATGGGATCTAGAGGAAAATAACAACAAGCTTAGCTATCTAAAACCATTAGTCTTCCCTCCCTTGCACATCCATAACTTGAGCAGGAAGGAAAATACAGTTCTGAGAAGACTAGCTATAGGTCATACCTACTTCACACACTCTAACCTATTGAAAAATGACCCCCAGCCTCAATGTCCCACTTGCAATTCTCCATTCACAGTTAAACATATATTTTAAGCTGATCACTTGGATAACATTAGAGCAAAGCATAATATCCCTTCCACTTTAATCCAAACAATTAATTCATACAAATTAAAAAAGGATGAAATTCAAAAATTCCTCAAAGAATTTGATGTAATCAAATAAAACAAATAAGGGCGCCAAATGATCTTTGATATCGACGCGCCCAACCTCCCTAACTTCATCATGATCATCTCGGTAAAGAGAAATCTCAAAGGAAAGATTCTGAGGACTTTGACTCAGTTATCTCGCGAGATTCGAAAAATTTGCAGAGTATGCAGAAAATCTCTTCGACAGCATGCCTCGAAGATGGCGGGCGATTATTGATGCAGAAGGAGATTGGACAACTTACTAAGATAATTGCGTCGTTGTTAGCACACTAAAGAATACATTGATGGCAAAAATGTTCTCGAAACACATTTTTTCAAGAATACGAGTGGTCACGTACTTATTTGACCGACTGTAGAAACGCCATATCAGAATTAAGGGTTGTCTTGTGTATTCACGTCATTGTTTACCTGTCATAAGATGAATAAATTTTGAAATACTTTAATAGCCTCTAGATCTCATGGCTTCTTAAAATATTCCTGTCGGTGTACCAAATGCTAGTGAGTGAGGCACTTGATGATTTTGCTAATTAAGTACAAGTTCACAAGCTCGTAGATACATTACCAGCTTATCTGGACGCAGGTAATTTCCACAACACTAATCCGTTTATGACCTAGACATATTTAAGGGATTGTAATTGCAGAAGTAAATTCCACACCGAGTACTTTCAGGTAGAGGATGAGGGTTGATAAATGGGTGGTGGTACGCACCGGCCTGTTCAATTAAATCATTATTAAACCCTTCTACATATCAGTTTAGTACATATTATTAATTTGTGATTATTACTTGGTTGTGCGTATATTTTTTAAAGTGTTGCTAATATGGAAGCAAAGTTAATAAAAAGTAAATCGAGGAAAGGACATGTTATGTGTGAATTACTACACTTACTTTCGACAAAAGGTGCTAAAATGTGGAGAAACATTTTGGAGATGTTCAAAAAAAGATTGCAAATCCAAAAGTCTTCACCGTTGGGCCCGAGAATTTAGTTACCGGAAGTGAAAGACTCCATACACACGAAGCCGACACCAAGAAGCTGAATCGGCAAATAATTAGTAATTCCTGCAAAAGAAAAGCCAGAGAGCATATGAGTGAAAGGCCATCTAAAATTATCCGACAAGAACTACAAAACACGCTGCCTGAAACAGTAACAGAAAAAGATGTCGAATATATTAGAAAAAACATTTATAACCATAGACGAAAATTTTTGCCAGGACGTAATCCAAGAAGTGCTGAGGAGGTGCATAGTGTTTTAGAGACATTTGAAATCAAAACTAGCAAGGGTGAGAATTTTCTATATATCAATGAACTCGAAAGTGGCATTATTGTTTTTTCTTGCCCTACAAATGTCAATATGTTGTGTAAAATATCCAATATATATATGGACGGCACGTTTTCATACTGCACTAAATATTTGACACAGTTATTTACAGTGCATGGTTTTGCAAACGGTCATTACATTCCATTATTATTTTGCTTATTGCGTGATAAGAGAGCTGAAACATACAAAAACCTCTTCACATTATTAAAATGCAAGATTTATTCAACAGATACACTGTATTTCAATCTAGAGAAAATTACTATTGACTTCGAAAAATCTATTCATAAGGCAGTATCTGAAGTTTGGCGAAATGCTAAAGTTTTAGGATGTAGATTTCATTTACACCAATCTTGGTTTCGCAAGATACAGAATCTAGGTCTAGCTAAAGAATATTGCGACAAAAATTCTGAAATTGGTCGTTGGTTAAAGTATTGTTTCGGCTTGTCCTATTTAGCACCCGAAGAATTAGGTGACAGTTTTGCATACGATTTATATTCTATAAAACCTGAGGATGAACGTTTAAATAAATTTTATGATTACCTACTAGAAACGTATATAGAGGAAGGAGCCGATTTTCCAGTTGAAATTTGGGCAGAATCGAGTCCATCTTTAACTCGAACGACTAACTGTTGTGAGTCCTTCCATTCCCATCTAAATAATTCTTTTTATTCTACACATCCGTCTCTGTATACTTTTATCGGTACGCTGAAAGAATTTCAGATTAACGTATATATAAAAATACAAAGTGTCGACGAGTCTAAAATAAGTAATAATCATAATAATCAAAAATTAAAACATTTAAAAAATCTTTATGAACAAAGACAATTAGGAAATATTAATTGTTTCCATTTTTTAAAATGTGTCTCCTATGTTTCTCAACCTGTTTTGTAAATATATATAAATAGATATGTATAGGTTTGTAGCATTATCTAGTATATGTAAGGAAATTTATCCAATTGTATTTTATGTATTTAGCAAAAAACTTCATGTTTTATCAATATTATTCTACTATGAAATAAAAACATTATTTTTGCAAATATCTAAAATTTTCAATAAAAACTGATTTAAAAGAAATCGGTCCAATTTTATTTAGAAGAATAAAGCATAATTATATTTGCTTGGTGTGGAAATTACCTGTAAGATTTAAGCACCCTTATAAGGTTAGTGTGGAATTTACCTGTTGTATTAAGGGCGCAGGTAGTCTTGGTGTGAAATTTACTAACGCCGGCTTATTTTATCCCTACTCGGATATGTCAACTTCCGGTTTAGTAAGAACTGACAAGAAGTAAACTGGAAGTCCAAAAAATTTATAATATACTTTCGAATAGAACGGAAGTTAGAAAAGTAAAAGTATATTATTGAAAGAAATGTTTTCCCCAATCTCCCCTACTAGAAAATATAAACGGATATTTGTACTTACAGCTCCTCAAGGTGCGGAAAATTCGATAGAGATGTCTCGTTCAGACTAGTAATGTTGTTGCTTGTTAAGTCCCTAGAAAAGATAAGAATATATTGTTAGATTTTAATGGAAACTGTCGTACTATTATCAACATTTCATGTTTAATGTACTGTAGTTGAGAACGAAAAATTTAAACGCATTAGGAGATATGTATTTCCATTTCATTACAAAAGGTTATATCAAGCAAAAGAATATGAATATATATTTGGTATATGCATGACATAAACGATAAATACGATGGTGTTTTTATTAAGTTTTTTATGGGTATAGCATAAGTGTTGCAACGAAATGCCTAAAGTGCTACAGGAGCGACGCGTGTGCCCAAAAAGCGATTCACGTTTGTTGTAAATTGTACTCGGTTGGAAACACAGTCCTGAGCAAATTATGCAGAAGGAATGAGGTTCTCCATATAAAAGACTGCTTAAAACAGGTTGTACTAGAAGTGACAAGTTGAACCACATTGAAGTATTAGTGCTACGTGTATTTCTAACAGGCACTGCTCTGGGAGAAATTAAGCGGGCTACTTCAGACCTCACGAATTATCGATCCATCAACCTGAGTCATATATACAAATTATTCACTAAAATGTCACACCAAACGTCTAACAAATAAATTTGAGTTTTTTCTTTCAAAAGAGCAGGCAGGTTTCCGTGCAGGGTATGGAACAAACGACCATCTTACAGTTAAAGTCCTCATCGAAAAATGTAGAGAATATAATAAGCGTTTGATGCTCACATTCGTGGACATCGAGAGACTCTTGGAAGCGCTTGCTAAATGTCATATCGATCATCGATACTCCAGTGTAAATAAATACATATATGAAAATGCCATCGCTAATGTCAACACACAAACTAATGAATCGACCAGCAAATTTCAAATCGAAAGAGGAGTGCGCCAGGGTGATATACTCTCTCCCAAGCTTTTCGTAATACTTTTAGAAATTACGTTATGATCAATAAATTTGGAAAAAATGGGGCTTAATATTGGCGGTAAAAGTTAAATCACCTTTGTTGTAACAGACAATATGCAAGAAACACAAACTATGAAGCACATGCTTCAAGAAGCTTCAAGAAGGGTTGGTTTAAAAATCAATCTATCCACGACTCAGTTTATGACAAATTTTGTATTAAACGACAGTATAAAACTGAATAACGTGAAGATCGAACAAGTACACAGATATAAATACTTAGGATATGAAGTCAGTACAGGACGACACAAACAAACACATGAAATTCAGTGAATAAAATAATTTTAATTTAAGTTCATCGAAATTTAATGATGGGTAATTCCAAATTGCACCTGGAAATTTGTTAGAAATCGTAAATAAATCACCTTAGTTTATAATATTACCCTCGACAATGTAGAAAACCTACGAAAGTAAAGATAGATAAAGATAAATAAAATTATTCGTTTCATTTCATTTAGAAATTTAGAAATATTTTTATCGATCCATTTATAACGAAAATTTCCAATTCAATTAAAAAAAAAGAAAATATAGAAAATACACTTCTTAATTTATAATCTATAGACCAAATTAAAAAAGCATTAAAAATATCAAAATTATAGTTTCTTCCTAAAACACAATATATCATTTGTTGAAAAAGTAACATATTTTTAGTTGTGATATAAATCAAACCTAAGATAAAGTTACATTTTTACGTTTCCTCATTTCGTAAATGAACTATTAACTGTCTACCTAAAATAAATTATAGAAAATTTTAAAAATATGTGAACATATGTTTTATCCTAGACATATACATCGTTAAAAGATGTTATTTGTAACCACCTCTAATTAATAGAAATAAAATAAACCTGTCATAAGGCTTATATTAATGAAACTACAGCTACTTACAGATACAAGATGTAAAGTCAATATGCGCGAGTGGATTAATAAACCTGGTTATTTTTTACTGTACGCGAGTATTAGGCAGAGTTCGATACAAGTTTTTTTTCTGAGGGAATATAAAAATCGGAATCTCGCTGGACCAAATGTATTAAGTTCAATATTGTAGGCTGAAAAGTTTCTGGTCTGACACATACATGTCGCCCTTTTCAAAAAAATCCACATGATTTTTAGGAAGTACCAACCTTCAAACGATACGTGTCAAAATTTCATGACATTTCGAAGATTAGTTTACAAGTTATAGTGGTTTTAGTGACGCTACTTTTGATATTTTCAAAACAATGGAAAAAATCGAATTTCGTGTATTGATTAAACACTATTTTTTGATGGGAAAAAAATACCGTTCAAGCAAAGTAACGGCTTGATAAGTGTTACGGAGACTCTGCCCCTGGAAAATTACTCATCATTTACTGGTATGCTGAATTTAAACGCGGTCGTAGAGATACAAATGATGCTGAACGCCCTGGACGCCAAATGAGGCGGTTACACCAGAAACAAAAAAATCCACAAAATTGTCTTGGATGACCATAAAGTGAAATTGCGTGCGATAGCCGACACCCTAAAGATATCAAAAGAACGTGTCATATTTTGCATAAACATTTGGGCATTAAAAAGCTCTGTTCGAAATGGGTACCACGTTTGCTCAGACTGAACCAAAAACAACAAAGTGTTGATGATTCTGAGCACTGTTTAGACCTGTTTAAGAGCAATAAAAAGGATTTTTTATGCGATATGTGACAATGGATGAAACATGGATCCACCACTACACACCGCTGTCAGCTGAATGGACAGTAGCCGGTGAAAGCTGCCCGAAGTGACCAAAGACACAACAGTCGGCTGGGAAGGTTTTGGCTTCTGTATTTTGGGCGCATGGAATAATTTTCATCGACTATACTGAGAAGAGAAAAACCATCAATTGCGAATATTATATAAAGTTATTGGTGCGTTTGAAGGCAGAAATCACAAAGAAACACCCCCAAATGAACAAGTAAAAAGTGTTCTTTCATTAAGATAATGTACCGTGTCACAAGTCAATAGTTACGATGTCAAAATTGCATGAATTTAAGTTTGAATTGCTTCCTCATCCACCGTATTCTCCAGATTTGGCCTCCAGTGACTATTATCTAATCGCACCCCTCAAAAAAATGCTCGCAGGAAAGAGAAGAAGTTATCGCCGAAACTGAGGCCTATTTTGAAAACAAAGACAAATCCTCCTACAAGAAAGGTATAGAAATGTTAGAAAAGCTTTGGACTGATTGCATTGCTCTTGAAAGAGACTATATTGATGCATACAGTCGAATTTTGCAAAAAACATATGTTTTAAGTAGCTAGATTAAAAACTTTTCAACCTACGTGTTATCTGATGATATTATGTTGGGAAATAAATTTTTGTTTTTTCAGAACAAATTTTATTTACCTTGTTTTTTACAAGACTTTTCAATCCACCTTCGTAATTTTTTTGAGGTCATTCTATAATCATATATTTTTTTATGGGCATAGCACACGTGCAGCAGGAAAATCCCTAAAGCTCTACAGGAGCGACGCGTGTGCGGAAAAAGTAATTCACGTTAGACTTAATGGTTGTATATTGTACTCGGTGGGAAACACAATCCTGAGCAAAGTACTCCAAAGGGTGAAATTCTCCGTACAAAAGACTGCTTGAAAAGGGTTGTACAAGGAGTGACAAGCTGAACTTGATACGAACATGAAGTACTAAAGCGACATGTATCCTAGCAGGCACTGTTTTAGGTTACATCCATCGAATCCTTTCCATGAAAATAGTTGTAGAAAAGACTCAATATCAATTAACGATTCAGTTTCTATCAGATCAGACTTCTTTTGGCAACTTCAGGAGCGACCATAGTTTCCCCATTATCCCCTGTAGCGTCAAATGTTTCTGTGGAAGCCCTTAAAGAAAGTGCGTTAAGCTCAGCTCCTTTAAAACCAAAATTTTGGTGCAAATATGTTGACGACCCATTTGTTATTTGAACACATGGGGAAGAGAGAGAGAGAGATTTTTGAGTACCAAAAAACTATGGCCGATATAACATTAGTTTTTTTAAATAGAACATCCTATTTTCCAATTTATTTTTAAATTTTGCGTAAGTTTTTATAACTTTTTTATTAATAATGTTATATACCTAAACCTAGTAGTTCTTCTAGTATTTCAATTTTAAAAAAAAATACTAGTTTTTAGTTTTGTAAAGAATTGCCAGTAGTAGGATTGTTTCTGAAGATGGAATACTCATAATTGGTACGAGCGTTCTATAGAGATGAAATATATATATATATATATATATATATATATATATATATATATATATATATATATATATATACATATATATATATATATATATATATATATATATATATATATATATATAAATTTGACTTAGATGCTACAGGGTGTTCAAAATAAATTTATACATTTCGACTCTTTTAAATAGAAAAATCTAAAATATTTTAAATGACACACCCTGTATATTATTATTTTTTCTGATAGATTTTACAAAATTCTCCAACTTTTATTAAGTATGTCATATACCTTTTTCCAATAGTTTTCGATTTATTTTAAATTTTTCAATTTTTACCCTTGTTTTAAATATACTTACGCTATTGTAAAAACACAAACAAATAGTTAATAATAATTTTAATATACTTTAACTTATCTAATGTATCTGTCTACTTGAATACACATGTTTAGTCGTTTTACTATATTTTCCGTCACTTTCTTTAGCATAAAGGGCGTTATTGTCGCATCCCGTATCCTATTTTCCATATCTATTGGTGTTGTAGGGGATTCACATAAACACGATCTTTAATTTAGCCCCACAAAAAGGAATCTAAAGGTGTTAAGTCACATGATCGAGGGGGCCACTGAAAGAATCCATCCCTACCGATCCATTTTTGTGAGTAACGATCGTTTAAAAATTCCTGAACTTCCTGGTGGTAATGAGCAGGAGCTCCATCTTATTGAATCCACATTTGTTCCCTTTCAAAGTTATCAACTTCCTCAAGAAGCTGGGGTAATTTGTTTTGACCAATGGTTTTCGTTCTGAACTTCCCGGACTCAAAATGGATTAACTATTGAATAATAATACATGTTATGGCTGTTAACTGCTCCATTACTGCTTCATCAGAAAACATTATTTTGGATAAAAAATTTGAATCATCCTCTATTACTCCATTCATGGTGGTACAAAAGATTACTCGTCGTTCAAAATCACGGTCTTGAAGTTCTTGGTGTAGTTCCATATGAAAGGGGGTATTTTCTCATGGTGCGATTTGTCGTAGATTGGGATGTGTCAGATAAGTCAGCTAGTTGACGGCTGTTGACCTAGGGGTTATCGCCTACATGAAGTAAAATCTCCATTTCTTTTTCCTTATTGGTAGCATTCTGGTATACTATTTTCCGTTTCGTATACTCAACGCTACCACTACCATCAAACCGTTCCATTAAGCACTGAAAAGATTTTCTAGATGGTACTTCGCTCCGTAAAGCCTTACTGCCAAAAGACAATTTTTTCCCGCCTCGCCCAGTATATAAACCATATTAATTAATTCATTTTTAGGAAAATCCATAACAATTACCTTTATACGTTACTTACTACAACAAACTAAACCTTTTTTACTTGCTTAATAGACATGTCAAAATTTGACAATGCCTACATTTTTGTTTTGTCTTGGCAACTATGATGTTATAGCGTAAGTGTATTAAAAACAAGGGTAAAAATTGGAAAATTCCAAATAAATCGAAAACTATTAGAAATAGGTATATGACAAGCTTATTACAAGTTGGAGGGTTTTGTAAAATCTATCAGAAAAAATAATAATATACAGGGTGTGCCATTTAAAAAATTGAGAATTTTCAATTTAAAATAGTCGAAATGCATAAATTTATTTTGAGCACCCTGTAGCAACTAACTCAAGTTTCTTCACATATATGTTTTTTTCATCTCGAATAGAACGTTCGTACCAATTATGAGTATTACACCTTCGGAAACAATGGCGCTACTGGTAATTTTTTACAAAACTGAAAACTAGTATTTTTAAAAAAAAAAAAAATTGAAATATTAGAAAAACTACTGGGTTTAGGTATGTAACAATATTAATAAAAAAGTTATAAAATTTTATGCAGAATTTAAAAATAAATTAGAAAGTAGGTTGTTCCATTTAAAAAAACATATGTTATATCGGTCACACTTTTTCGAAGTACCCTATATACTCAAAAATAATTTTAAACTGTGCACCTTAACATTCTCTAAAACTATTGTATTTGACATTTTTTCGTCATTCCCGAAACAAATGAGATAATGAACTTTGCTCTATCGTTGACTCACCCTGTACATCTAGGAAAGGAAGAGTAATTCAGTTTTCACTGTAAATTTTATATATAAATGTTGTGGACTGAGCTGATACAAAAAGCTATTAAGAGATAATGAACTTTACTCTATCGTTGACTCACCCTGTACAGATACAAACTAAAAGAAACAGTATCTTGAGATATTCGGTCTACAAAAAACCAACTCATACCAATGCTTAGTCACACCATCATCCTCAATAACTTACATACTTGTTATCAACTCAGCCAGCAGTATTTAGAGCTGCTCATGTGGTACGACGTACGTAGCAGAAATTGCAAGATCAATATCAACTTATTATATATATATATATATATATATATATATATATATATATATATATATATATATATATATATATATATATATATATATATATATACTAGCCGTGCCCACGGCTCCGCTCGCGTGGACTTAATTTACCTTTATCGTCACTGCTCATTCGTTATGTTTATATTATTATGTATATATATATATATATATATATATATATATATATATATATATATATATATATATATATATATATTGTAACATGCTTACTTGCCCTCTCTTTGAGGCGCTATTTTGTAAGGTGTGTAAATTGGTTGCCCCATACTTGGGCGCAATTTTGTAACGTGTGCACTTCCGCCCCGGCATCAAATTGTACTGGGTCTATTTCGCCCTGCATTGACAGTGTCAATTTGTACCGTGCGAAGACGGAATGCCTCTCGTTTGGGCGCAAATTTGAAACATGTAAACTTCGCCCCGCATAGACTGCGTCAATTTGTGGGGTGTCAAATTTTCACTTCGCCCGCACCTTGAGGCGCACCTTTTACAGCCCCGTTTTAATTTCTGATAATGAATTGAGTGAATCCTGATTTTAAAAGAACTAAAGAAATTAAACATACACTAGCTCAGTTTTTCTTGGTAGAGTTATATGGGTAAGAGATAATTGTTGTACGTCTTTTTGGAATTAGTTTCTCGTTGTTAAAAAAAATTTCGGTTGTACTAAATTTTTGGGCACCATTCATTTTAAAATAAAAAGGATCTACTTTCAGCTAAAAAAAATGAAAAAATACTGAAGTGTTATGCAGTTGTTAATAAAAAGAATTTTTCTGGTACAACCCTTTTATCCTGAAAAGTAAGATAGGTATTCAGTGAGACACTAGCTTTAATCAACAAAAAAAGGTTTATTAATGATTTAAATTAAAAGTTCTAACTCTTGCAGTTTAGTAAATACAAAAACTCTAGCCTAAAAGGTAGTTATTACTAAATAGAGTCCTGAAATCAGACATTTTACTTTTAAAATTTTGGTACACCCGATATTGAAAGTTCGTGACGGTCACTTCACGATTTATCAGTTCAATTCGATGCTAAATCACTTATATGCGGGAAATAGGTCTACTGATGAATATTGTGGTGACTTACGGTTTTCCTACGGGCTTCTAGGCCTTAAATTGAACACTTAAAACCGCTTTCACACATTCCATCACTAATTTATCGGTACTGCTTCATGACGAGAAGAGCCTACAACGGCCACTTCATGTTAAAAAAACAAAGCCCACTACGGCTTAATGATTTAAACTCGTACTCGACTTGGCTCTCAATAAAATTGAAAAAGCCTCCACTGCGGCTGGATAGACAAAGCCTGGCTGCGGCTTGATCGGAGAAAAAGCCAACTACGGCTACTGATTGCAGAACAGCCTTCTGCCACTACATGTTGGAAATAACTTCGGCGGCGGCTTCATGGGAAAAGCCTGGTCTGCGGCTCGATGGAAAAAAAGCCTTCTCGGCGGCTAGATGTAAAAAGCCTCTTGGCGGCTCGGTGGAAAAAAGCCTCGATCTGCGTTCTCCGGACCCTTAAATAATCCGTGAGAACTACATCTCTAAAATGGCTACGCCGGATACAAACATTTGACCAATCACGACGTACCACGAATTCGATAAATTCGGTCGGAAACCCGCACTGCACACTGTACCACGAGCGGCTAGAAAATTCTACGAAATACACTGCTCGATACAAAAATGAAAAGAAGTACAATATAAAGCCAAAAATCAGTAACATTTCATACCCTTAAAATCTAGGAAAAAATTAATGTTACATTTACCCCCTTCCAAAAAGAAATAGACTACACTAGTCTATTAAACTAAGCCTACTTAAAAAAAAGGTACAAAGTGCTACACTGTCACTTAATACTAAGATCAAAACTTAAAACAAAATTACAATCTTCGGACCTTACTACTAGACTTAATTTAATTAAGCACTAATATTAAGTACAATGAAAACCAAATGAAAGTCTTTGCATGTACACAAGAATCTTATAACTAGACTTAACTTAATTAAACACTAAGGTTACGTACATCAAAAAGTAAATAAAAATCCTTGCATGAACATAAGAAATACCTGTCCAGAGTAACAACAGCGGTCTTTTTATTTAAAAGAATCAGCTCTGTTATTGTTACCAAAACAAAAAATATAACTTTGTCTAGACTCTTGCCTAAATCAAAAGAATTAAACTGAAACAAAATATGAACACCCCCCTTAAAATAGTTTAAGGATTGTCAGAAAATTTTCTATTTCAGCCAAAGAAATTTAGAAAAATTCTTGAAGAAAGAAAAATAAAAAAATGATTCTAGTGCAAACATTAACACTAAAAGGAAAAAGTCTTGTCAGACCTTTTAGCACAAGGCCAAAAAAAATATCTGGATAAATATCCAGACAAACGCTCGGGAAAAATCGCTATCAATGCTCTAGCTCATCGCTAAGAGAACATTCTAAATCTAGTCGCATCAGAAAATAATCGCACTCTACAGCGCAATGTCGACGTCCTAAGACATCCAGACATGCTAAAATCGCCAGGGAAAACGCTCTGGTTGATCGCCAGAAAACACGTCAGCTCATCGCCAACAAAACACTCTGGTATATCGCCAGAAAAAACCTCGGCTCCTCGCCAAGAAAACACTCTGTTATATCGCCAGAAAAAACCTCGGCTCCTCGCCAAGAAAACAGTCTGGTATATCGCCAGAAAAAACCTCGGCTCCTCGCCAAGAAAACACTCTGTAAATAGTCCTCGACTACACAAAGTCTGCGTTCTAAAAGAACAATCTCGCCATTAATATAGTGAGCAGCTATAAAAGCTAACAATATCACTATAGACACAGTGAATAGCTATAAAAGCTAAAATTCACTCTAAACACAGTGAATAGCTATAAAAGCTAAAATTCACTAAACTGAATGATCCTGCTTTAAAAAGCAATGTTCACAAAGAACAGAATGATTAGTCCGCGCGCAACTAACATTCAAGGAAACATTCCCAATATAACTATATGAGACAGCAAGTCTCGAAATAGGATCTCCCTAAAATCACAATTTTATATATAGGAGTCCATAAGCAAAACGACTCAAAATCACGCATTTTGAGCACATACCCTCAGGCAACTAATATATACAGAGATATATACTGAAACATATACAGGATTTCAAGTCCCAAACTCTTGGTTATGACAACTCCATATCGAGCTTGGTGAAAGCTCTTAGCAAAAGCTAAACGAATCTTCGGCACATCGCACCAAAGTAGCAGATCTACCTAGGAACATGAGTCCGAAAAACGCTCTCCGTCATTCTTTAGGGTGTCTACACAGAGATATTTGACTTAACCAGCATTGCGCTTCTTTAAATTGCATGAAGAACCCTCCTGTACTGGTCTGGCCCTAGAACAACAACGAAAAACATTCAATTCATCCCACATAACAGGAGATAAACACCTCACCACGATATACTGAAAGGTGGAGAGAATAAAATACAGAATTGGTGACCCTGGTGTCCACCAACAAAAGGGAGTAGATTATAGCATCCACTAAACTGAAACGGTGTCTACCACACCAACATAAGTCAAAAAAATTAATTAGTAGGGTGTCCCGCAACACACTACTGCCAACAGCCTGTCACCACTAATAGGCTAATTGGAGCTGAGGTCGACTACAGTAGCTAGGCTCTCCTTTGGCTCAAGTAGAAATAACCATTGAGTAACAAAACCTCTAAAAGGTCCCAAAGGTCTAACGTTTGCCCCCCATAGACTACCCTTCCAATCCGTCTGTTCCTCAGGAAGACTAACTCCCTGCCAAACGTCGTAATGGCATCTGTTAGCACCCGATGTAACACAGCATGTAAAAAAATAACTTATGGGATACAACCTAAAAGGTTTGCAAGGTTAACTTAACCAAGCTTCTAACTGAAATTTTCCAAAAAGCGAAAATGAGCTTACAAAAATCTAATCGAAGGGAAAATTTCTTAACCTTTCTGTGGCAAAATAAAAAAATATTGAAGATGACTTTTTCCAACAGAATCAGGAACAAGAAGAAAACATCGTTGACAGTGAACATATTCGATCAGGGTGTTAATCGTCTCCCCAGATAATAGCCTCTAGAAGAAACTGCTACAGGTATCAGGCATAACCGTTTTCTGTCAGCCCAAACTTCTAGATTATCTCATGAAAATCTAAAAATTCGGTTAGGAATCTTCCTTCACTGCGCTTAGCCTCTCTTAACAAGGTTCTCATCTCGGTATCAGATTTTGATCACTTCTTTGTGAAACGACTGTCTTACTTTGCTCTCATCTCCTGTAAATGATCAGCCTTTAGTTCTCCTGCAAGACTTCAATTTCCATCCGCCTGATAGAGAAACAAAAAAATTTAACGTGTACGCCTATGAGTCGATGCGAAATAAAACCATAAAAAAATTAGTGACTCAAAGGTAACGTTTAAACGACCCTAAAAAAAATAAAAAGTACCCTCAGCTTGTTAATTCAGAAGAAAATCTAAATAAAAATAATCCGAGTTTTAGACTAACTGGATAAACCAAAATCGATTTACTCTTAATTGCTCCCAAAATATACCATTGAGGTAATAAAAATACACCCAATCGGGTAACAAACTTTGAAATTGCTCATAAAATCTTTTGACTCAACATCATACCACACGAGCTACATCTTGCGCTTGTCCAAACTCAAGATCACTTTGGATTGCCTCTTATCAAGATTTCGCTTCCAAGTGTCAAGAACTGGATATTATTTGGGGTCATAAGCAAATCAAATCCCGCGACCACCGACATACCAGTCTTATGATATATCCTGAGTGTGACTCTTTCGCAAGCTCGCTAAAACTGAGTCGATGCTAAACATCAACCACAATCAACCTAAGTTTGGATATGATCAGTACCCAAAACCTTAGCAATAAACAATAAAAGTAAGCTATTCTCTGCTCAACTTTTATAACAGTCAAAGAACGAGGTCGTCACCTCTACAGAGCAACATCAAAAAAGATAAGATAAAAATCATATTGGGCAATTAAGATAATGTAAATATAAATATAAGTCATTCTTCTGACAAACTTTCCTTAGGGTTAGGTCTATTGAATGGTTTTAAGTCTATAATATGCCATTGTCCTACTTTAGTCCCATTTGAATTGACCAAACCATAAACTAAATCTGAAATCTTTTCTCTTATCACGCAATGCACATACTTAGGTACCAACTTAGATGTGAATTTATCAACGGCACTGGAAAGAATTTTATTTTTCCGCCAAACGTGATCTCCTATATCAAAGGAAACGTCCATTTTTCTAAGGTTATACGACTTACTGTTTCGTTCATAAGCCTTATGTATCCCACTACGCACATTTGTGAAAATATCTTTTAAACCCCTTAAATTTTCAGCGTATGCATCCCTATTACCCGGAATTATTTCGCTGTCAACACTGACATCCAAATCCAAAATTTTTATAATACGATCCACATAGAGGTATCTGTCTGCCGTAAACTAAGAAAGACGGTGTAAACCCGGTTACTTCGTGTTTGAATCTTTGAAATTCCTTTATCCCGAATTATCACGTGAATCAACAATTATTACTTTCAACGAAATTATATTGTAGAGGGCACACGGGATTGAAACGTATGTTAAAACTATGTGTCTCGCTTAAGCTCTTAAAACTCTCAGAAGTAAACTGAGTACCGTTAACGCATATCGAAAGCGATGAAACTCCGTGGATTAGAAAAATATTGTTTTCTAAAATTTTCAAAAAACATTCAGCTTTAGAGCTTTTCAAAGGAAATAACACGGTATACTTTGTAAACCTGCAAAAAATTACGAAAATCATTTATTTCCCTGTTTGGAACGTGGAAATGGGCCTACTAAATCGGCAGCTATGACTTGAAAAGGGTAATTAACTGTAAAATTTATATGAGAATTAACTTCGCGTTGCTGTGGATATCACGAGTTATCATTAAAATTTACTAAAATTCCGAATTTTTGTGCAAAATCACATCCTAAAAGACACTTGTGTGATAAAGAAAGGTAAAAACTATAACCATTGCAGACCAGCGGCAACTCGACCGTACTTGAAACTCTTTGGGGTTGCCATCTGCTGTGGTAACACTTCGATTTTAGACATGGCATATTTTTATACCCAAACAATTTAAAAAATTTTAAAACCCATTCTGACCTATTACTGATGTATTTACGCCAGAGTCTAGTAATGAAGCAGTCAACACCTAACAGATTTATCTTTATATGCGGCCTGTTATCTAAATACTTATGCATGAATAAAAGAGATATGTGACTATTTAGAGAGACAGGAATTTTAACTAGAGAAAGAGAAAATTTATTAGGCTTAAAAATATTAGAAACTCTTTGCAACCATTTAGTCCAATCAGATTTATGGAAATATTGTTTGGTCTTCTACGTCTCTAGAACCCTCTAGACTAGTGACCTTACTGTGAAAAATTAGCTAGAAATGATTAATGCATAATTCAGAGTTGATATTCCAACAGGTGATTGACTTTAAAATTGGAAGCTTCCATGCCAATGGATTTAAGTAAAAAATTTAAAAGAATTATTTAAAAATCGTAAAAGTATTTTTTCTGTGCTCCCTAACAGCCAAAATAAGAAATATGTAAAGGTAACTTAGATATGTAAACTTCTTTACCAAATATCCTGAAAATTTTCAACAATTCAGAAAAATTTCTAAGTACCTCTCTATATTAAAATTTCTTTCCTAAATATTTTAAAAATTTTCAACAAAAAATCTCTAAATAAATACCGTATAAGCAAAGTATTTTCATCATTCATGCAAAAAATAGTAGACAAAAACATATAGGTTTTTTTTTGCTAACATCGCCTTTATAAGATAAGAAATAAATTCCCAAGTGCAAAATTTGAATAGACCAGCGCATCCGCCAATCTGAACTATAAAGGTAGCTTTTAAGAAAGGAGGAAATTCTTAAATTAGGATCAATTAACAAAATTCAAATATCTATAACACCATCAAATAAATTGAAATAATTAATCTTTCAAATTTCCTGCTTTTGTCTTATTACTATAGTGTAGTTTCGTTTTATAAACAGTATGAAATAGAGCAAAATTATATGGAAAGTTAGAACTTTTACTCTGTTCAAAAGCTAGAACACCGAAACCTCGTAAAATGTAAAAGAGAATTCCAAAAGCCCCAAAACGATGGCAGCGCCATTTTGTAACGTGCTTACTTGCCCTCTCTTTGAGGCGCTATTTTGTAAGGTGTGTAAATTGGTTGCCCCATACTTGGGCGCAATTTTGTAACGTGTGCACTTCCGCCCCGGCATCAAATTGTACTGGGTCTATTTCGCCCTGCATTGACAGCGTCAATTTGTACCGGGCGAAGACGGAATGCCTCTCGTTTGGGCGCAAATTTGAAACATGTAAACTTCGCCCCGCATAGACTGCGTCAATTTGTGGGGGTGTCAAATTTTCACTTCGCCCGCACCTTGAGGCGCACCTTTTACAGCCCCGTTTTAATTTCTGATAATGAATTGAGTGAATCCTGATTTTAAAAGAACTAAAGAAATTAAACATACACTAGCTCAGTTTTTCTTGGTAGAGTTATATGGGTAAGAGATAATTGTTGTACGTCTTTTTGGAATTAGTTTCTCGTTGTTAAAAAAAATTTCGGTTGTACTAAATTTTTGGGCACCATTCATTTTAAAATAAAAAGGATCTACTTTCAGCTAAAAAATAATGAAAAAATACTGAAGTGTTATGCAGTTGTTAATAAAAAGAATTTTTCTGGTACAACCCTTTTATCCTGAAAAGTAAGATAGGTATTCAGTGAGACACTAGCTTTAATCAACAAAAAAAGGTTTATTAATGATTTAAATTAAAAGTTCTAACTCTTGCAGTTTAGTAAATACAAAAACTCTAGCCTAAAAGGTAGTTATTACTAAATAGAGTCCTGAAATCAGACATTTTACTTTTAAAATTTTGCTACACCCGATATTGAAAGTTCGTGACGGTCACTTCACGATTTATCAGTTCAATTCGATGCTAAATCACTTATATGCGGGAAATAGATCTACTGATGAATATTGTGGTGACTTACGGTTTTCCTACGGGCTTCTAGGCCTTAAATTGAACACTTAAAACCGCTTTCACACACATTCCATCACTAATTTATCGGTACTGCTTCATGACGAGAAGAGCCTACAACGGCCACTTCATATTAAAAAAACAAAGCCCACTACGGCTTAATGATTTAAACTCGTACTCGACTTGGCTCTCAATAAAATTGAAAAAAGCCTCCACTACGGCTGGATAGACAAAGCCTGGCTGCGGCTTGATCGGAGAAAAAGCCAACTACGGCTACTGATTGCAGAACAGCCTTCTGCCACTACATGTTGGAAATAACTTCAGCGGCGGCTTCATGGGAAAAGCCTGGTCTGCGGCTCGATGGAAAAAAGCCTTCTCGGCGGCTAGATGTAAAAAGCCTCTTGGCGGCTCGGTGGAAAAAAGCCTCGATCTGCGTTCTCCGGACCCTTAAATAATCCGTGAGAACTACGTCTCTAAAATGGCTACGCCGGATACAAACATTTGACCAATCACGACGTACCACGAATTCGATAAATTCGGTCGGAAACCCGCACTGCACACTGTACCACGAGCGGCTAGAAAATTCTACGAAATACACTGCTCGATACAAAAATGAAAAGAAGTACAATATAAAGTCAAAAATCAGTAACATTTCATACCCTTAAAATCTAGGAAAAAAATGAATGTTACAATATATATATATATATATATATATATATATATATATATATATATATATATATATATTATACTTGTCTCCACTTCTTTTTGTCTCCTGTTAGCTTTTCCCAGCGCGGGATTCCCGTCAACTCCGGATCTTGCTTTACTGCCTGAATCCATATAGCTCGAGGTCTACCCTTCCCTCTTCTTCCAACCACTCCTCTTATTAGGGTTTTCTTTGCCTGTCTTTCTTCCTTCATCCTTGCCACGTGTCCCAACCATCCTCATCGCTGGCTTATTATGATTTGGCTTATAAGGGGTTTCATATATACGCATCTCTGTCCTTTCGCTATTCTTTCTTGTATCTCCGTCTTTTCTTGTCCACTCCCTGTTATTGTTACTACCAGATAATTAAATTTGTCTACTTTTTCAAACATATATCTTTTCCCTAAGTTGTTTATTATATCTAAACTTTTGTTGTTTTTATTATCCTGTTTTTTCCTCATTTATCTTTAGTCCTCCCATCCTTCCCCTTTCTTCTATTCTACTTATGGCTTTTTCAAGGTTCTCTTTTGCTCTTGCAATCACTGCTACATCATCCGCATAGGCCAAGCATTGGCAGGTTTGTTGGTATATCGTTCCATTTGTTTTTATTTCTGACTCCCAGATTATCTTCTCTAGTACCAAATTAAATAGACATGTCGACACTGGTTCCCCCTGTCTTAATCCTCTCTTCACCTTAAACTTGTCTGATACTTTGTCCTCAACCAACACTCTATTTTCTGTGCCTTTCAGGGTCATTCTCACCATGCAAATCAATTTACTTGAAATTTTCAGTTCTTCCATTATCTTGTAGAGTCCTTCTCTATTTACAGAGTCATATGCTTCTCTGAAATCCACAAAGACCAAGTGTGATGCCAAATTTTGTTCTAAGCTATTATCTTGGATTTGCTTAATCGAAAATATCTGGCCTGTAGCCGATCTATTTTTCCTGAATCCACACTGGTACTCTCCCAGAATAGACTCGGCTTTCTCTGCTAGTCTGTTTTTTGATTACTATCTTGTACACGACATCCAGTAAGGCTATTGGTCTGTAATTAGCACATATAGTTTTTTCTCCTTTTTTGTATATTGGACAATGAGCTCACTGGCATCTTTTCTGTTTTTCATATTTCTTGCACCAACCGGCATATTTCGTTTTCCAGATCTACTCCTCCAGCTTTTATTAGTTCTACAATTTCCACCCGGGGCCTTTACCAACTTTTATAGCGCCTAAGATACCCACATCCTTTCATTATATAAAAATAAATGCAAAAAATTTGTTTAAGTCTTAGTTAAGCATTTATAAATGTAGTTTCTACTACGAAATCGCGATAATGCATTTGTAAATCTTTATAAAAACATATTAGTATTAGAAATATGTTTCCTGATTTATCCGCAAGCTGTAAAATAGGCAGTTGGTTATTGGTGGGAGGCCACCATAAAAGGCTGACGATAAGGCCCTCGGTGGACGCCTGAAGATCGCCCACACAGACATGCTGGGCATGTTGTTAATGGTAGACTACCATAACCATGAAAGGCTGATGAAAAACTCACCACCCTTCGGTATAAGTGAGACAGATATTTGAATTCCACCATCAAGGACTGGGAACCTACTCATGCTGACGGCATGTCGTTGGTGTATAGTTTCTTGAAACGAAAGGCAGAAGTAGAATTAGACGCAAATTTTAAGTGGAGCTAGAAGGATCGAATGCTAACGAACATACTTCGTCAGAATGCCAGGAGTCCTTCTCTATTTACAGAGTCATATGCTTCTCTGAAATCCACAAAGACCAAGTGTAATGCCAAATTTTGTTCTAAGCTATTATCTTGGATTTACTTAATCGAAAATATCTAGCCTGTAGCCGATCTATTTTTCCTGAATCCACACTGGTACTCTCCCAGAATAGACTCGGCTTTCTCTGCTAGTCTGTTTTTGATTACTATCTTGTACACGACATCCAGTAAGGCTATTGGTCTGTAATTAGCACATATAGTTTTTTCTCCTTTTTTGTATATTGGACAATGAGCTCACTGGCATCTTTTCTGTTTTTCATATTTCTTGCACCAACCGGCATATTTCGTTTTCCAGATCTACTCCTCCAGCTTTTATTAGTTCTACAATTTCCACCCGGGGCCTTTATTTTTTTGGGTTCTGAGTATTTCTGTTATTTCTTCTTTGCAGGGTTTATTTGTCGCCTCCTGCCCTTCAGTTAATTTTGCTTCCTATTTCTCATTCAACTCATTTTCATCTCCATTTAATGTTTCTTTAAAGTATTCCCAGCATCTATTCAGTCTTTCTGCGAAGCTTACTGCTAGACTTCCATCTTTTTTCCTACATATTAGCATTTTGTCTCTGTTTATTCCCTTTGTATTTTATAAAAAAAACACTAAATCGGATAAGTGGTTCTTGAGTGCTAAGCGCAGTAATGGATAGACAGACAGACAGAGAGACGTTACGTTTTATATATATTATAGATCTTTGATTGTGTTAGCCGATACTTGTTGGAAATTCATGATAAAATTATATAAAAACAACACTATGTTTTATTTTCCAATATATTTAAAGTAACTTAACAATTGTTTCACCATACGATGGCTTCTTCAGAAGTAAATAAGAAAGAAAAATATTTGGTAGTTAAATAAACTATCCTTAATTACCTAAGATTATGCTAATCATTTTATTATATTATTTACAGACAGAATTATTTTAAGAATGCAAATCTATGGTACTATTTCCGAGAACTAATAAAGATTAAGTAAGGGTGAATGGTTTAAGTCTACCTGTTCGTTTAATAATTGATTGGAGTTTTTCCGTTTGTTAATTTCAAGACATTCAAGCAAATTTAATTTTTTAGATTTATTTTCTACATGTAGGATTTTTAACGTATCATCAAAATTATAAGATTCGTTTATTATATGAGTTGCGTAATGTGAATGGTTCTTATTTTTTAAATAACTATGTTTATGTTCTTTAATGCGAGTTTCAAAAGATCTACCAGTTTGTCCTACGTAGGTTTTAGTACAAAATCCACAATTTAATAAGTAAACTCCTGATTTTAAGGAATTCTTAGATTTGGTTTTGTTATTCAAAATTATACTCCCTAAGGAATTACTGGTTTTGAATGCTATTTTATTGTTCTTTTTTATTAAATGTTTGGAAATTGTTCTAGTTATTGTCTTATTATTATTTGTGGTTGTTCAAATAATTCTTTTTTAATCTTGTTGGCTGTCATGTATTTAAAAACACAAACCTTCACATACTGACACAGTCATACACAATAGCTCATCCCACCCGTATCCTCACAAAATGGCAGCTTTTAACTCTTTCATACATAGATTGTTACATATCCCTATGACTAAAACTAATTTTAACAAAGAATTTAACATAATCAAACAAATAGCAATTAATAATGGATATGACCCCAACATTATAGATAATATCTTGAATAAAAAATCCTTTAAAACAAGCAATCTCTCTAATTTATCCCACAATTAATGACAAAAAAGGAAAATTTAGTACACTCACATACACAGGGAAAATAACTAGAACAATTTCCAAACATTTAATAAAAAAGAACAATAAAATAGCATTCAAAACCAGTAATTCCTTAGGGAGTATAATTTTGAATAACAAAACCAAATCTAAGAATTCCTTAAAATCAGGAGTTTACTTATTAAATTGTGGATCTTGTACTAAAACCTACGTAGGACAAACTGGTAGATCTTTTGAAACTCGCATTAAAGAACATAAACATAGTTATTTAAAAAATAAGAACAATTCACATTACGCAACTCATATAATAAACGAATCTCATAATTTTGATGATACGTTAAAAATCCTACATGTAGAAAATAAATCTAAAAAATTAAATTTGCTTGAATGTCTTGAAATTAACAAACGGAAAAACTCCAATCAATTATTAAACGAACAGGTAGACTTAAACCATTCACCCTTACTTAATCTTTATTAGTTCTCGGAAATAGTACTATAGATTTGCATTCTTAAAATAATTCTGTCTGTAAATAATATAATAAAATGATTAGCATAATCTTAGGTAATTAAGGATAGTTTATTTAACCACCAAATATTTTTCTTTCTTATTTACTTCTGAAGAAGCCATTGTATGGTGAAACAATTGTCAAGTGACTTTAAATATATTGGAAATTAAAACATAGTGTTGTTTTTATATAATTTTATATATTATAGATTTTTTTTGACATATATTAAATTAAGAATAAAAAAAAAATCACGTAAATCCGATGAGTGGTTCTCGAATGATAAGCACACTAACGGACAGACAGACAGAGAGACGTTGCATTTTACATATATTATAGATATAGATTATTATTACTATATAACCTGGCCAAAGAATATACGTATAAATTAAAAAAAAGACACGTAAATCGAATAAGTGGTTCTCGCCTGATAAACGCACTAATGGACAGACAGAGAGACATTGCATTTTATATATATTATAGATTATAGATATTCTCTGCTACATAATATTGATCCAAATTTAATGGTTTAGGCTGTGTACTGCAAGGGAACGCGCTAGGGGCAAACTTTTTTCCGACTTCATTCTCTATTATCGTCACTGCTAATTCCCTATGCTACCTATCGTAATAAAATATAGCCTATAACCTGGCCAGAGAACATATGTATGTTTTAAAAAAAAAGTACGTAAATCGGATAAGTGGTTCTCCAGTGATAAGTGCACTAACGGACGGACAGACAGACAAACAGACAGACAGACAGAGAGATGTTGCATTTTATATAAATTATAGATTATATTATAGATTATAGATTTATATATATATATATATATATATATATATATATATATATATATATATATATATATATATATATATATAAATGAAAGAAAAACTGGGTTAACGAGTAGAAATATAGTTGTTGTTAAACATGACTAATACAATCGAATACAGCTAACAAATCACCCTAATGACTCCGATTGCCAAATAATTTATTGCCGAACATATCTAACCGCTGTTAAACGATAAAATATGGCTATATAAATTTCTTCATGTCAAAGGATGAGATAATAAAAACATGGCAGGTGGCGATTATGGGACTGTATATGAACGATAAAGGTGTATGAATGTGTGTGTGACGAAATTAAATACCGGTAATTACAAAAAATTATTTGATTACATAATGGCTTGGTTGAGATAGTGAGCTTTCTAATATATCATAGTTTAGAGTCCATTTTTCTAATGTTGATAAAATAACATCTGAATTTTATTTCAATTTGGTAATAGCTATTTATATACTTTACGCGCTAAATACTACGCTGATGGTGGCGAACCAAATTTTTTTGAGGTGACTTACCTAGTCAAAAACTTAATAAAACCAAAAAATTCAAAAAAATAACTTATCTACTTTGTTAACAGACACTAAATATATTTTTGTAAAGATTTACCCAGACTACATTTTCAAACGATTAATTAAGACTAAAACAGATTTTTGTATTTATTTTTATATAATGAAAGGATGTGGGTATCTTGGAAGCTATAAAAGTTGGTAAAGGACGGAGTTTTCGACGTCTACTTGACTATTCAGTAGATTTATATTATAGTTCTTTGAATGTCTGTAAATTTCTATAGATTCTAACAAATTAAGTTTTGACCCTCTATGTGCCGTATGTGGCGTGTTAATAAACAATTAATATTGGGAAATGGTTGGTCTATTTCTAAAAAATGCTTAGCAAAGTGTAATTTTTCATTTTTAACCTATAAGATGCATTACAGTCCCTGGCCAAATTATTAGACGCACTGTATTTTTTTTTAGTAATTTTATGTTTCTTAAGAGTTTTTATGCAATAATGGTGTATTTAAACTACAATATTATTGATTTTTATTTAAAAGAATTGTTGTAGACTACATATTTGTATTTATTTTTAACATATGGTAACACTGTGTTGACAAAGTGATGCATGAACGTAAATAAGTACAAACCTGTATCAGTCGCGATCGGAATCGAGTCAGGTACGGACGTGTTTCTGTGGCTTTATGGACTGTGATTGTTTGTTTAACAGTTTTATACTACTCAGTTATTAGTTTATTTTGTATGCAGTGTTTTAAAAAAGGTTGGACTATTTTCATTATGGGTAGAAAAGGCGATCTTTCACCACGTAAAAAAGCTGAAGTGAAGGCCCTTGTGATTGCGAAAACATTTACAAACCGAGAAATATCACGAAGATTGGAGGTTTCTGAAGCTAGTGTACGACGCATAAAAAAGAAAATTGAGTCAGGGAAGGAATTAAGCCCGAAAAGAAAGAAAAGATGCGGTAGAAAACCAATTTTCACTCCACGGTCAGAGAGATGTTTGAAGAAAATTTGTGTAGAAAACAGATTTGCTACCACAAAGGTAATAAAATCACAACTCCAGGATGCTAGCGTAAATGCTTCTGAGCGCACTGTTCGAAGAAAATTGAAAGAATTAGATTTTAAGGCCTGTCGCCCCGCCAGGAAGCCCAAGTTAACAGCTGCAATGAAAGCAAAGCGCCTGAAGTGGGCCAAACAATGGCAAGACAAAGATGTGGACTTCTGGAAATCGGTAAGATACAGCAATTTAATCAATAATTGATACATTATTATCATTTTCAGTTAAATAAAGCAAATAAACATGGAAGTTTATATATTTTTCCTATTTTTGACAGGTCTGCTTCAGTGACGAAAGCACATTCGAAATTTTGCAGAATAAAGCTGAGTATGTGCGTCGTCGTCATGGAGAAAAGTTTCATCCTGATTGTGTCGTCCCGACGGTTAAACATCCCACCAAAGTGATGATTTGGTCAGTCATCAGCGGCAAGGGCACTGGACGTCTGTACGTCGTCAAAGGAATAATGAGGCAAGATCAGTACAAAGAAGTATTACAAAATCGGTTGATTCCGCAGCTCAGAGAATGGTTTCCAAATGGGGAACCATTCACTTTCATGCAAGATGGAGCTCCCTGCCACACTGCTCGGTCTGTTAAAGCTTTTTTTGGCAGAAAAAAATATCCCTTTGTTGGATTGGCCCCATTGAAAATGTGTGGGAGCTGATGAAAAGAGAAGTGGCTAAAGATGTGATTACCAACAAAACCCAGCTCCTAGAAAAAATTATTCATGTGTGGAATCATCATCCTCAAATGCAGGAGACAGTACAATCTTGCACTGATAGCATGCCGCGCAGAATTAAAGCTTTGATAGCGACTAAAGGTGGCTCAACTAAATATTGACTTTTACTAACACAACAATTTCACTTTTCTTTAAAACTTAATAAACTTATGCTTTTCTAAATTAATGCTGTTTTATTTATGTCAAATAAATAGGTAATTGATTGGATAATATAAAAATAAAAAACAAATCAATTTAAAATAATAAAACGGTACAATATCACTCGGTAATTAATATTTTACATGAAATCTTGCAGTGCGTCTAATAATTTGGCCAGGGACTGTATGTTCTGCGAATCTTGTTTTGAAATTCAGTCCTGTTTGGCTTACGTAAAAGCTATTGCCCTCTTGACACTCAAATTTATAAACTCCTGATTATGTTTATGTTTATATAAAAATTTACAGACATTCAAAGAACCATAATGTAAATTTTCTAAATAGTCAATTATACGTCGGAAATTCCGTCCTTTACCAACTTTTATAGCGCCTAAGATACCCACATCCTTTCATTATATAAAAATAAATGCAAAAAATTTGTTTAAGTCTTAGTTAAGCATTTATAAATGTAGTTCTACTACGAAATCGCGATAATGCATTTGTAAATCTTTATAAAAAACATATTAGTATTAGAAATATGTTTCCTGATTTATCCGCAAGCTGTAAAATAGGCAGTTGGTTATTGGTGGGAGGCCACCATAAAAGGCTGACGATAAGGCCACCGGTGGATGCCTGAAGATCGCCCACATAGACATGCTGGGCATGTTGTTAATGGTAGACTACTTAAACCATGAAAGGCTGATGAAAAACTCACCACCCTTCGGTATAAGTGAGACAGATATTTGAATTCCACCATCAAGGACTGGGAACCTACTCATGCTGACGGCATGTCGTTGGCGTATAGTTTCTTGAAACGAAAGGCAGAAGTAGAATTAGACGCAGATCTTAAGTGGAGCTAGAAGGATCGAATGCTAACGAACATACTTCGTCAGAATGCCAGGAAGTTGGTTATAGTGGTATTAAAGGTTTAGCAGCTTATCGAGTTTCGCGGCCAGCGAGGAATATAAAACCGCGAGTTAAGTGGTACCATGCGCCGATCATTTAATACGGATCCCACGTTAAGCTGTAGGTACCGTCTGGTTGACATTAATCAGGAAAGATCTCTCTTTCTCTTTGTGCAACTATAAGCCTGTTTACCCCTACTAATACCTTTAATATTTGTTGACATAAATAAATTATAAGATCATAAAACTAAAGAAACTCACAATTTAGTGACTGCAGAATATTATTGAAATATATTGAGCCAATCCCTACAAAAACATAAAAATTATATTCTCAGTTGTATAAGATTCTCATAAAAAGCGGAATAAGATATAAGTATTTATGGGTATTTTATCGATAAAAAGTCAATGTAAGACAAGCTTGTTAACTCGACAAATCGCGTGATTGGGAAAAATATAACTTATATATAATAAAAAGTCATAAGAGCTTTTAGATTATTATTGTTAGAGCTTCTTTTTGGTGTTTCAGATAACGAGGTGTATTTTGGCAGTTCAAATTTGGAAATTTATCTTCAATATTTTACATTATGAGTTCAGTTATTGTACAAGGGGGAATGACCAAAAAATATTAAATACAATAGTTTTAGGGAATATTAAGATGCACAGTTTAAAATTATTTTTGAGTATATAGGGTACTTCAAAAAAGTTTGCCCGGTATAACATGTTTTTTTATAACTTTTTTATTAATAATGTTATATACATAAATCTAGTATTTTTCTAATATTTCATTTTTTTTTTTAAATACTAGTTTTCAGTCTTGTAAGCATTGTTCCTGAAAGTGGAATACTCATAATTGGTACGAGCGTTCTATAGAGATGAAAAAAAAGATATATTTAAAGAGATTTGAGTTAGATGCTACAGGATGTTCAAAATAAATTTATGTATTTCGACTATTTTAAATTGAAAAATCTCAAATTTTTTAAACATACCCTGTATATTATTATTTTTTCTGATAGATTTTACAAAACCCTCCAACTTTTAAGTATGTTATATACCTATTTCTAATAGTTTTCAATTTTTACCCTTCTTTTTAATAAACTTACGCTATTGTTTAACTTATCTAATGATTAATTATTATGACGTAACAAATGTTCAAAAATATGCCTCACTACTTGAATACACATGTTTAGTCGTTTTACTATATTTTCCTTATCATCGACTATGCTGAGAAGGGAAAAACCATCAATAGTGAATATTATATAAATTTATTGGTGCGTTTGAGGGCAGAAATCTCCAAAAAAAAACGGTCCCAAATGAACAAGAAAAAAGTGCTCTTTCATCAAGACAATGCACCATGTCAAAAGTCAATAGTTACGATGGCAAAATTGCGTGAATTGAAGTTCGAATTGCTTCCTCATCCACTGTATTATCCAGATTTGGCCCCCAGCGACTATTATCTATTCGCACACCTCTGGTTGGTTCCAATAAAGAAGTTATCGCCGCACGCATCCCGTATCCTATTTCCCATACCTACTGGTGTTGTAGGAGGACCCACATAAACACGATCTTTAATGTAGCCCCGCAAAAAGAAGTCTAAACGTGTTAAGTCACATAATCGAGGGAACCACTGAATGAATCCATCCCTATCGATCCATTTCTGTGGCTAACGAACATTTAAAAATTCCCGAACTTCTTGGTGGTAATGAACAGGAGCTCCATCTTGTCGAATCCACATTTGTTCCCTTTCAAAGTTATCAACTTCTTCAAGAAGTTAGGGTAATTCGTTTTGCAAAAAATTTAGATACCTAGGCCCATTAAGCGGTTCGCGGAAAAAATATGGACCAATAATTCGAAAATTTAATATTCCACACCGTACATTAAGCGACCCATGGTTTTGGTTTTGAACTTCCCGGACCCAAAATGGATTAGCTGTTGAATAATAATGTATGTTATGGCTGATAACTGCTCCATTACTGCTAAAAATAGCTTCATCAGAAAACATTATTTTGGATAAAAAATTTGGATCGGCCTCTATTGCTCCATTCATGATGGTAGAAAAGTTTACTCGTTGTTCAAAAACACGGTCTTGAAGTTCTTGGTGTAGTTCCATATGAAAGGGATGATACTTGTATTTTCTCGTGGTGCTAGTTGATGGCTGCTGACCTGGAGATTATCTTCAAAATGAAGTAAAATCTCCACACGATTTTTTCCCGCCTCGCCCAGTATATAAGCCATATCAATTAATTCATTTTTAGGAAAATCCATAACTATTACCTTGCACGCCACTGTATATATATATATATATATATATATATATATATATATATATATATATATATATATATATATATATATATATACACAGTGGCGTGCAAAAGTTTCCGGCCAGTGACATTTCGTACTCTAATTTATTAAAAAAAAAAGACTAATGATTTTTAATCATTATGAGATGTGAGTATGAGATATAGGAAACAAAGTAATGTAGTAAAAGAATATTATTTATGTTTGTGAATATATTTATTATTATTATTCTTATATTTATATGTGCAAAAGTTTCGGCCACTTTGTACTACGAGAAAAATTGTTAGTCTATATGCTCTATGATAGACTTAAATTATATTTTTATGTTAATATTTTGTAGCCATACCCTTTGCAGCGATAACAGCCGCACAACGATGTGGCATTGACTCTGAATTTGTTTAAGGAACAAAAGTAAGAATATCTGCTAGCTCGTTTTTTCTAGTAGAGATGTGGGGAAGAGGTAATTTTTGTACGCCTTTTGAAGATGATCTCTACAGCTGTTCAAAACTTAGTTGTATTGTTTTGGTCATTTTTATAATAAAAGAGGATCTAAGTACAGCACAAAAAATTAAAAAATACTGAAAAGATATTTAGTTTTATGTAGATAATTAAATAAGGTATAACTTATACGTCCTGTAAAATAGAACGGGAGTTCAGTGAAACACTACGTTAAAACAAAGTAAAATATATTAACAAACATGGAAAAGCATTTTTACATTAAAGCCACTCTTATGATTAATTAATCTAAATAAATAATCTCTAATGTGATGAAAAATGTACACGTTCACAGACAGTTCCTGACAAAAAACTTTGAAGATTTGTGAATAATTTCTCTTATACCACTTATTTATTATTATCTCCCATAATCTCGAATTCTCCCGTAATGCAGGGGCTTATATCTCTTTATTTATCATTATTCAAGCCATTCTCCAAATATTTCTCCTTATCTCCCAGAATCTCCAACTTTCCCATATTATCAAGGCTTATATATTGCTAAATCTATCATTATTCCGCATTATCTCCAATTATTTCGCCTTATCTCCCATAATCTCGAATTCTCCCGTAATACAGGGGCTTATATCTCTTTATCTATCATTATTCAAGCTATTCTCCAAATATTTCTCCTTATAAATTTTTGGATTGTCTTAGCAACTATGTTGTTATAACGTAAGTGTATTAAAAACAAGGGTAAAAATTGAAAAATTCAAAATAAATCCAAAACTATTAGAAATAGGTATATGTCATACTGAATAAAAGTTGGAGGGTTTTGTAAAGTCTATCAGAAAAAATAAGAATATACAGAGAGAGATTTTTCTATTTAAAATAGTCGACATATATAAATTTATTTTGAACACCCTGTAGCATCTAACTCAAATTTTTTAACATATATCTATTTTTTCATCTCTATAGAATGCTCGTACTAATTATGAGTATTTCACCTTCAGAAACAATGGCGTTACTGGCAATTTTTTACAAAATTGAAAACTAGTATTTTTCTTTAAAAAATTCAAAAATTAGAAAAACTACTATGTGTAGATATATAACATTATTAATAAAAAAGTTATAAAATTTTACGGAGAATTTAAAAATAAATTAGATAATAAGATGTTCCATTTAAAAAAAACATATGTTATATCGGCCACACTTTTTTGCAGTACCCTGTATACTCAAAAATAATTTTAAACTGTGCACCTTAATATTCTCTAAAACTATTGTATTTAACCTTTTTGTCATCATTCCCGAAATAAGATAATGAACTTTACTCTATCGTTGACTCACCCTGTACAGTCAAATCAATGCTTTTTAATATATTACATTTTAACAATAAGATATGCTTATTTCTACGCTTCAGTTTAACGGGAATACTCCTCATAGTAATTTTGATGTTATTTTCTTTCATTACTATTGGGAGGCCTTCTTCACGTTTCACGGTCATCATGAAAAATATAGTTTCTCATTTCCATCGGCTTATTAGTACAACTGTCTACCTATCTATGGGTTTAACCGTTTGTCTGTGTGTCAACTGGCACTATATTTTATTTAAGGTGTCACACTATATCTCAGAATTTACTGTCTTCCCGAGCCAAAAAATCCACAAGCAACACTCCCTTCCTATTCCAGAACACAGTGCACATCATTCTTTGGTCTAAAATTGTTTTGCAATCTAGGTTTCATCACCAGTTACAATTTTACATCAAAAAATGATCACCTTCGGCACCACACTTCTCAGGGAAGGCCAAAGCACTGGCTAAACGATTGGTTTTGTTCACCTCACTCTGTATTTTTGGTACCCAGCATGAGCACAAACTCCGATAATTTAAGCCTTCTGCCACAATTTGATAGAGAACAGTTCTTGAAACATACATTAGATAACGATGAAATTGTAAAGCGATTGTTTTCTCGAATTCTTTCATCAACTTTCCGCACCAAGTCATATTAATGACGGATGGTTGTCCACTTGGTCCCTCATCGTGCACGTTTGTACGGCCATTTACAAATACTCTAACCCATTTTCTGACCATTTCATCGCTCATAACGCTTTTCCCATACACCGAAGGATTTTCAGTAGTCTGAGGTATTTTAAACACGCACTAACAAACGCAAACTCGGATCAATGCTTCCGCAATGATGATAGCTATGATGAAGATGAAGGAACGTAAGGATGAATCGTATGATCTACACAGGCAGAGACGTAGACATATACTAGTCTCTTTAGAAACTGTTAATTTTCAACAATGACCTAGATCGCCAATGTTGAACATTTGAAAAATTTTAAAAAAATACCAAAGAACCCCGCACTAATCTTTTGGAAATTGGATCTCGGTCAAATCAGCTGAAAATGTAAGATGTTATGTTTCAAGCCATTCTGATCAAAAGTCTCCGTGGACACAAAGTTCAAAGATGGATAGATTAGGAATTGTCGAGCATGGAATTAGTATAAAAACCGCTCAGAAAATTCTATTTTTTTTTAAGGACTTATTTTGACTAGAATATGATTTTGGGAAAAATTCCAATGAGATTAAAGGTTTTTTTGGAGTTGCTAATTAGGAATATAATAATTATTTTGACCCATTTCGCTTCTACTTTCAAATATTGGCTATTTTGGCAATTTCTGGTGTCTTTTTTTGATTTAATTCGTCTAGAACATATTTTTGCGAAAAATTCTAACGAATTAATAATTACGAATATAATAATTACTTTGAACCAATTCTGTTTTTGACCAACTTTTGGCCCTTATTTGGACATATAAAAGTTATATTTTATTTTCAAAAAGTCTAAGGAAATTGTTAAGAAAGAGCGGTGAAAGTTGTATCACTTATAATTAAGGAGCAAAATCCAAAAATTGACAAAAATTGCCGCTATTCTACAGCAGAACCAAATTGGATTTAAATAATCATCATAGTCGTAATGGGCATCGCAAAATTGGAATTTATCGTAAAAATAACACATGGCCTGAAAAGTTTTTAGTCTGACACATATGTGTCGCCCATTTAAAAAAATCCATATGATTTTTAGTAAGTACCAACCTTCAAACGATACGTGTCAAAATTTCATAACATTTTGACGGTTAGTTTTACAAGTTACAGTGGTTTTAGTGATGCTACTTTGGATATTTTCGAAACAATGGAAAAAATCGAATTTCGTGTGTTGATTAATCACCGTTTTTTGATGGGAAAAAATACCGTTCAAACAATGATGATGCTGAACGCTCTGGATGCCCAAATGAGGTGGGTACACCGGAAAATAAAAGAAATCAACAAAATTGTTTTGGATGACCGTAAAATGAAATTGCGTGAGATAGCTGACACCCTAAAGATATCATATCAGAACGTGTTGGTCATATTTTGCATGAACATTTGGGCATAAGAAAGCTCTGTTCGAAATGGGTACAGCATGTGCTCAGAGTGGACTAAAAACAACAACGTGTTGATGATTCTGAGCGCGGTTTAGACCTGTTTAAGTGCCATAAAAAGAATTTTTTCATACGATATGTGACAATGGATGAAACATGGATTCACCACTACACACCGGAATCCAATCGGCAGTCAGCTCAGGGAAGAGCAACCGGTGAACGCCGCTCGAAGCGACGAAAGATACAACAGTCGGGGAAGGTTTTGGCCTCTGTATTTTCGGATGCGCATGGAATAATTTTCATCCACTATGTTGAGAAGGAAAAACCATCAATAACGAATATGATATAAAGTTATTTGTGCGTTTAAAGGCAGAAATTGCAAAGAAACGGCCCCAAATTGAAAAGAAAAAAGTGCATTTTCATCAAAACAATGCACCGTGTCACAAGTCAATGGTTACGATGGCAAAATTGCATGAATTGAAGTTCGAATTGCTTTTTCATTCACCGTATTCTCCAGATTTGGCCCCCTAACGACTATTATTTATTCGCAGACCTCAAAAAATGCTTGCGAAAAAGAGATTTGGCTTCAATAAAGAAGTTATCGCCAGGCCTATTTTGAAGGCAAAGGCAAATCCTTCTACAATAAAGGAACAGAAATGTTAGAAAAGCGTTGGACTGATTGAATCGCTCTTGAAGGAGACTATGTTGATGAATAAAGTCGAATTTTGCAAAATGTGTTTTAAGTAGCTAGACCAAAAACTTTCCAGCCTACATATTATGTTCTAGTCGAATTAGATCCAAAAAAAGGTAATAAAAATGCGTGCATGTGTGTGTGTATACGAACTTAACGATAGAGTTTAGTAACTCCCGAGATATTGCAAAGCGTACGTAAGTATCCCGTCGCACAGTGTGTCGCGTAGAACATGCTAGGTGGACAAAATTCATGTTATGATTTCCAGGAAATCTTATTTGCAAAACGTAAACCACACCACCAAACCCCGAATTCCGAGAAAAGGTTGTTTATCAAATTTGCAAGTGTCATAAGCGAGTCATAAGCGTCAGAAGTCATGTAATGAGTTT
Organism: Pachyrhynchus sulphureomaculatus; assembly: GCA_019049505.1. Taxonomy (NCBI): domain Eukaryota; kingdom Metazoa; phylum Arthropoda; class Insecta; order Coleoptera; family Curculionidae; genus Pachyrhynchus; species Pachyrhynchus sulphureomaculatus. Next base: position 14,833,831 of record CM032449.1, on the reverse strand, counting down.
AATGCAGCTCTTTCAATCAATCAGTTGCAATTTAGCGACACTTTCGTGCACATCTTATAGTGACATATTGTGAAAGTTTTTGTGATGAATATTAATACTGAGGGTAAGTACTATTTTCTAATGTATTTTTTTTAATCAGAATCTATTAATTTGAATTTTTAGTATTTTTTTTAAATAGCCTATATATTTTAGCGTGTTTTTTAAAAAAAAAAAACTTTGAAAGTTCAGAATATACAGACACTCACCTCTATCCGGGCTAGTTTTTAGATATTACACAGAAATAACTTTATTCTTCGTAAAAATACACATATTGTTTAGCACACTTCAGTACAACATGTTTTTTTTTTTCTTTTTTTCCAGAACACGTTTACTCTATTTCAAGGGTAGCCTTTTTTGAGGAGTGGTTGCAACACACGAAGAATGAAAAAAAACCCGCGTGTATACGACTTTCTTTCTTCAAAATTTTACTTTGGTGACATTACTGAAAGCAGCCAAAAAGAAATAAAGTTGAAGATATCCAACTTGTCTAATAAGTATGGTGCCAAATGGTTGGCTTCAGGAAAGTCGAAGGAGCGTTTTTTAATTAAAAATAAGAATTGGTTGGATGAAGCAGACATACAGTTTACTGCGAGTTCTTTTGCGCCACAACCTTCAACATCAAGTGAGAATGTGACTCCTGCAGGAAGACCTCGCAAAGATTTCGAGGAATCGTCGTTTAAGACGAAGAAAAACGTCGCGTCGTGGATCTCGTAGAATTCCGAAGTGTCAGTGAATTGGTGACTGCTGCCGAAATTGCTGTGCGTTCAGCAGGGCAAAGGAAAATTGCCAATGTGATTAGAGACATTAGTGAGAGCCCAGATAATATTATTAAGTCTAAAAATACCAGTTCCGTTAATCCGGCAATTAAGTAGTGACGAAGCCTTAGCTTACTATATAGATTCTAAGTCAACAACGCATTCTTACAAACAAACTAGGAAGTGGTCCATGAAGGCGGGGCATAATGTGTTTCCGTCATATTTTAGTTTAAAAAAGTCCAAACAGGCCTGTTACCCTGCAGAGGAGCACATTGCTATAACAGAAACTCGTGCTGAAATAAATTTGCAAGCCTTATTAAATAAAACAGTGGAACGTCTAGTATTAGCACAGAATGAAGTTATCAGCAGTGTGCTCCCAACAAGTTCATCGTTTACACTTGTTAGTAAATGGGGATGTGATGGAAGTTCTGGGCACAGCACATACAAACAGAGATTTGAGAACACTGAATATACAGACGAGTTTCTTTTCGCATTTTCTTTAGTTCCCCTTAAGTTATATGATGGGTCCAAAATTATTTGGCAAAATCCTCGGCCTTCATCAACTTTGTATTGTCGCCCAATCGAATTTATATTTGCCAAAGAAACGAACGACTTCACGTTAGTGGAGACAGATTGTTGGAAGAAGTTAATGCTCTTCTTCCAACACTTATCAACTTTGGTGATTCTCAAATCTCTGTAAAACACGAACTTTTGCTGACAATGACAGACGAAAAGGTGTGTAACGCCTTAACGGAAACTAGTTCATCCCAAAAGTGTTTCATCTGTGGCGCCACCCCCAAGACGATGAACGATGACCCCGCGATGTTTAACAGCAATCAAGAACATTTTGGCTTTGGTTTATCTACACTTCATGCTTGGATTCGTTGCTTCGAATGTCTTTTACATATCAGTTACAAGTTGAATATTAAGAAATGGCAGGCTAGAAGCAACGAAGACAAAGCAGATATCGAGGTTCGTTCCGAGGAAATCAAATTGAAATTTAAGAACGAGATGGGACTCATTGTAGATAAACCAAAGCCAGGATTTGGTTCTTTAAATGATGGAAATACAGCCCGTCGCTTTTTTAAGAATGCTGAGATGAGTGCTCAGATCACAGGGTTGGATGTTACAATTATAAAAAAGTTTGATGTTATTTTGAGAACATTGTCTTCTGGATTCGAGATAAACTTAGTTGAATTCAAAAAATTTTGTCTTGAAACCAGAAAACATTATCTTAGTCTCTATTCGTGGTACTGTATGCCTGCTACTGTGCATAAAATATTAATTCACAGCACAGAAGTCATCAAAGTGGCATTGCTTCCAATTGGACAGGTTTCCGAAGAGGCTCAAGAAGCACGGAACAAAGATTGCCGCAGATTTAGGGAGTACAACACACGCAAGTGCTCGCGTGTTGCCACGAATAGAGACTTACTGTGCATGTTAATTATAACATCTGATCCTTTGATCAATAGCCTTCGAGAGATTCCCAAAAAAAAAGCCGGAAAAAATATGTACAGATGTATTAAAGTTAATTGTAAGCCCTAGCATAGAAGAGTCAAGATTGGAATCGTCATCATATTGTCGCACAATGCCACAAAATGATGACGATTATACAGTAAACGACTCATCAGAAGACTCTGACGATGATTATTAGGTTCAGCTACTATTTTTAGTGATGTAGTGCTTGTACTAAGCATGTAAACCTTGACTTGTAAATTTTTCTTTATCAATAAATGAGTATTTTTATTTTACATATAATTACAGTCAGTGTCATTATGCTAAATTTATTACAGAGCATTTATAACATTTATTTTAAAATTAAACAAAAACAATTTTTGACTGGAATTTTCAAAAACAATTTTTTTTTGAACCGAACAGCAAGAAATATGTACCTTAAAAAAATCAAAAACATTTTAAAATACCAACTACTTATGTATGTATAATGCACAAGTTACCTACCTGAAAGGCAGGTATTATTTGAGTTTATCCTTTTTGTGTCAATAAAACTAAGTAATATGGATTAATTGTTTTATTTTTAATTGACAAATGCAATAAATGATTTTTCATCTGGTTATTATTAAAAATAATAATACAGTGTCTTTCATTTAGTTGCATATTCAAGTTTGTAGAAAAATTCGTGCACATACGCAGAATATTTTGTTTTTGTTATACAATGTTTTGTGCAGCTGGACAAAAAATACAGGTAAGCGAAATGCAGCTAAATGAAAGACACTGTATTATAATTTTTAATTCTAATAACCATACAAAATACCCTTGCCCTTTAGTTCCGTTATCTACCTGCTAAGCTGATGCAATCCTACCGCGATATGCAAGGGTGGCTGTATTACACAAATTTTATCGATATTGAGTACCTGCGGTAAATTGTGAATAAAACCCACATTTATTAACCGATTTTCATGATTAATACCTTATTTTATTTTCCAGATATGCAGCTGTCAGAAAAATGTATAATATTTTGTTTTTCTTTTGTTATTGCGCTTTTTTACCGAAAAAAATAATGATTTTACACGAAAAATTTTTTTTTCTCTCCATTAATTTCTAAATAACTCCAAAACTATAAAAGATAGAAAAAATAATATTCAACCAACTTTAATAAAATTTTGTTACGCATTTTTTTAAAGTTTTATTTATAAAAATCTGACAAGTTGTTTCCGAGTTATCGTTAAATATGTCTGCGTAGCTGACTAATTTAGGGGAAAAAATTAGCCACGCCCATAAAAAAAACCAACGCGATGAAGTTTTTTTCTTAAACTAACTTAATATGCCTAGAATATACATGAACAATTGAAATAAGTGAAAAAATAATTTTGTCCAGCTAACTTGTACTAGTCGACACACTGTGCGTAGGCGTTAGCGTCAACCAATCTACACCACGCGGAGGCCGCGCGATCGGATTTTGTACATCATGGCCTTAAAAAGGGCCGATTGGTTGTCTTGGATTTTCGAAATTATAACAAATATGCTCTTAAAAAAGTTATCTATGTTCGCAGAAATATCTTCTAGAGGAATTAAATCAAAAAAGACTCTAGACATGGCCAATATTCGAAAGTAGGAGCGAAATGAATCAAAATAATTATTATAATAACAACAACAACCGAAAAAACATATAATCCCGTTGGAATTTTTGATAAAATCATGTTATAGTCAAAAAAACGGAAAAGTAGCAGTTTCTCAGCAGTTTTTTACTAATTCCACGCTCGATATCTAATCTACCATATCCATTTTTAGACTTCGTGTTTATAAAGACTTTTGATCAGAATGGCTTGAAGTATAACATACTACATTTTCAGCCGATTTGTGCGGGGTTCTTTCTCCAGCAATTTTTCTTTCTTTGAAATTCGAAATTATTTAGAGAAAATAAATTCTCGATAGACCTTCTCAAAATCTTCGGGCCGAGAATTTTGATGATAAATAGTTAGGTTCACTGAGTCGATCATCTCTAACGCCAAAGAAATACCAGCCATTTCTTGCTATCACGAAATTTATCGTTTTTAATAAGATATCATCTAGTTAAAATGTCACCCACTTACCCTTAAAAAATATTATTACATATTCCGACCTGGCTCATAAATCCCCGCTAAAAACTGCTGGTAAAATGTATTTTTCAGGTCACGAACCATAAAAACAAGATTCATGATTATACAAATGCCTCGTAAAAAAGACTTAGTGACTTTTTTTATTAAAAGCCGAAAATCTTTTTATAGATTTTATCCTGTCGGAACAGGAGCGCAAGAAAAGCAGTCGTTAATTTGACAAATCGCGTGAGATAGCATTGTATTTTGTTGTGTTAAAATAGAACCGTGTAAAATT